>JADRCH010000092.1:1958682-2046534 GCA_019843965.1 Rhynchomys soricoides
CAGGTGGAGGAGCCAGGTGGAGGAGGCAGGTGGAGGAGGCAGGTGGAGGAGCCAGGTGGAGGAGGCAGGTGGAGGAGGCAGGTGGAGGAGCCAGGTGGAGGAGGCAGGTGGAGGAGTCAGGAGGAGGAACTTCTGCCCCAAAGCAACTGTGTTTCATCACCAAGGCAACTCCATAAACAAAGAGAAAAGGTTAGTGAGATGTCCAGTGTGTGGCAAGCTGATGAATGGGTGAGGCCCCCCTAAGTCGTTAGATGAGCAGTCTGCTCCCTTCCTTGCCTTGCTAACAGGACTGTAGGTCTTCAAATAAGGACATAACAGAGCCAGGGTGGACAGGATCCAAAGCCAGCTCAAACTGAAATGTGTTGAAGAACCAGCAGGAAAGTTGCAAGAATGCAGACTCTGAAACAAAAATTCCACAAACAAAAAAACAACAATAAAAAAATCATGAAGCTCATTTTGTTTTGGCCAATGACTCGTGGGCACGGGGTGTAGTTGGATATACCTAGTGACATTCTATATTTAAAAACCCATGAAGTTGGGGTAGGTGGTGGGATCTTGAGGAAGTAGGGGGAGGAGAAAACCATGATCAAAATAGAGTGTATTAAAAAATTGATTTAAGGACAGGAGCCTTCTGGTTTACGCCTGTGGCCTGTGTCACACAGCTCCATACCCAAATAACGCAGGGGGAGAGCTAGCCTCCCAGGAGTGTGGACAAGCCTGTGAGTGGAGGTAAAACCAGAACCTCTGCTCAGAGGGACCCACCCAGAACCCTCAGGATACAGGGACTGAGGAATGGCCTTCCAGTTTCCTTCTGCAACCAGGGAGCTGATCCTGTGACACAGGGCTCCATATCCAAATAGTGCCAGGAGAGAGCTGGTCTCCCAGGAGTGCTGAAATACCTTCGAGTACAGGCAAGACCACCACTTCTGTTCAAATTCCTGGCTCAAGAGAGACCCTAGCAGAGCCATCAGGACACAGGAACCAAGGAACAGCTGGGGACAGGATCCTTCCAGTTTCTGTCTGCACCCCAGAGGTGAACCTGTGCCACAGCTCTCCAAACCCAAATTCTTCTCAGAGAGAGCTGGTCTCCAAAGAGTACTAACACAGAGGTTTGCAGGGGAGACAAGGCACAGTCAGAGAGAGCAAGACCAGCTAACACCAGAGATAACCAGATGGTGAAAGGCAAGGGCAAGAATATAAGGAACAGAAACCAAGGCAACTTGGCATCATCAGAACCCAGTTCTCCCACCACAGCAAGTCCTGGATACGCCAACATAACAGAAAAGCAAGACTCAGATTTAAAACCACATCTCATGATGTTGATAGAAGACTTGAAGAAGGAAATAAATGACTCCCTTAAAGAAATACAAGAGAACACCGTTAAACAGCTAGAAACCCTTAAAGAGGAAACACAAAAATCCCTTAAAGAATTACAGGAAAACACAATCAAATAGGAGAAAGAAAAAACAATCCAGGATCTAAAAAATGGAAATAGAAACAATAAAGAAATCACAAAGGGAAACAACCTTGGAGATGGAAAACCTAGGAAAGAGATCAGGAGTCATAGATGCAAGCATCACAAACAGAATACAAGAGATAGAAGAGAGAAGCTCAGGGGCAGAAGATACCATAGAAAACATTGATACAACAGTCAAAGAAATTGCAAAATGCAAAAAACTCCTAACACAAAACATCCAGGAAATCCAGGACACAACGAGAAAACCAAACCTAAGGATAATAGGTATAGAAGAGAGTGAAGATTCCCAACTTAAAGGGCCAGTAAATATCTTCAACAAAATTATAGAAGAAAACTTTCCTAACCTAAAGAAAGAGATGCCCATAAACATATAAGAAGCCTATAGAACTCCAAATAGACTGGACCAGAAAATAAATTCCTCCCATCACATAATAATCAAAACACCAAATGCACAAAACAAGGAAAGAATATTAAAAGCAGTAAGGGGAAAAGGTCAAGTAATGTATAAAGGCAGATCTATCAGGATTACACTAGACTTCTTACCAGAGACTATGAAAGCTAGAAGATTCAGGGCAGATCTCATACAGACCTGGGGAAAACACAACTGCCAGCCCAGCCTGCTATACCCAGCAAAACTCTCAATTACCATAGATGGTGAAACCAAGATATTCTATGACAAAACCAAATTTGCACAACATCTTTCCACAAACCCAGACCTACAAAGGGTAATAGATGGAAAACGCCAATACAAGGTGGGAAACTACACCCTAGAAAAAGCAAGAAACTAATCTTCTTTCAACAAAACCAAAAGAAGATAGCCACACAGACATAAAAATAACATAAAAAATAACAGGAATCAACAATCACTATTCCTTAATATCTCTTAACATCAGTGGACTCAATTCCTCAATAAAAATACATAGACTAATAGACTGGATCCATAAACAGGACCCAGCATTTTGGTGCATACAGGAAATACAGCACCTCGGTGTTAAAGACAAACACTACCTCAGAGTAAAGGGCTGGAAAACAATTTCCCAAGCAAATGGTCCCAAGAAACAGGTTGGAGTAACCATTCTAATATCAGATAAAATAGACTTTCAACCAAAAGTCACTTAAGAAAGGACACTTCATCCTCATCAAAGGAAAAATCTACCAAGAAGAACTCTCAATTCTGAACATCTATGCTCCAAATGCAAGGGCACCCACATTCATAAAAGAAACTTTACTAAAGCTCAAAGCACACATTACACCTCACACAATAATAATGGGAGACTTTAACACCCCGCTCTCATCAATGGACAGATCTTGGAAACACAAACTAAACAGAGACACACTGAAACTAACAGAAGATATGGAACAAATGGATTTAATAGATATCTATAGAGCATTTCATCCTAAATCAAAAGAATACACCCTCTTCTTAGCACCTCATGGTACCTTCTCCAAAATTGACCATATAATTGGTCACAAAACTAACCTCAACAGATATAAGAAGATTGAAATAATCCCATGCCTCCTAATTAGATCACTACGGATTAAGGCTGGTCTTCAATAGCAACAAAAACAACAGAAAGCCCACATACACATGGAAGCTGAACAATGCTCTACTTAATGATAACTTGGTCAAGGAAGAAATAAAGAAAGAAATCAAAGACTTCCTAGAATTTAATGAAAATGAAAGTACAACATACCCAAACTTATGGTACACAATGAAAGCAGTGCTAAGAGGAAAACTCATAGCTCTGAGTGCCTCCAAAAAGAAACTGGAGAGTGCATACACTAACAGCTTAACATCACACCTGAAAGCTCTAGAACAAAAAGAAGCTAATGCATCCAAGTGGATTAGAAGGCAGGAAATAGTCAAACTCAGGGCTGAAATCAATCAAGTAGAAACAAAAAAAAACTGTACAAAGAATCAACAAAACAAGGAGCTGGTTCTTTGAGAAAATCAACAAGATAGATAAACCCTTAGCCAGACTAACCAAAGGGCACAGAGACAGTATCCAAATTAACAAAATCAGAAATAAAAAGGGAGATATAACAACATAATCTGAGGAAATTCAAAAAATCATCAGCTCCTACTACAAAAGCCTATACTCAACATCTGGATGAAATGGACAATTTTCTAAACAGATACCAAATGCCAAAGTTAAATCAGGATCAGATAAACCATCTAAACAGTCCCATAAACCTTAAAGAAATAGAAGCAGTCATTAAAAGTCTCCCAACCAAAAAAAGTCCAGGACCAGATGAGTTTAGCACAGAATTGTATCAGACCTTCAAAAGAAGACCTAATACCAATACTCGTCAAACTATTCCACAAAATAGAAACAGAAGGAACACTACCCAAATCATTCTATGAGGCCACAGTTCCACTGATACCAAAACCTCACAAAAAACCAAAAAGAAAGAAAACTTCAGACCAATTTCCTTTATGAATATCGATGCAAAAATACTCAATAATATTCTTGCAAACCGAATCCAAGAACACATCAAAAAGATCATTCATCACGATCCAGTAGGCTTCATCCCAGGGATGCAGGGATGGTTCAATACCCAGAAATCCATCAATGTAATCCACTACATAAACAAACTCAAAGTAAAAAACCACATGGTGATTTCATTAGATGCTGAAAAAGCATTTGACAAAATTCAACATCCCTTCATGATAAAAGTCTTGGAAAGATCAGGAATTCAAGCCCTATACCTAAACATAGTAAAAGCAATATACAGCAAACCAGTAGCCAACATCAAACTGAATGGAGAGAAATATGAAGCAATCCCACTAAAATCAGGGACTAGACAAGGCTGCCCTCTCTCTCCCTATCTATTCAATATTGTACTTGAAGTTCTAGCTAGAGCAATCAGGCAACAAAAGGAAATCAAAGGGATACAAATTGGAAAAGAAAAATCAAAATATCACTATTTACAGATGATATGATTGTATACTTAAGTGACCCGAAAAACTCCACCAGAGAACTCCTACAGCTAATAAACAACTTCAGCAAGTGGCCGAATATAAAATTAACTCAAATAAATCAGTAGCTATCCTCTACTCGAAAGATAGAAAGGCTGAGAAAGAAATTAGGGAAATGACCCTTCACAATAGTCACAAACATTATAAAGTATCTTGATGTGACTCTAACCAAACAAATGAAAGATCTGTATGACAAGAACTTCAAGTCTCTGAAGAAAGAAATCGAAGAAGACCTCAGAAGATGGAAAGATCTCCCATGTTCATGGATTGGCAGGATTAATATAGTAAAAATGGCCATCTTGCTGAAAGCAATCTACAGATTTAATGCAATCCTCATCAAAATTCCAACTCAGTTCTTTGTAGACTTAGAAAGAGCAATTCTCAAGGTCATTTGGAATAACAAAAAACCCAGGATAGCAAAAACTATTCTCAACAATAAAAGCACTTCTGGGGAAATCAGCATCCTTGACCTCCAGCTGTACTACAGAGCAGTAGTGACAAAAACTGCATGGTATTGGTACAGTGACAGGCAGGTAGATCAGTGGAATAGAATCGAAGACCCAGAAATGAACCCACACACCTATGGTCACTTGATCTTTGACAAAGGAGCTAAAATCATCCCGTGGGAAAAAGACAGCATTTTCAACAAACAGTGCTGGTTCAACTGGCGGTCAACATGTAGAAGAATGCAAATTGATCCATTCCTATCTCCCTGTACAAAGTTCAAGCCCAAGTGGATCAAGGACCTTCCCATAAAACCAGATACACTGTATCTAATAGAAGAGAAAGTGGAGAAAAGTCTTGAACACATGGGCACAGGGGGAAAGTTCCTGAACAGAACACCAATGGCTTGTGCTCTAAGATCAAGAATCGACAAACAGGACCTCATAAAATTACAAAGCTTCTGCAAGGCAAAGGACACTGTAAATAGGACAAAATGGCAACCAACAGATTGGGAAAAGATCTTTACCAATCCTACATCTGATAGAGGGCTAATATCCAATGTATACAAAGAACTCAAGAAGTTAGACTCCAGAGAACCAAATAACCCTATCAAAAAATGGGAAACAGAGCTAAACAGAGAATTCTCAACAGAGGAAACTCAAAGGGCTGAGAAACACCTAAAGAAATGTTCAAAGTCCTTAGTCATCAGGGAAATGCAAATCAAAACAACCCCAGATTCTACCTCACATCAGTCAGAATGGCTAAGATCAAATACTCAGGTGACAGCAGATGAGGAGAAAGAGGAACACTCCTCCATTGCTGGTAGAATTGCAAGTTGGTACAACCTCTCTGGAAATCAGTTTGTTGGACCCTCAGAAAAATGGACATAACACTACCTGAAGACCCAGCTATTCCACTCCTGGGCATATACCCAGAAGATGCTCCAACGTGTAATAAAGACACATGCTCCACTATGTTCATAGCAGCCATATTTATAATAGCCAAAAGCTGGAAACAACCCAGATGTCCCTCAACAGAGGAATGGATACAGAAAATGTGGTACATTTACACAATGAAATACCACTCAGCTATTGAAAACAATGACTAAATGAAATTCACAGGCAAGTGGATGGAACTTGAAAATACCATCCTGAGTGAGGTAACACAGTCACAAAAGAACAAACATGGTATGTACTCACTGATAAGTGGATATTAGCCCAAAAGTTCAGAATCCTCATGATTCAATTCTTAGCAACCATTGGACTGAGCATGAGGTCCCAGGTGGAGGAGGTGGAGAAGGGACTGAAGAAGCTGAGGGAGTTTGCAGTCCCATGGAGGGAGCAACAGTGTCAACTGGTCAGGCCCCCTGGTGTTCCCAGAGACTCGACCACCAACCAAAGAATACACATGAGGGACCCATGTTACTGGCACATATGTGGCAGAGGAGGGCCTTGTTGGTCATCAGTGGGAGGAGAGACCCTTGGGCCTGAGGATGTTAGATGCCCCAGTACAGAGGAATACCTGGGAGGGAAGACAGGAGAGGGTGTGGGAGAGCACCTTCATAGAGGCAGGGGAGGGGGATGGGATAGGGGGTTTCCAAAGGGGAGACCTTGTAAGGGGAAAACATTTGAAATGTAAATAAAGTATCAAAAAAAATGAAGCTACTTCTTGGGAAAAAAAATTAAAAAAACAGATTCCCAGAGCTAGCTTTCTGGGGGTATGATTCCTATGTCTTTGTCCCAGGCAAGTCTGCTGGGAGCTGTTCCCTGACTACACTCAGGAGCACTGCTTGGGGCCTGGTATGACACCCCAAATCTCATTCCTGATTACACACTCCAACCAGGCAAACTGTTTCAGGCCTGGAGGAGTTTAGGTGTTTCACAAACATGATGGAGTCACTCACTGACCAAGTTAACTTCTGACATTTTTAGTACTGTTCTGCAAGAGGTTTACCGGGATACAAAGTTTTAGTAGATATTGCTACTTGGCCATTTCATGTGGCCATGTACCTCCACCAGGAAGCTGCTACTCAGGACTATCCTGTCATAGGAAAGAGGCTCACCCCACACCCAAAACCTCACATCCTCAGGATCCAGGACCTGTAGCCAAACTATAAAACAAAGTTCTGGTCTACCCACAGGACCTGGAAGATCCATGAGAAACCAGGAAGACTGCTTTCACCCACTGACTTTCTTTAGGATTGAGTGTCTAAAGACATGGTTACCACTGTTTAAAGGTCTAACTATTTTATTTATGATTCTTTACTAAAGTAGAATAGATATCTGCTCAACATGACAGGAAGAATGGTGAAGGCAAAAAAAAAATTAAAATAATTTTATACTTTAAAAGTAGATTGGCTATTGCCAGGTCCCCAACAGGCTATTTTCCTTGAGAAGGCTAAGACAGATGGGGCTTTTCTTGTTTTTTCAGATCAGATAGAACAAGATCTTTCTGAATTATAGCCACGGACCTTGTGTTTTCAGGAAAAACTGGTGTGTGGAGGGATCTGACAGTTTCCTTGAAGCTCAGTTATATGGTACTTGACATGGGGGACTCCATGTTGATCTGAACCACTGGGGCTGCCATAGGAGCTCAGTTCACAGCAATGCTGACATTAACCTGTTCGGCACTGGTGTAAAGTAGCCCTGACTGATCCATTCTCATCACATGCACCTCCCTGTTCTTGGTAAGGCTCTGAGAAGATAGATTCTGCAGAAAGGGAAATAATACAGACAGTATTTTCTGACTCCTCACTTTCCCTGTCTGTAGCAACTTTCATCCAAGGAGCCTGCTGTGCTCAAAGAGTAGACAGTCCTACTGGGGCTGCTGGCGATCATAATACTAACAGCACCTCAACATGCCATGCTGGTCACTAATTTTCACAACAGTCCTTCAGGGCAAGTGCTGCTGTGTCCACTCAGCAGATGAGGAAATTGAGTTTATATCTTTCGGGGCTTGAAACCAGGACTCAACCAACCTGCCCCATTTGTATTATATCTTCTAGCTTCTTCTAGGAATCCCACCCGGAATCCCAGCTTTCTCATGATGACTAACACCAGCAGACTCAGCTACCCCAGGACCCAGATGACCACACCTGGAACTCCTCACTTTGAAATCCACAAAGCCCCTAGGTGCCTACTTCCTCCTGGAGCCCAGGCCATCACAGTGTGAGCTGTCCATAAGTAATGGCTCCCTTGAATAAGAACTCAACTGCTGCCAGGAGTACTGTGGGTGAGGCTGGGCATGGCTTGTCCTGGAGCAGAAACAGTTGTCTCCACCCTCCATCATCCTCCCTTTCTCCCTCGTCACAGAACCTTGGTTTGTTCATCCAAGAGAAAAGTCAGTGTTAAACATCACGGACCCTCTCCTTGCACTTAGATGGTAACCATGTAACTGAGTCTGGAGGACTGAACTGAAGTGAACTGTCTGTGGGGATGCCAGATAGCCTGTACCACTCCAGAAGAGCAGCCAGGGTCCCTCCATCTACTTCCTTCCTTCTTCCAAACTTGGGACTCAAGCTTGATGGCTGGAGCTTTGTCACCCAACTTGAACCACAGTGTGACCTTGAACAAAGCTACTTGAGGGTGCAAAGATTAAAGGGGGGCTTCTCTATGATGCCACCATCAGATGAGCTGAGCTGCTTGACCCAGATGTGTTTAATTCAGTAAAATGTTTGGTTTCTTCTGTCGTAGAGGGGGCTGACCCCAAATGATCCTACCTTCCTGATGATCACCCAGGAAGTGCTGGTAAGTTGTGTAACTTCCTACTCCCTTGTGACTTTGGGGGCCTTTGGTAAGTAATGAGAATCTTCTTCAGGCACGGTAAACCATCCCCCAAATGTCCTGAGCATAATGGTCTTCCCTCAGGCAGCAAGCATGCCTGCTGGTGTTTGGGAACACTGAGCGATATCCTGTGAACCTGTTCTTCACCTCCCTCCACCTCTTCCCATGGGAATGAAAAGACAAGAGTTACTTAGTTGGGTGAGTGTGTTGTATGTCTGTCTGTTATGTCTGTGTGCTTGAATTTGTGTGTATGTGTGTGTGCGTGTGTCTGTGTCTGTGTCTCTATGTGTGCCTGACATATACAATGTCAGTGCTTTCCTACTGAACTCCATTCCCAGCCTCTGAACTGAATCTGGAAGTAAAACAGAAAAGATATTTATGTAGTCCTTCTGCTACTGCTTTCTGTTACAGAAGAATTAGCCACTGTTAACTATGTTGGTGATAATTATACAATACATAAAATATACTGTGTAGATCAAATATGCAATTAAATAATTACAATTTTATAAGCTTTTGTGGGATAATGAGCAAGGTTAACTGCTAAGGGAGATGGAAGCTTCTGTTTCATTCTTTCTCCCTTTTACTCAGGTCAGGACCCCAGCCTATGGGCTGGTGCTACCCACAGTCATGGTGTGTCTCTCACTTCAGCTAAACCTCTCTGAAAACATCCTTCGAGAGATGCCCACAAGCTTGCCTCCTGGGTGATTCTACATCTTTTCAAGTTGCAAATGTGTATTAACCATCTGTGTTATTTAGGGTTTTTGTCACCTTGACACAAGGCAGGATTATCTGAGACGAGGGAACCTCAATTGAGAAAATGTCTCTATCAGATTGGAGTGTAGGCAAGTAGGTGGAACATTGTCTTGATTGATGGCTGATGTGGGAGAGCACAGTCCACTATGGGTAGGTGGTTCTGGGTTGAATGCCAAAGCACGCTGAGCATGTCATGAAAAGCAAATGCTTCAGTTCTTGCCTCCAGGTTCCTACCTTGAGTTCCTTCCCTGATTTCCCTTCATCACAAGCTGTGACCAGGACATATAAGCCAACCTTTTTCTCCCCAAGGTTTTTATCATAGTCTTTAGAAAATAAACTAAGACATTATAACATTCAGCTTTCCATTACTTTAACAAATATCTAAGATAGATAGAAGTCTCCATGATAGGGCAGAGTCATTATTTCCAGGCCTCCAATAAGGATGTGGGGTTCATACTTCACACTGGGATCATATGTTGTTGTAAAACTATTCACTTTATAGCAGAGAGAGAGAGAGAGAGAGAGAGAGAGAGAGAGAGAGAGAGAGAGGACTGAGGTAAGACACACTCCAATGACTAGTAATTCTCCTACTGGATTCCCATCTTTTGAGTTCCCACTCACACACCCATGACAGTGCCAAGCTAGAGATCAAACCCTTAACACCCAGGGAGTATTTCATCTTCAAACTGAGCATGGGCTGGACTGAGTCTCCAGAACCTTGGCTTCCAGAATCGGAATCTGAGAGTGCTGATCTTGTAGAAATGAAACCATTTCTAGGACATGGGATTTGACTTGAATGTCTGAGATGATTTCCTGTCTCATTTTTTTAGCTGCCTGGAGTTCTTTTCTTCCATTCAGACAGACCTCTTAGAGCAGAGAAACTTAAGCAATATGTCCAGGTCATGGCACACATATGGCATACCACTAAAACAGAGGGGTTACCTACAGTTGGAGGTGACAGCTGCCCTTCCTTTTCCTCTGCTATCTCTCAGGAGAGATATATACATAGCAAACCATTGGAGCACATGCCTTCAATCCCAGCACTGGAAGACAGGGTGGATCTCTATGAATTCAAGACCAGCCTGATCTACACAGTGAGTTCTAAGCCAACCAAGGCTGCATAGTGAGAACCTGTCAAAGAAGAAGGAGGAGGGGGAGGGGGAGGAAGGAGAAGGAGAGGAGGGGGGGTAAGAGGAAGAAGAACAAGAACCACAAAAACCAAGAACAAGAACTATTTGTCTACTTATCTTTACTCCATCACAGGGAGACATCAAAGTCCTCAGGGCAACTGTTCTGAGACCTTAGATTTAGGTGTCTGAAGACTCACAGCCAAAGTCTGGTATGAACAACAGGCCATCCTTCACCTGGGATGTCCTGAAACTCAGGGTCAAGCATGGTCAACCTGATGGAAAGTCTAGTTTTTCCTCTTGAGACTAGTGACAATCTCTTACCACCACAACTGCATGAGTGGACGATTCAGGAAGGACTTGAAAGAAACAGACTTGCCGATGTCTGTGGGTATGGATGGACTGGATGTGGTTTGTGGCCAGACTGCATGGCTGGCATCCAGATGTGCTTCCTCATATCATAAGGAAAGAGATGAGGGTGAGGGTGGAGTTACTCTTCCACCTCTAACTGTCACATTTATGTCACATTCCAAGCCTCAATGAATGTCCCTGTGCCGAATGAGAATATGCTATCACCATTAGCAAGTATCTATCACTATTAACAAATATAAATGAATACTAAAAAGTCAACTGCCAGCACCATGGCAATGCTTCACAGCAGCCTGGCCCTGATACTACACAGCATTATTACCCAAGGACCTCTGAGCTGGGTTTTCCCCAGACAGTAGAACACAGACCAAAGCCATACCTGGTAATGCCTCTGCTAGGCCAACACATAAGAACTTAGAGAACCTTAACCTGTTGGGCACAGACTTGTACCAGCTCATCCCTCGAGGCCAGTATCTAGCGATCCTGATAGTCTCAACTCCATTTTCTGGGTGTCTGTACTAGGATGGTCTTCTTTGTCATGGCCCTGGAGTTGTTTGCCCTCCGAGCCTGTGAGAGTTATAAGAAGAAAGACTGTAGGTAGATGCCTTACCTAGGGCATGTACACAGGCTCAGAGATGTGAGGGCCTCTCGGGAAGCCCTGGGAGGTCTCAGGGAGTCAGTCCTCTCCACAGCCTTTCACATCATATCTGACGCCAGAACAAGTACTTCCAAATCCTTTGGCTGTAGTTTTGGGGCCATTCCGGTACTCAGATATAGTCACTGTCAGATCAACTCTACAACCATGAAAGAACTGCTGATTTCCCATAGTCATTTATCATGCATGCAAGAGCAGCTAGGGTTCTGTCAGGGGTGCAGCAGAGTGGATAGTGGGTCCCTGGCCTGTTTGGCTCCTTCAATCCTGACCAGAATTAAAGCAATGACTTCTCTCAAAAACAAGAGAACAAAAAATTCAAACACTTCGTTAGAGTCAAGGAAGACTGTGATGACCAAAATATCAAGGGATGGTACAGTGTGCCACTGAGAGTCCCCTTTGAGGGAGAACCCCGATAACCAGGTATTTGGGGTGCTGTTGGTGAGGGGCCCTTTTGAAAGTATCTCCCATCCACTGCCGGATAAAAGCCCAAGGATGAAGAACTGGCCACTCCCACCCAACCCAAGACATTTTTCAGTCCCCTCTACCACAACTCTTAAGGGTATTGGCTGAGTCTCCACCAATTAAGATCACAGCTGACTTCTCCCTCTGTCCACACCTGCCCCTTGCCTCATCCTGCCACAGGGTGGAAGTGTGGTTCCAAGGACCTTCCTTACTTGTCCTTCTAAATCCACGTCAGCATCTGAAATCAGGGAGAGACAATATAACATTTTTAAGTTTCTCCATAGAACTGAAAGATTCTTGAAGTATGTTTTTTAATTGCACAGGGATTGTATATATGCATATAATATGTTTTGATAATGTCTGCCCCCAGTCCCTCTCCAACTCCTCCCCTATGCCAACTACCACCCTTCCATCCCAGTGCCATGTGTTCTCAGGACCACTGAGAAATCAAATGAGACTAAGCACATGGCGGTATGTCAGTGAAAAGAACCCAGTCAAAGTGATGGGTTACCTCCACTGCAAGTGATATGGAATGAGTCACATGGCTTGGAAAGGAGCCTGATGGTCCCCTTCCTTCCCCAGCCACAAAGTGTATTCTCAGAAGCCTGCAAGGGGTGCCCACCCCAGACAGAAGTCTAAGCCCCTTTGGGGAGAAAAAGTAAGAGAACTTCAGTCGTCAAAGGATATCCAGACTCTTGTCTACTGGTGTCTGTCACTGGTGCAAATGTGGGGAGCTTCATGATCCCTAGGCCCAGCTGACGACAGTCCAAGTTACACTGAGCTCTCACAGACTTTGCAGAAAAATCCTTGGCTCCAAACCACTAATGAACCCCTTCCAACTCCAGCTTTAATTACTTTTCATTGCAATATTAATGATCCCAACAAGTCGTTTCAACTTTGCTGGTGCACAGCTGGAATCCCTTTATTTGGCATTTGGTCTCTTTATAAGAGAATCCCAGGCGCCTCCTCCTCTCCACTTGCCCCATCGAGGGGGAATAAGATCACACTCTTACTTTGCTTATCCCTTGGCCAGCCCAGGGACAGTAGCTTTAATAATTCTGAAGCTGGGGGCATTAAACACATCACAAACTGCCATACAAATAACATATAATATAACTCCAGGATTTTAATTACAGTGACTAATATATGTACCAACTCTGAAACCTCTATGGTACCATTAGGCCACATGCATGGACATTATTGGGAGGCTTAAAATGTGCACAAGGTGTGTCATTAGTTGATCTAAGACCTTCCAGGTCTAGAGTTCTCATCTGGGACTCGAAATTCATTTCTTGGGCAGTTTGAACCACCCTGCCAAAGGCAGTGTTTCTTTCATTAGTGGCAATGAAAAATGATTAAACTTTGTCTCTGGCTCAGGTCAGCTTGTGTTGAACATGTCTGGGCTTCATGGCAGAGCGGTGAGGAGTTCTAAGTAGGTTCCTCTGGCTGCTTATTTTTCTCTGGGGGAGAAAAGCAGCAGCAAACTGATATGGAACTGTGGACCCTCTGAAACTTGCCAGCCTGGCCTTGCTGGAAAATGACCTGGACTTCTATGGGAATGCACCCAGTGTTCAGTGTGGCATCCTTCCAGACATATGGCAGGAGCTGAACTAGTCCCTGAATTAGTCCATTTGCTATTGCTGAAACACAATGCCTGAGGCTGGGTATTTTGTAAAGCAGAGGAGTTTATTCGGCTCACATTTTAGAAACTGAAAGTCCAAGATAGAGTGTCTCCATGTTTGGACTACAGGAAGGGCCCTCTGGGTGTTGTAGCATAGCAGGAAATAGGCAGAAAAGCAACAATATCCAGAAGGGGCAAAGAATGCAGATGACCTCACTGGTAACAATGAACTCTAATGAGAGCTGACTCTTGAAACTAGAACCAATCTTTCCAAGGCTGGAGCTCTATGGCCTAGTGACCTCCCCCCAGATCCACCTCCTAAGATACTTCACCACTTCTCAACACTCAACCCTGGGGACCAAGTGTCCAGCACAAATGTCGTATTTAAACTATAACGATCCCCACTGGGCCTTCCAGTGAAAGGCTAGCAGCCTCAGCTCAAAGACTAAAGAGCTTAGAGAACTCCTAAGCGCTATAAGATGTATAAGATGATGTAAGCCATGATGGCATAGCTGACATCAGCACACAGCAACCATGCTGTGGGGTCCCCAGTAAGAAGCTCACAGTAATGGTATGAGTGCAGAGATGTAATCAATGTAGGTAGGTCCCAGACAGTGCCTGAAAAGGGTGTCAGAACAAGGAAGGCAAATTGGCCACACATAGGAAGGCATAGAAAGGGGTGGTCACAGTAGCTCACACTGGGAAGTAGAGCAGACCTCCCCAGAATCCATGCCAGCAGTGAAAGAGCTTCTTTCACTCTCCTAGCAGTAGAAGAGGCTATTGCCCACAGCTTGGGACACAGCTCCCATCACAACCATTGACATGGCGACCACTGACATGGCCTTCATAGTAAGAAGCTTCCGTGACGAATCATCTGGGCAGGAGCTACAACAGAGACAAGTCTCCATCCTGGTGTCTATACATCCCCATCCTCAGAGGAGCACACACGCACTGTAGCCAGGTTAATCCTTATACATGAACATTCCCTGCAACCTCTCCAGACCCTGGCTGGAAGGGGGCACCCTGGCTCCAGAAACGATCATAAGATCTGTTTATCTCACTTCTCAGGTCTTGGAAATGGACCTATAGCTCCTGGCAAGCTCCCAATAACAGACCATAAAATGGAAGAGGATTAAGGGACTCATGTACAAAATGTTATAAAATATTTGTAAATAAAATACCATGTGATGGACAAGACCTATTTTATTAAATTATTATTTGAGGATAAAATTATTCAACTATTATTTATCTATTTTATGTGTGTAGCTTTTCTGTCCATATATATGTCTATGTAATGCATTCGTGACGCCTGTGGAAGCCAGAAGAGGGTGTTGGATTCTGTGGAATTAGAGTTACAAACACTTGTGAGTCTCCATGTGGATGCTGGGAATTGAACCTGGGTCTTCTGGAAGAGCAGTCATTGCTCTTAGCCATTGGCATCCAAGGAAAGAGAAACCCATCTGACATCTTGGAAAAACAAACCAAAGCTAATTAGAGACTTACATAATGAACAAAAGCCATAAGCATCCTTAGAATGGAACGAAATCACCCCAATCTAAAGCTAGGCAGACTATGTTTTATTTGATCCCCAAAGGACCATCCATAAGTAGAAAAAAATAAAAGATACAATAAGCAATTATCAAAAGTAAAAGCTTCCCATACAGAGCCTTAAAAAACAAAGGGACCGCCAGGCAGTGGTGGCACTCGCCTTTAATCCCAGCACTCAGGAGGCAGGCGGATTTCAGAGTTCAAGGCCAGCCTGGTCTACAGAGTGAGTTCTAGGACAGCCAGGGCTACACAAAGAAACCCTGTCTTGGAAAAAAAAAAAAACACAACAACAACAACAACAAAGGGACCTATAGAAAGCATCCACGTATGTAAGAAAGAACTTAAAACTAATTAAAGAGAGTTCTACACTCGGTGAGGAAGCAAGTAACTCAGTCAAGCGAACACAATTATTTTACCAAGAAGACTGCACCCAAACAGCTGCAAATAAGGTCATGCGAAGACATGTGATTTCAGAATCACGAGGGATCTGCAAAGGAAGACACTACACACTATCTATAAGACAAAGACAATGCGGTCTGCAGAAAGTGATGGAGAATCAGGTCCCTCACAGCTGCCTGAGGTCATAGGAAGTGGTGTGGTTGCTTTGAAGCTTCTTCACAAACTGTTCTCCATGGATATTTGTATAGAAACATGTTCATACAGAATCCTATGTACAAGGCAGCCTGATGCAAGGCTTGGGTAATATGGAAACTGATCAGTCCCAAGGGGGAGTGACAGTGGAGAGGTGCTACAGGGCTCTGTTGGGGAGGGTACAAGCTTGGCACCTGCCGCATCCATTTCTTGGACTCATCTAGGTCCATGCCCCAAAACATCTTTTTTGCTCAAAGCCTACAGCACCCGGTATTCCCAGGAGGTCTCCCATCCAAGTACTAACCAGGCCTAACCCTGTTACCCCAAAACACCTAAGTGCCGCTGACAATTTGTGTTTATGTTTCTAGTGCTCCTGTCACTGCTGCCTCAATCTGTGACAGTTAAGTTCCACTTGCTTCTGGGGCTGTAAGTCCTCCTGTTAATCCCCTCCTAGGTGCCTCTCACTCCCTATCTGAGATCTTTTTCTGGTTCCAGGGCACCTGGACACACCTGTGGGGTCCCAGTGAACACCCATACCACAAAATCCCAAAGTACATGGGTATTTATATCTAGGGTCACCCTTGACCTATGGAAGGATGGGATTCAAGTGATGAATGAGCTTCATCTAAGCACCCCCGGGGGGACTTTTATAGTAGTTCAAGAAGCTATTAGGCGAGTTGTGATAGATTGCATAGCATTCCTACATATTAGCTACGGAAAACCCCCAATTGCAACTTTGAACTGACTTACACTGCCTCTCAGCCCACCTCTCATCTTAAACACTACCTCCCTGGATTTTGTCCAAATGTACTACCTGTCTCAAGCCTTTATCTTAGACTCTGAGAAAGGTACCCAAGATGACATGACTCAAAAGACTTAACAAGTACTAAGAAGGTTGTTCTGTTCCCTGCTGCCTTGTGGTAGAATTTGTCTCCTTGGAGCTACAGTACCAATGTGAGGAGATAATGATGGTGCAGGTATGGTGGGAAGGTGGGGACTGGGCTCTGAGCCTGGCCAAGGTGAATATAAAATCCAAGTGAGAGATCAGAGGCATCACGTCTGGGAGGCAAGTGACCTTCCAGGATCCGAGTCAAGGTCAAACCCACACGTGCATGGCTAGTTAAAACACAGAATCAAGGAACTTGCTCGAACACTGCTCTAGAAGGCAAGGTATGACTAGGTTTCCATCAAAGGTCTCTGAACAAGCTGGTCTACTGCGGAGCTCCACTTGTCTTAAATGACTGGCATTGGACAGGCTGGCACCAGGCATCCAGGGGCCTTATAGCCCATATGAGGAGTGAGATCCTGAGAGAGCAGGTGACATTTTTTGCTTTGAGAGTAAGGCAAGTCTCTGCCATGATAGATGGTTTTGTAAGTGAGGGTTTGAGCTATCCTGAAAGCTTTAAGCTACTGGTAGTCACTCCAAAGCCAGAGGGATCCCTCACAAGAACAGGGGATTTAGTAAGGTCATAGCCTTCCTGATCCAACAGGCTGGAAATTCATATTAGTTTCTTTCATTAGAAAAAAATTTCATTAGAAACTTCTAGAAACATCATATATACTGTTGAGCAAGGTAAAACATCATGTGGAAAAACATAAGTGCTAGTAAACGTAAACAAAATAAAACCACTAGCCCAGGGTCATGAAACAGAACAGGAACCTTCTATCACATTTTATGAGCAACACCGAGTGTCTGAATAAAGCCCAATGGCCACTAGTACATCCAGCCTTCCATCTGCCCATTCACAGGTCTGACCACCACTTTCCTCCATTCATCTACCTACCTATTCATCTGTTCACTTACACATCCCTTCATTCACCAGACCTTTGCAGAGTTACCCATTCACCCATCCATCCATCCATCCATCCATCCATCCACCAACCCACCCAGCCAGCCAGCCATGCATCCTCCCATCCATCCATCCACCCACCCACCCATCCATCCATCCATTTTTCTTTCTATGGTTCATTTACCCAATCATTCAGCAGTCATTTTTAGTGCTCTTCATCCATCCAGTTCATCCACCTGTCCATCCATCCATCCATCTATTCACCCACCTATCCCTTCCGCATACCCATTGATCCATCCATCCATCCATGCATCCATTCTTTCTTTCTATGATTTATTTACCCATTCCTTCATTCAGCAGTCATTTTTCGTGCTCTCCATCCATCCAGTTCATCCACCCATCCATTTATCCATCTGACCATCCATCCTTCCATTCCTTCATTAAGCAGGCCTCTGCAGAGTTCCAGGAACCCATATGGTGCTAGATCTTGAAAGATATCCATGACTGACACATCCTCTTCCTCACACAACTCATGGCCTCTGAGGGAATAGGCTGTCATACCCAAGATCCCTAGACAGTCAAGTGATCCCATTGCCCTCTCCGTATGCCCCATGTGTGCCTCGTGGAACAGTATCATAACTGTTTATTCTGGAACCTACAAACTCCACGACAGGTTAACACACACCATACCATCTCAGAACTCTCTGCATGGATTAATGCACAGCCACCTGAATAAGTAGGAAGTACAAAGCACGGGGAAAAGAAGGCCCAGAGAAGTAAGTCAATTTACCCACAGTCACACAGGAAGCTCAACCTAAATACTTATGCACTCGATCATGACCTTTATTATCTAGTAGAAGATCAGGCTGGAGCTCTGTTTAGTGGGGAGAAAAGATCTCAGGACCTAGAGTAGTATCAGGCCATCCAGACCCTCAGCAATGTGATTCTGGGAAGCCAGACAAGTCTTACAAATGAGTACAAGGTACCTCAGAGGAGGCCGAATCCACAGTCTGGCACCAGAGCAGAGGAAGACAGGGGATGGAGGGAGATAAGAAGGGAAGAAGAGGGAGGGGCAGGGTCTGAGGAGGGAGGTCCTGAACCTGTGGTCTGGAGTGCATGGCTGGAAAGCGGATCAGGGAGACCCAGGCTCCTGGGGCAGGGCTAAATCGGAGGGCCCAAGAAGAGTGTAAAATCACATTCAGGGGACAGACTCAGGGCTCCCAGCTGCTACAGGGCCTGAGTAGAACCACAGGTGGGGAAAAGTCAACGTGTACGACTTAAAGAGGAAGGGGAAGATGAGGAAGTGAGCCGAACTGGTCCCAGCCAATGAGATGAGGAAAGGGAGCGGTCCTCACCTGAAGTCAGAGCAGCCACTGTGTAAGAGCCTCCTGCGTGCAGATACTGCATACCACACCACTCTAGGGGATCCAGCCTGGAACCCCAAACACTACTGTCAGGTGGGTGTGCACCTCCTCATTTATTTGGGAAGGAAACTGAGCCTTTCCAAGTGTCCACAGGCAACAGTGATGGGGGAGTTATAGCGAGTTCCAGGCACCGGGGTCACCTGCACTCAGCAAAGAACAGGGCGCAGTGACAGCTGATCAACTCTGTAGCATCGTGGTGGCAGAGTGCCAAGCTACAAATCATACCACATCATCAAGAGAGCCAGAGTAGCCAGCAGGCGTCTCCACGTGGCCTGCTGACTCCAGCTGTCTTAGCTCAACCGGATCTATTGACCATTCACTAATCCAGCCAATAGCTGGGCAGCTGACCCAGGAGCTCCACCACTGCCCAGCCCAAGATGACACCCAGCCTCCCCCTAGCCCCAGGATTAGATGGTGTTAGTCACCATTAAAGAGCTGTCTTCAGAATCAGCACTACCTAGGCAGCCTGAGGCACCCCAGATACCAGAACAGAGGAGACAACAGGACAGTGGCACCCTGCACTCTCAGGATAGATCTATGTCTTGTGTTGGATTTCTCAACCTTCCTGATTTGACTTACCTGTCAGTGACCATCGAAATAAATTTCATTTCTGACCCACTGCTGTGAATTGAGTGATGACCCCACCCTCTCCAAAACATGTCCACAGCCTAGGGCCCAGACTCAGGGACTATGACCTTATTTGGAAAATACTGAGACCAGCCTTAACCCCAGTGGCACGTGTGCTTTCATAAGCAGGAGTGTGGGGGCATTTGAGGGAGAGAGAAAAGAAGAGGCACCTCCACAGTGAGCCCGAGATTGAAGGACAATGGGACCACCAGCACTGGGAGAGGTAAGAAGGAGTCCTTGCATGGAGTCATGTGACCTTGCTTGATTTCCAGCTGCCACTCTCTGTAATGTAAGGAAATACAGCCTTTGAGCTGTGGTCATTTATGGCAGCCACTGGGTGGTTATCACACGTGGCTGGCAGCATCTGACCGAGTGAGTTGCTATTTGCAGGAGGACTTACAGGAGCTGGCTGGGCCCTTCTCTGTCTGTTCTTGGCGGGGAAGGGAATCCTGAGGTTACATCTGCCAGGGTGTGGAGCCCAGGGCAAGGGCAGATGAGAAATGGGCCTATTTATAAACAAATGGATACAGAGGGCGGGCACAGGGTCAAGAGATAGCTTCACCAAGGTCAGAGGCCTGGCCCCAGGAGACAGGGGACTATGCAGGGAAGAGCCAACACCGAAAGGAAGGCAGAGGTGGAGTCAGGGTACTCTGTACCTCTCAGAATGCTGGGCCATGGTCCCTTTCTGAACAAGAATGTCCAGCCAGCTTCCAAGTCATATCTGGTGTTGGGCAAAAGGCAGGCTCCACTGGGCTGGGCGTGAGCAGATTCTTTCCTGCTGTCTCATTGCTTCTCCGAGAAAGGAAGCAAGAGTGCCCCAGAAGGTGCCCCTCTATGCCCAGTCTGTGGGCCCTTGTGCCTGCCCTGCTTCTGCCATTTTGAGGAGATCTCCATCACGGTAAGTGAACCACTGTGACCTTAGGTGGAGGGATTTAATGAGTGAAGTGATGCTCAGTCTGGGGTCACAGCACAAAGGACCCGGTGCCAGGTGGTTTTGCCTGGCACTGGGCAGATGTGGGTGGGAAGATGGCTCTGCTCTGAGGCTCCAGGGTTCCTAAGAGCCAGCTGCAGCTTTCCTCCTCAGCACCAGCAGCCTCTGGTCAGCTAAGAGTCTGGATTGGCTTGCAACCAGAACCTTCTACCCTGGAAGTACTTCTCACTATAGCAGCCCAGGCAGGAAGAATTGTGGTAGACTTACCTGCTCAGATCCAGGGATGCTATCAATGAATGAATGAATGAATTAATGAATCTCCAGTTCTAACTCGGTCCACTTCTTGGCTGTGTTTCCCACAGCAAGTCACTTCATGTCTCTGAATCTAGTTTCCTTGTCTGCACAGTGGGGCTGACAGGCCTGCTTCCCTGAGCTTGTGGGGACATTAGAGGGAACTGTAAGAGTAAGCAACACTCCAGTGTCATTAGAGGAAATCTTTGAACATTGTATTTTCTGCTTAATCTTTCTTGCTGAGAAAATGTGCTAGGGCTGGTGAGATCTACCTCCCTGAGCAATCAGCAATGCCTGGTGTGACTCAGTAGATGGAGGAGGTTGGCATGGGCACACACACACACACACACACACACACACACACACACACACTCATGATATCTGGTCATTGTCAAAAGATCTGAATTCTGGATGTGAAACAAAATGATACCTTCATCTACCAGTAACCACAATGTTCCTTGTAGAAGCTCCTGCTGAAGTAGACACAGAACGTACGTGTGACAGGGGTCACCTATAGAAAGGACTGTCACAGGGAGATACAAGGAGCTGCTTCTAGGCTCTTGCATAATCATGGACGGGACCAAGAGCTGTCATGTCATCCCACGCCCATTCAATACTGAGCCAGCAACAGGTCCCTTCCCAGAGTACACACAAACAGGCACAGGCACATGTACAGACTTACATACAAAAGACAGGCCCTCTCACACATTAGTATAGACTCACATGCACTCATACACACTCACACAGGGACTCATACACACTAACACACAGAGGCACATCTCCATAGGGACTCATGCACACTAACACACAAGACACACCTCCACAGCAATCAGAGATGGAAGCAGAAGAGAGAGCCTCTGCTGTCCAGATGTGCAGCATGGAGGTTCTATGGGAGGGATTCAGTGTGGTTGCCTACACGCAGTGTGTGGGATTGAGTAGGGTAACCTGTGCATATTGAGAGGGGCTGAGTAGGATAGCCTGTGCACATGAGGAGGGGCTGAGAAAGGAAGCCTGTGTGGGTGGTTCTGTCTTCAATTGTTCCCAGCACCGGAGTGTGACTGCCCCTGCCTGTCTGCCACACTTGCCCTTCAGGCAACATGCTGTCATCAGGCACTGACAAAAGGGTCCTGCAGTGTTGCTTCCAAGGAGACAAAGCTTGGAGTCAGGTCTCACTGTCACCTACCTGGCCTCTGTATTCCTGACTCTGACACAATTATTGCAGGATCTGAACCTGGACCTTGATGTGAACACACACGGCCATGAACCACAGTGAGCTGGGAATAACTGGGAATTGTCAGGGAAACCCTCAGCGCTATAGTCAGAACTATGGCTGCAGGAGCCAGCCAGACCTTCCCACATCTACCTCCAGGAAAGGAAGCAGCTATCCTGAGTGCTTCAGACCTGCAGGGCAGTTGGCCGAGCACAGTCACTCAGGATACACAGAGCCACTGTCTTTCTGACACCCTGTACCTCTCAGAAGCTCAGGTCACAATGGAAGGTCATGTACTGTAGGAACCAGGAGGGTAGCACCCCCATGGACCATGGTAGGTAAGGAGGAGGTAACCCTCCCTAGGAGCTCAGGAAACTTCTCTAGCAAAGAGAAGCCTGAAGCAGGCAGGGCAAGACTAGGGGAGGTGGTAGTCTGGGTCCAAGACATCCCCGAGGGTGGATGATGGACAGGGATGGCAGGAATCCGAGGGACTGTAATTATCAGCATCCCGTTAGGATTGATTCTGCTGGTAGAGTGTGAGGACTTCAGGACCTGCCTCCAGTCGTGACCAGGCTTGAAAGAAAAAGCAGGGAGGAGCCAGTGCCCTCCAATGGTGCATCAAAGCCAGTCATGAACCAATGATGCGCATTAGCATGTAAGATTTTTGGACAAATTAGATACCTAGAGGCCAGCTGGGTTGGGGTTCACCACCTACATCCTTTTGAACGTAATCAAAAGGCTCACTTTTCTGGTTGATATGGGCCAAATTATGGCTAAAAGATATACCCCAGTTTTTCACCAGGATCTTGGGTGGACACTTATGTGGGAAAGGAAACGTTCAGGTGTTCTTGCATCAGGAAGCTAGATAAGAGTAACATAATTGGTAACATAATTGTTGGGGAGGTGGGGTGTGGTAGACATTAAACCTAGTGACAATGACCTTACCAAAGACACACAAAGGAAGGAAATAGCTACATGCAGATAGACATCCGAGTGGTATGAATCTGGATGCTTCCTGCCTCAGAGCCTTCATGCGGAGCACGGCGCTGCTGACAACTCGGTTTCAGACTTCTGGCCTCCAACACTGTGTGGGAATAAACTGTTGTTCCATTGTTGCTTTCAGCCCTCTAGCTTTGGTGATTGTTACAGCAGCCACCAGAGACTCATACATCATCAACAATGGAGAACCAAACATTTATCATCTTCCTTGTCTTTTTCTGTTTCCATGTTCTTCTCAATGAGTATATTGTTTTTATTATTGGTGTTGGGGGAGGAGCTGTCTTTTAAAATGACATCTTCCTGTGACAGTCACAAGTGTAGAAGCCAAAGAAGCCCCATTTCCTCCCATCTGGGATCTCCATCCTTCAGTACCCGCCGTGGGGAGGTCTGGCTGCTCTCCCGTGTCATAGGTGAAATCAGAGAGCTCCATGAGGCAGCTCATCTGAGGACAGGCCTGGACATGCAGCACAGCCTGTCTGCCCTGGAGCCCAGAGGAGAAGGCCACGTCCTCCAACCAGTGGACAGGCTTCCCTGCAGATGCTGCCACCACCCTCCTCTCCTGACCACGCCCAGTGCCAGGCTCTGTCCTTCAAGTCAGATGGTGGGTAAATGTCTCAAGTGCCCTCCAGGCAGAGATAAATATCAAAGAGCAGGATCCTGGAATCTGGTTTCCTATTTTTAAATGGAATGAAGGATAAATCATTTCTGCTGACTGTTTTTACCTGGCTGCAGGAAATGATGCATCGCCATTTTTTAAAAGAAAATTAAGCCTTTAATTCCATGACATGTGTAATAAAATGGCACTTCAGCTCTCTGCACTAAATATATGGCCCATTGTGTCCTAATTTACTATTCTGACACTACCTAAAATGTTCTGAAGTTATTAATGTGGTAATATATCCAAGCACAAAACCCAGCCTTCATACGCTATTGAAGCACTTAATTAACGCAATGGATGGCTGTGCAGAAGCAGAACAGGGTAACAGCAAGAGGTGTTGGGTACCTTCTCGCCCTGCCGGTGATGCTGAGGTCAGCTGGAGCCCAAGATTATTATTCTGGAAGGCAGCGGTGACGGCACCTGACAGACCTGGCTGTCCTCAGACCCAAGGCACCATTATCTCTCTTTCTCCACTAAAACTGCCCTTAGGCTGTCTTATTCTGATACGGAACGCATCTCTCTTCTCCTGCTTGTTTATAACACTGACTAATGTAGCCAGAGCCAATATCAACTGACCTCACAATGGCAACATCCACTGCATGGGCACCTCTGGAAGTATCCACGGGATCCCTTGGAGTGACAGCCCTTCTTTTCTGCCAAACCATCTGAAAGAGCTCACAGATACCTCTGAGATCTCCAACTCAGCCCCAAACAGAGGAAAAAATCCCATCTCATCCTATTCTAGTATCAAGCAATTTGAATGGTTGACTTAGATTTTTGAAGACTCACCAAGATTTGAAACTTCACACACGTTACATTCTAAGCAACAGGCATGAGCAAAGTTCCTGCTGGTGACCAGAGTCGGCGGCCCAAGAAGAGGGTAATAGCTACTGCTGAGACTAAGCTTCTGAAGGAGACATGGCGCCTATGTTGTTAGCCAAATGACCTTAAGCAAATTCTGTAGCTAGCAATAACACCTCCCTCCCACATAGGGATGCTGTGGTCGTTCAAATTCTCCCATAGACTGAGACCCACACCTGACATATCAACACAGTCACTATGTGTTAGCTGCGGACTAGCCCCACACCTACAGTGGCTTGCAGAATTACCCAGTCTTGAGTGACCTCCCATGTTCCGTGGTTAAGTGAGTGTCCAGCCCTTTAAAGCTCATGTGTACCTGCACCTCCTTGTCTTTCATATTCAAGCCTTAAGCAAGTATATACTCACTGAGGACAGTTCCACTCCCAGTGCCCTTCAGTCCCTTCCTCCTTCCCACCCAGCTTCTCAATAGCCTCTAGAGCTTCTTATTCAATGACTAGAGTTTCTGTGTATGGGTGTGTGTGTCTGTGTGTGTGTGTCGGTGTCTATGTTAATGCACAGTAGGTTGTATAGACCCTTGTTTGATTCCTCCATCTGCTTCTTGGCCCTCAAGACTCCAGGAGATCTAATCCTACCTGCCCCCGACTGTCCTCTCAAATCCGTTTCAGACCCCATGTTTAAGTTCCGTGAAATCAAGGACTCTGACTGTGGCCTTGGCTGCGTAGTTAGAAAGCAAACACTTTTTAGAAACAATGAATGATCAGCTCCCTGGAGTCTATAGGTACACCCTATGCACTACTGAGCAACAGAAAAACATGCTAACAAAACTTTTAACTGACCTTATAGCAATCCCCGCACCAAGCCAGTGAACAAGTGGAAATCAGGAGGGTTTCCATGTACTTGGTACAAGCCCAGGCTTCATCTCTAAGAACCAGAATGGTCCTAGAAAGACCACAGCACTCAGCTACACAGGCTCCGGACTGCATACATTCAGGGGCATCCTTAACTAGAACACTTTCAAGCTTTTGGATAGGACAGTACACAGGCCTGGGTGTCCAGCCTGCTCCATCAGAGTGAGCCCTCACCAAGCCTCCTTTCCTAGGTCCTGCTAAAACTCAGCTATGTTTCTCTACCTTCAACTGGCACCTTCCTTAAGAATGCTCAGAACAACATAATACTACCTGAGGACCCAGCTATTCCACTCCTGGGCATATACCCAGAAGATGCTCCAACATGTAATAAAGACACATGTTCTACTATGTTCATAGCAGCCATATTTATAATAGCCAGAAACTGGAAAAAACCCAGATGTCCCTCAACAGAGGAATGGATACAGAAAATGTGGTACATTTACACAATGGAATACTACTCAGCTATTAAAAACAATGACTTCATGAAATTTGTAGACAAATGGATAGATCTTGAAAATATCATCCTGAGCAAGGTAACACAGTCACAAAAGAATGAACATGGTATGTACTCACTGTTAAGAGGTTATTAGCCCAAAAGTCTGAAATACCCAAGAGTCACTTCACAGCAACAGTAGTTCTGAGTGTGATGTCCCAAATGGAGGGCTTGGAGAAAGGACTGAAGGAGCTGAGGGAGTGTGCAGCCCCAGGGAGGTAGCAACAGTGGCAACTGGCCTGACTCCCCCCACCCCCAATACTTCTGGAGACTGATCCACCAACTAAAGAATACACATGGAGAGACCCATGGTGCCGGCCACAAATGCAGCAGAGGAGGGTCTTGTTATCTGTCAGGGGGAGGAGAGGCCCTTGGACCTGAGGGTGTTAGATCCCCCAGTATAGGAGAATGACAAGGAGGAAAGACGAGAGTGGGTGGGTGGGTGGGAGGGTGGGTTGGAGAATATCCCCATATTGGCAGGGGGATGGTGGAGGGAACAGGGAGGTTCCAAAGGGGAGATCTGAAACATTTGAAATGTAAATAAAATATGAAAGTAAAAATAAATAAATAAATAAAATAAAATTGATTTGTGAAATAAATTTAAAAAAAAAAAAAAAGAATGCTCAGAACAATAACCAGAAAGCGTAACTTGACTGTCACATGAGAAGGAAGGTGCACGGAATGCAGACTGGAAGAGGAGACACTTTGGGGCCATCGAATCGAGTGCAGCTTTAAGCCCTGTCCCTGCTGTTTACTAGCTGTGTGTCCTTGAGCCACCACTTTTTAGAGTCTTAAGCTTCCAGCACCTGGAGACCCTAGAACATTTGGCTTTAATTCAACTAGATATCTGCTCCGGCGGCTGATAGGGAGATCCTTAAGCAGGTCATTGTGCTGACTGAGTGTGTGTGAATTTTGGCTGTAGGAGGCTCTCCTCTTCATTGACAGCAGCATGTCCTGGCTTCCACCCATGGTGGCAGCATGGTGGCTTCCCACCATGGTGGGAAGCATAAAACGCCATTATTCCTCCCTGCACATGGGACCAAAGAGGTCCAGTGGATCCTCATAGTCCTTTGCTGGTATGTGGGAGTGAGAAGGTGAATAGACAGCAGCCTAAGCCCTCCTGACAAGCCTCGCAGCTCCTGCTCAGCCAGGCTGATGCCTGACACTGGTTGGGGCACAAAAGCCAATTACTCAGCTCTTCAAGGCAGCCACAACATTGTGGCTCTTCTTCAAGCCCATGTTTCACTCCCTCATCTCAGACTCTCTCTCTCTCTGGTCTCACCTGCCTTTGTGAGGTCTGAGGAGAGATGACTCCTAAACACAAATCCTCACCCCATGGCTGGACTTTGCTGTTAAGCCAAAGGCTGCCATAACATTAAGACCAAAACCTGGGGACAGTGCTGCTGACAGCCCCGATGACAGCCCAGCTGGGAGGACAGCTATATTTAGCACATGCTTGACCTAAGATGCTATCTACCAGGAGCAGAAGCACAGAGAGGAGGCAGAGGGGAGTAGGGGAGAGGCCCTCATACATCCACAGGGCCCCAGCCATGGAGCCTCAATTAGCTACTCAGGCAAGTGTCAGCTTTCCAAACAAATTTTGTTTGCAGTTAGAGAGGCCTTATGACTCTCCAGGAGGCTTGATTGAAGTCACCGAGTATGTTGACCTTGTTAGAAGTAGAAGCTAAAAGCAACTGGCTCTGTTTACAGGACGGGAAAATTTCACAAGGATGTTGATCAATGGGCTGGCTCTGGTTCACCAAATCAGTTTCCTTCAGCACCTGGGAGATTGCAGTGGGCATCCCAGGTGAGCTGGCCTTGACTGAGTTCTTTGGAAGAAAACTAAGATCTGCCAGTCCTTCAAGTGGGATCCATCCACATTCCACAGACAAAGAGACAGAAGGTGTTTTGCAGACATTTCACCAAAGGCCTCAGCAATGCTTGTACAGCAGACATATTAATATCTCCCACCCGAGGTGACCCAAGAAAATCAGGGCTGAGGTAGGGGCCTCCCTTCCCAGAAACAGTCTTACCTCTGCCCTTTGAAGTGCCTGAAATTGACCCTAGACTGCCCCTGTCAGCACCCTGAAGGAGGCTGCTGAAAGCACTGTTGGCACCTGATTAAAAAGAGGCTTGTCTTCCAGAGTCTGTCTCAGGCACCCCTCCTAAAGACAAGAAGTCATGGCTTGCTCACCCTGGAGACTCACCCCAGAAAGACCCCACTGGCTTCTCCTCACCTGAATGAGGTGACCCTAGACGAAGCCAGTGAAGGACACTTAGAGCTGCCCTGAGACAAACAGTGTTGCCCCTGGGGCTCTGGATCTTACTACATTCCTTAGCTTTTCTGTGTGACTACATACCCAGGAAAAGCATCTTAAAGAAGGACAGACTGTTTTCCTGGCCAGCAGTTTCGATTGAGACCATGGTCACCTGGACAAGACACTTGACATTCAAGTGGCCCATGGGTCCACGGGTAGAGACTTTATCAGGCTGTGAAGATGACTTAGTTGATGAAGTGCATGCTGTCAAGCTTGAGGATCTGAGATCAATTCCCTAGCACACACATAAAAGCCTTATGGGTTCATCTGTATTCCCTGTGCTGGGAAGGCAGAGATGGATGGATCTCCAGAGCTCACTGTCCAGCTAGCTTAGCCGGATGGTGAGCTCCAGGTTCAGTAAAAACAGATGTAGAATGACTGAGGAAGATAGGTGCTGACCTCTGGCCTACACACACATACATATGCACTCACCTGCACGTGCACACACACACACACACACACACACACACACACACACACGCATGCACCCACCTGCACACACACAAAGGATTTTTATTTAGCTTTCTCTAAGCTCATAGTTTAGGGTAGTTTTATGCTTGTAAGAAAACTGAGCAGAAGGTTTACAGCTGCCCCTGTATATACCTACCCTATACACACACAATCTTCCTCCTTCTACATCCCAGAGTAAGAGGTTCTTCACCTTCTTTCCCTCCCTCAAAAACTTTTTATAATGAGAAAAGTACACTTTACCAAAGATGAAAGGGTAAACAGAAAGAGAAAGAGAAGGGGAGAAAGTACAAGCAACCATGATCCTTGGCCCAGAGTAAGAAGCCAGGTAGGCTCGTGACTCATCGGGGATGCTTTTTAGTTTCTCCAGCTATAGTAACAGTCACCATTTAAGTAAGTTCATTTGCCTGTCCATACACTACCATGGAGAAGAGACCATTTCAAGGCTTTCTCAAACCCCAACCCTAGCTCTTCCCATGGGAAGAATGCTTCCTGTCTACCTGCTTTGACAGCTAAGGTCATACATAAAAGGGCCTGCCCCACCCAGCTGTGCTGCTGGGGGGAAATGCCAGGATTGGGGGCTCTCTTATGCACATCAGACAACCTAGGAAAGAGTAGAAATGGGATGGAGTGGTCTGTTCAGACCAATCCACGGTGCTCTATGACCTGAATAGATAAGCCCCTACCCCCCATGCTAAATACTTCCAAAACAGAAGATAACTTCAAGGGTTCACTTTATACTTCATAACATTTAGAATAAAATCCACAACTAACTCTTAGTGGATTAGTTTCTCCACAAAACTAAAATTTCCTTCTCTTTTTGGTATGATAATGCAATGTCTCTATCCCACAAACCTGTCTCCTCTCTCTCTCTCTCTCTCTCTCTCTCTCTCTCTCTCTCTCTCTCTCATGCACACACACACCAGTGAACATTTCCACTCACTCCAGCACTATAGATGCCCATGGGCAGTGTCTAGGAATGGGATCACTCTTCAAACCTTAAAAAGGGAACTGTGAAGCCTGGGTCTAAACTAATAGGGAACAGCATTGGGGAAAAGGGTGACCAGCTCTGAGTTGGGGTTTAAAATAGATCATAGAGAGCCAGGAGTGGTGGAGCATGCAGTCACAACAGTGGGTCTGTGGGGCATAAGGACCAAGAGTTAAACATCATTTTTGGCTCTGTAGGAAGCTAGAGACGAGCCACCACCTCAAAACAAAATAAAAACAGGCTGCTGTTTTAGGAGGCTTGAATGATCGTGGCATATTCACTTGAGGCAAAAAGACTCCATTTCCTTTTGCTAAAACCACCCTCCTACACACAAATAGGCAATATCTGACAGACAAACAAAAAACCAGAACACCCTGTTTCAGGAGTACACCACTCTCTAATGCAGGCTGCTTTCCCCTGAATCACCCACATATTGGTAGGGAAAATAAGCACTTCAAACAGACTGTGCAAAGGAGCTGGGCTGACATCATGATGTTGACTGTACACATGAGCCAAGGCCAAGGATGGAAAAAGGGCTTCACCATAGCCGCCGCAGACTAGGATGAGTCTAAGCCAGCTCCCCTGCTTCTCCATGGGTGCTGGTCAGTGTTATGGTCACAGGGGTTAGAAGGGTTAGAAGAGGTACCTAGAAGTTCCTAAGGTCACCACTCATGTTTCTCTGAGGCCAGTTTCTTGCTCTATTCAAAAGGTCTTCTACCTACGCTGGACGGACCCAGCATTTCCACAGCAGTGGCCATTAAAATTGTTCCCTAGGGTGTGACCTGGCCTCTGTGGCTTTATTTTGCTCCAAATAAAACTATGGTCACTGGCAGTCTGTTTCCCCATGGACACTGTTCTCACTGCTGCCCTTGGTGCTGGTGATATCAGATCTATATCTGCCTTGTCTTCTTATGCAATCCTTCTTCAGAGTTTTTCTTGGAGGAGGGTGTCGTTAGCTGGAGGTTGTCTATGTGTTCTGCCTGGAGTGCGTTCCATCGCTCTCCTTCCTAGCTCTCCACATGCCTTGCAGCAAAGTCAGAACCAGGGTCAAGACTCTAATGAACATCCTCACCAGAAGCTTTTGTCTACACTGTGTTGCATTCATTGGGAAGGAGGTCTTGGGAGTGTTCTTTCTGGACGTCCAGTTCTGTCCCCATTTGCTCTCTAGCTTTGGCATGTCACGGTGTTATGGACCTCAGTTTCCTCTTCTGTGTTTCAGGAGCATGTTCAGCCCAGTGATTACAGGACAATCAGTCCTCTGCTGGGCTTATTGAAGCGGGGGATCTCTGACTCACTGAGTTTAAGAACCCACATTTCCAGCCAGCTCCAAGCTGCTGTAGAAAGCTTCTTACTTGTGCTCTGTGTGCCCTAGGCTGAGAGGCATCATTCTTATGATACAGGGAAGTGGGCAACCAGCCACAGAAGGGAAGCCACCCAAACATGCCCACTTCACCCAGGTAGTGTTTCCTGACCCGAGATGAGCACCAGACCCAGTGCATAAAAACAAACTGGAGCAGATGGTTAGGCCTCTAGCCAGACTCAGGCAACTGGACATCCCAAGGGAGATAGCTGGTAATCTTCGTGGTGATGAGCCTCCGGGAGAGAGTGCTCATCAGCCACGCAGGGCAACACTGCAGGCACACATCCCATTCTGTTGGCAATAACTGCATGGGGAAGGAAGTCACCCATGTCCTTTTCACATAAGAGTGTGGTTCAGGAGCCACAACATGGTTTACCCAATAAAAAGGACCCCTGCAACCTTTTGATGAAGACCTCCTGAAGCCGGAAGCAAGACTTCTCTAGAATGTTTACGGTGATATCCAGGAAACTAAGAAGCAGGCCTGGGTGGACTTCTTCATGGAACCTACTGCCTGCACAGGATAAACTGCCCAAAGCAAGGCTTATTCACAGGATCTCACACAACAGAAACCAGAGCCATACACCAAACTCACCTGGGAGCTTCACAGCTCCTCTACCTAAGGCTGAGCACCAATCCATATCCATTACCCAGAAACACAAGAGGTGGACGCCACATCTTCAGGGCTTAAAGGCTCCATATACAATTAATATGCACAGTGCCAGCTAAGAAGCCAGGCCCTGCACCTAAGGAGGGGACTCACACCCAGGACCCTGGCTCACCTGATACCTCCCAACAGCACAGAGCAAGACAAGCCCTATTTCCACAAGAAATCCCTATTGATTTCATGACTATTAAGTCATGTTTGCCTGCTTCTTTAAAGCCTGTTTTTGAGAAGATGCTCAACACCGCTAATGACTGGGAAGATGCAAATCAAACCCACAGTGAGAGTCCACGTCACACCCATTAGGACCACTACAATCAAATGAGTGAAGAAGAAAGTGGGAAATAACAGGCAGAAAAACTTAAGCAAGCCCTGTGCAGTGCTGGTGGGAGGGACGGTGAGGCCATGGCTGTGGAAAAGTGTTTGCCAGTACCTGGAAAGGTTAAACAGAATTGTCATGATCTAACAATTTCATCATTTCTCTCCCTCCTGCCCCCCACGTGTGTGTGTGTGTGTGTGTGTGTGTGTGTGTGTGTGTGTGTGTGTGTGTTATGAAAGCAGGCACTCGGATATTTGTAGCAACATTCTTCCCAGCAGTCTAAAGGTAACCCATTCACAGATGTGTGGACAAAGTGTGTGGTAGAGACAGGCAATGAAGCACTCTTCTGCTTGTAGGCGGAATAAAATCCTGACACACACTACAAAGAGAACAAATCCCAAGGACATTCTGTAAGTAAGATACGCTAACCGCAAAAAGACACTGACACTGTACTGTGACGATGTATACGAGGGGAAAAAGTGGGAGTCAAATCCATAAAGACAGGAAGAAGGGTGGAAATTTCCCTAGTGTTGAGGCAGGAAGTGAAGAAATGGGAAGTTGCTGTGGAATGGATACAAACTTCGCTCACTGCCTTCCTGGCTTCTCAACCTTGAGAATCTGTGTGACCCCGCCCCATGCGTGGAGTATGACTGAGATGGTGCATTTTATGTTGTGTGTACTTTATCATGAAGAAAAGCACAGCACTAAAACGGAAACTTGATTTGGTGTCGAAAGGATTGGGACCTCACAGCGCAATGGCTTTTCTGTTGTTCTCTTTTGGTTTTATAAACTAAATATTTAAGCCAGGGCTGGTGATGAGAGACATGAGGCTTTGTATACCTGTTTTCAAAGTCTCTACCAAAGGTGCAGAGCACCCAGGGGGCATCTCACTCTCTTCCCAAACACGAAAATTACCTACCAGGGTAAGTGAAGAAAGTGGGTCACAGAGCTTCCAAGTGCCCACCAGACACTGCCTGCCTGCATGCTTCCTTCACTGCTTCCTGTGTATGTCATTTGTCTCTCTCCAGATAGTGGCCCAGCTTGAAGATGTGGAGAGGCAGAGCAGGCAGGGACCCAGGAGATAGAAGAAACATGACCAGCAAGAGAAAACCAGGGCTGGGAATGGCTGCACATTCCCAGTGCTTGTGAAGATGCCAGATAGACCAAGGTCTCTTTGGATCTGACACTGGGAACTGCTTTCAGGAGATCCTGGCTGCAACTGCTTCTCCTTTGTAGCCCTGCTGGCCCTGACACGCAGTAGAGAACAAGCAAATGGCAGTTTGCAACATACCACAGTGGGGCTGTGCAGATGTTTGCCCTGCTGGCCTCCAGAGATGTCTAGCTCCCCACCTGAGGCCACTTTGGAGGACAGAACCTTTCAGTTCTGGCTCTTCTAAGCCAACGATGAACCTTTTCCTTTCTGCAAAAACTAAACCAGGCCTAATTTCTGATAGAGTTCGTTTTTCAGGCTCATTCAGGAAAAACAAAATCCATTAAAGCCCCCTGCTCCCCTGTGAGAGGCACTGAATCCCCATACTAGTGAAATGGGAGCTCTTGAGGGGATACACTCATTTTATGTAGATCAGTGTCTGGCTTATTGAAGGTGCTTAATAAATATTCGATCGTAACAATCTTAATTACTGGATTACATCATGTCTGTCTTAGGGTAGGATATAAATAAATAATGCCAGTATATTAATGAGCCATTCGTGGAGGACTGCTCTGTTTGAGCTCCCTCCACTACTCAGGAGGTTTTAATAACTTTGGGCAGCTTTCATATTGCACCAGGAGATATCTGCTCACCACAGGTGAACATTGCTGAAGATAACACTTAGTTAGCATCAGTATGTGCAGAATGCTTCCTGGTTGCCTGCTTTGTATACTCATGTTCAAGTCAACACAGGTCAGAGGCGTTCACAGCCAATATCAAGTATGGTGACCAGAGAGGTGCTACAGAGTCTGCGGAGGGGCGAAGGTGAGCTAACTAGTGACATTGCAGCCTAAGCCAGGTCCTCATCAGACAGAGCCCCAACCCAGCAGCCTTCCAGAAGGTTCTATAAGGGGAAGGGAGGGAACAGTGGTCAGCAGTAAGGGCGGACCCTGTCTGAAAGTGTGGCCCCATAAAGCACCAGCCACTGCTCTATGTGGGAATAATCCCCAGAGGTTTTCCATTCCCCAGTTAAAAGCTGAGTACTTACAGTTGCAGCCACACAACTCTCTTCATTTGTAAATGCTACTTGTTGATCTCTACTCCCCTATAGACCACCGCCTGTGACTTCATGGTCCTGGTCTGGCCCCGGGCTAGAGGTGTCATCAGAGGTTAGAGCTGAGAGCCAGTGCTGTTCCTTCTGTGGACACCAAGAGCAGATGAGGGCAGGAAAGATCTTGGCCTAGGGGTCACCCATGCCAAGGGAGGGGTGGCACCAGCCCTTACCTACTACACTCACTATATAAAGCCATCAGCATGCCTGTAGGCATCACACTACATGTGAAATCATTACATTACAGAAGGAAGCTTCCAGAAGCAAAGCTACTCTTCAGGAAAATTGGGCCTGGATGCCAGATATCAAATCTAGGGGTGAGAGGGTAACCTGTAAAGCCATTTCTTTTTTAAAAAACACTTTCTAACTTTGCCCAGCTTCATACGGCAGCTGATCCAGATCCAGTCTCCTGTGCTCTGAAACAAGACGGGAGAATGGGAAAGAAGCTTCTCTAGTGGACTTCGGGGTGGGGAGGGCAGCCTTGACAACTTCCATGTCCCTAAAGGAAGCCCCACATCTCTGACCACAAGGTGGACGCTCTGAGCAGCTGTCTGTGGTCCTGAGCACTCACTGCCCTCCTGGGGTTCCAGGACCCCTAAAGCAAAGGCCACCCTACAGTGGAGGGACCCTTGACTGGTCCTTAAGAACAAGTAGGAAGCACAATGCTCTCACATGACACCCCATCATGTTATACCTCCATTCTAAGAGCTGTCGCTCTTCACAGTGAAGTTAGCCACTAGCCCTGTGTGGCTTCAGCCCAGGGAGCCACACGGGGTAAAGGCTGCAAAGAACCTCTTGTCAGTAGTAGGACCTGTCTTAACTATCCTGCTTCATGTCACCTGCATGACATACACAGCACTATTAAACACACATGTGTATGTACATACACACATACTTGCACATATACACATATATGTATGCACATACACACATACATGCACACACACATACATGCCCATCTTACAGAACAATATCTCCTGCTTCTGGTTTCAGGTTATCTTTTATTTAATATAAGATAACAGAGTACTTGAGACAGATTTGGAGATGGTGGTTGCTGTTGTTTTTGTTGTTGTTTTGTGTGTGTGTGTAACACACATTTTATACTTTCTTTCTTTACATGTACATGTAGAGTTTTGTATTATTTTATGTACTCCATTTTTGCCCGGTTATGTAACAATCCACACGACCGATTTTCTCCCGTTTCAGTTTCCTAATTTGGAAGGACAGCCGCAGACAGTTACCCTCTCAGCTTGGACATTTAACTGTTTCTGATGTTTTGTGAGCTTGCCAATATTTGTAGAGATGTTGGCCTCCCTGAAGCCACTTAGTGTCAGATAACCCCAAGTGAGGTTAGCAGACAGCCTGGAGTCTGTGCGACGGGCCAGGCTGGTCCAGGTGCCACCGTCCCTGCCACATGGCAAGAGGAACAGACTCAGCTCTGCCCCATCGTGGTCTGCCTGTGTTTCTGGTTGCCTGATTGTCTCTGCTTCCCCAAACCCTCAGCCCCCACTTATGCACCTGGATTACCTCTTCTGTGTCTTCCCCACTTTGGGGATTTCCTTTTCTTCCTAATTGAGGGCATCTCAAATGAGTGTACACAAATCTGAGAACAGGCAAACAAATGATCAAATCAGTTCTTCTCCTGCACTCCAGACCCTGTGTAACCCTGAATCCCTAATTACCACACAGCTCCTCTCAGGTGTTTCTGCAGTTTCCCCTGCAGGCTTCCTGTGACTTCACGCTTTCATCACGCCTAAAGATCCACAGCAAGTCTTTAATACCAAATCTCCAAATGGAGTCATTAGTCATTAGAAGTTTTCAGAAAAGCTTCTAGGGGTCTGGTGTAGAGTGGTCTATATGTGGTATGTGATTAGTGATCTTCTAGCAGTTTTTAACCCATCGTACCTCCTGTCTGCTTTGCTTTAATACTTGGTTATGTAAGTCTGCTGCCTTTTCTTACCCCATCATTTCTTTGGGGGAGTTGGATATTAATTTTTATCATCGAGCCAAGTCATGGGGTTCTGTTACAGCACTTTCATGCGTACAGGAAATCAACCTTTTTATCTACAGATCTTTCCATCTCTTGCTTTCCCAGGTACATCTTGCGGGCTGCGGCCTTTGGCCCTACTTAGTGTTAGTAGCTTTCTCCGTCTGTGCTCTTCTTTTACACTGCTGGTTAAACGAGGTTTCAGGAGCTTTTCTAATGAAAACCAGACACCTCAGTATGTTTCCATAGGCAGCCTCTGGCCAGCAGCCTCCTGAGACGAGGTTTCACCTGGGTGTGACAGTTTCTACTACTCTATTTCCTCCCTCCCTCCTTCTTTAGGGAGACCTTCCTCCACCCATCCCGTGTTGCTTTGGACCATTTGATAACAGTTCATGTGTGCAGGTCAGGCTATGTTTGCTGCCATATCCCATTTTCCAGAAGGGTAAGCTATTTCCTGTGTTTGCCAAAGAGAACATAGAAGGCTGCATGCTTAACTCTTTTTCTCTCAGAGTCATTATGAACTGATCCCCTTAAACAAATTTGATGTGCTTCTTACTCACTGATGGTTTCTTTTTTTTTTTCGAGACAGGGTTTCTCTGTGTAGCCCTGGCTGTCCTGGAGCTCACTCTGTAGACCAGGCTGGCCTCGAACTGATGGTTTAGTTCTTAACTGTGTGTACCCACCACCATTTCCTTCCCTAGTGACAGCCTCTTCAAGACAATGCCTCAGCATATGTCCTGGAGGGTTTTGATGACCTGCCTGTCTTTCTGCTGTGACAATGTGTTCCAGGATCTGCTTACATGTCTTCTGGTTTGTTTGTTATTTGCCTATTTTTTTCTTTTTAAATAAGCAAGGGTGATTGAGGCAAAAATCTAAGCACAAATTATGAGCATCGCTATTCTGTCAGCTATGTGATACTTTCCTTCCCTAAAGACGATAATCAAGAGCAATTGCCAATATCCCAAGGCGAGAAGGCAGAGCTTTGCTCAATGCCATCTCTTACCATGTTCATCTCCTTTCTCTACTACAAAAAAAAAAAGCAACCTAGAGTCCTAATGGCATCAGCATGCCTTGGTGAGTTTTACCTTTATGTTCGTGCCTTGTTTCTAAGAACAGCTTAGAATTTTATTTTATATTTGATTTGCTAGATGGATACTAGGTCAAATCACTGTATTTTAAAGCCATATGATGCATTTTCTCCAATGTGATACCTACACATTAAGCTCATTTATTTCAGCCTTGGTAGGTTTGCTCATTTGGTTGTTGGGGCTAGGAACAGAACTCGAGACCTCTTCATGCTAGGGAAATACTCTCTGTGTAAGCCGAATCCTGAGCTCTCCCATTTGGTTCCCTTTATTGAAACAAGTCATTCCTTAGTTTCCAGGATCTGTTGTTGTTGTTGTTGTCTGTGTGTGTGTGTGTGTGTGTGTGTGTGTGTGTCTGTGTGTGTCTCTCCCTGTCTCTCTCTCTCTGTCTCTCTCTCTCTGTCTCTCTCTCTCCGTGTGTGTGTGTGTGTGTGTGTGTGTGTGTGTGTGTGTGTGTGTGTTGAATTAGAATTCCATAAAGTATTTTCATGGCTTTAAGACAAAGGTGCCCAAGAAAGGGCAGATTCAGAGCAGCCTAACTTCAATCTTCTTCCTGCATCCTGTGCTCTTTCTTCCTCACAGGTAACTCAGTTTCTGGTTCTTGTCTATTTAGAACTTCCTTTTAGAATAAAAATAAAGTGCATTCATTTGCAGCCTCTCCTTAAATAGATTGTAAATACACTGTGCCCACAGTTCTCTTCCTTGTCCTCAGGATTATAAGCTACAGGACAGAGGAGGTCTTTTTCCCTTTCCACAGCTGTGTAGCGCTCCACAGCAAGGAGGCACGCAGCTTCTCGATAATTCCTCAGCACAAAGTCCTAAGGTTGCCAATCACTACAGATCTCCGGTCACCCTAAGTAGGATATAGCTAAAGCAGTCTTATTATGACAAAATAATGTCATGATCTGACATGCTGAGCCAAGATTCTATTCCTTGTAAGCGCATATTCCTTCTCGTTAGATACTTGCAGAATTCTGGAGGTACCAAGTAGAGAAGTCAGGATATGTACCTAGGCTTGTCAGCTGTTGGTGTCCTCAGAAGAAATTCCTTAAGTCTCTAAGGCCAAACCTGCAATGCTGGTAGCTTGGTTATGGACACTCCTGGTGCTTCTCAAGCACTCTGCAGAGACTGTAGAGATGAGAAGAACAAAGATCAGGGCAAAGTGCTCTAAGCAGACACCTACTTGGTATGAAGGCTCAGATGCAAGCAAGAGATTCAAACAACCCTGACACTCTAGAAATGGGTGAAGGGCCATTAGGGCATAGCTTTTCTCTCCCCTACAGCTGTAGAAGGAATGCCTGTGGGGGTAGCCTGTGCTCACCTGTGTTTTGCATTCCATTCCTCGACTCCTGCAGCCAGGCTTCTCTATTGATCCCCCCAGGGCCTCTGCATTTGAATAGTGTTTATTTTAGGAAGGCCCTGTTTTCCTGGGTAGGAGATGGATGCACCCCAGAAGAAAAGAGTCCCTGCTTGAAGTCTTGGATTAGAATCACTGCTGACCTACAAACCAAGATACTCACCATATCTTAATGCCATACCCCAGGATGAATCAGCCTGATAGGGATAGGTGGGTCTGTGACCCAGAGGTGAGCGAGTCTAGCACTGGGCAACACAGATAGAGTGCCAATCGAATGCGTCATTTCACATCTCCTGAGAGCCTGACAAATGGAAAGAAATACACAAACACATTTAAATGACTCATTAAATTTGTTGTTTGACAGTTTCATACATGACTATAGTGTATTCTGGCTATGGTTACCATGGTTACAGTGACATTCTGGTCATGGTTACCATGACCCCTCTCCTCTCTCTCCCACCCCCACTACTTACTGCCCGCCTTCTCTCCCCTATGGGTCCCTTTCCCTCACTGATGTCTTTCTGACATCATTTTTGAACTCCTTGAGTTTAACCAGGGCCATCTGTGTGGTCCTGAAGTTGGAGCTACCCACTAGAACCTGGCTCAGCAGTGGATATACAGCTGAAAACAAGGGCTACCCCTCTTTAAGAAACTCTCTGTAGTCAGTAGTTCAGCAAAGATGAATAGAGTCCCATGAATCCTCCATCCCATTCTCATGATTGACAGTTGTCAGGCCCAATTTGTATGAGCCTATAAACTCAGTTTTTCACTGGCTACATGGAAACAAAGTCTAATGATATGTTTTATTAAACCCAACATATCCAATGTATCACGTTCCCCAATTTACAATGAGGTTATGGACCAACAAGTATGTGGGAAGTTGAACTCCTCAATTGAAGATCCATCAGATGCAAAACAACCACCTTAGCAGAGCACACACTGTCAGGTGAGTTGCTCCCTTCGTGGATGGCTGAGAGGTACAGCTTGTCTCTGCCCAGCATCACCAGAACCATAAGACCAGATACCACCAGCATTCATATTGTGAGGCTGATCACCAGACACATGCTACTTTATCATAGACATAAAATGGGAAGTCTCAAGCAGAACCATTGCAAGTTGTAGATCATCTATACTATCTTCCCAACATGTGATCGATACAGGACATGATTGAAGTATTTGTGTGTCGCTGGGGTTACTAAGTCTGTCTGTCTGTCTGTCTCTCTCTCTCTCTCTCTCTCTCTCTCTCTCTCTCTCTCTCTGTCTCACACACACATTTCATAGACTTTCATTGTGAAGTCCTTACCAAGGTATCCTGGAGGTTAAGCCTAAGGGGAGCTATCTCATCCTTAAGTCAAGATTTCCCCCAGCTGTGACATGCCCCAACTGTATCCAGACAGGAAGAGCATCAGTCCCATGGGAGTGTCTTTAGCCACCTGGGTCTTCGAACTGTATCCAGACTATAAGCTACTAATGAAGCACTCCTCTTAAGTTCAGTCCTTGGTGCCAGGCACTGAACCAGCATCTCTCTGTGTGCCCACAGATCTCATATTCCCAAAAAGCATTATGGTTTGGATCTGAAAAGTGCCACATAAGCTCAAGTTTTGAGCATTCTACCCCAGCTGTTCAGTATGTCTCAACCCTGCCCCTGTGCTAGGGATTAAATCTAGGGCCTCATTCATGCTAAGATGTTCACTAAACTAAATCACCAGCCTTCATTAATTTATTCTGTTTTAATTTTGAGGCAGTATCTCACTAAGTTGCCCAGGCTAGCCTTGTACTCATAGCACAGGAAGGCCTTAAACTTATGAACCTGTTGCCTAAGCCTAACTGGCTTGTACCAGCAAACCCAGCTTTGGAAACTTTAGTGGGTATGACCCAGCTAGTCGAAATTGTCCACTAAGGGCTGTGGAAGTGTGTTTTTCTTCCCTCTTCCTCCCAAAGCTCTGATGGAGCAAAAGGCTGGGATTAAGGGTGTGTAGTGTGTAGCTCTCTAGTGTAAGGACATTGAATGGTAGGAGATACAGTGTAAGTGTCCTGTGTGCTGGTTAGCTTTTTTACTTTATTATCAAGCCAGGAAGATACACCAGGCTCCCAAAGATGTTGACAGAAATGATTCCCAAAGAAATCTTGGTGCTGGCAAAAAAAAAAAAAAAAAAAAGTCACCCCTGTCCAGGTCACAAGGGTAGAAGAATCAGGTGAGAAGAATCTTTGCAGGGATGTGAGCTTCAAATAACCAGAGCCACAAACCATTTGTAGAAGCCCATTGTGCACTGCCCTTGTTCCCAGCCTTTAACCATGTCTAGTTAACACAGATGCAACACAGACTGAAGATACTGTAAGGTGAAGCTAGTGATTATCACGTGCATCGAGACCACAGCTTGGCCATTTTTGCTCCTACCATTAAGCAGATACTCTGCCCCTGCTCTGAGCTGTCACTGCAGGGATGGGACATGGTCACTCAATGCCTGAGGACAACTTTATTTATGTTCCTGTTGAACGGACAAGCAAGCCTTGTTTTTCTAGACCATTCAAAGCACGGTGGCTCACATAGCACCCATGAGTCTACATTTAGAATGGTGTCTTCATTCACATTCTTTCCATGCTGCTCATGGCTTCTGGGCTGGAAGACAGTGGTCACTTCTTCTTGGCCAGACCCCAGGAACCATGCCAGCTCTGGGCTATACAGACCCTGTGTTCACAATCCAAAGCCCAACTGTTGTCTTTGCTGGGGGTGGTCTGTGTCAGTGTGCCCACAATAATGCAGATGCGGGATCGATGGCTTGAGGAAGATGGGAGCTTTTCCTGGGGCAGGTGGATTCTGGGGTGGTCAGTTGTGATCTAGTTAGCTTGTTCAGAAGCTCTTGCTAGATAGATGCCTATTTTTCTCTCCCAGCATTGTTGACAAAGCTGCCTGTCACTCCTCCCCACCCCCAAAGGTTCCCCTTGTCTCTTGTCAGTCAGCCACTTCAAGCAAACAGTATCAGTTCTTGCCTCGGAGCACAGGTCACTGTTTCTGTGATCCCAAACCAGACATGAAGTCATGCTTGCCACCTGTGAGGCATTAAGAGTGACACTGAGGAGGGAAGGAAAGAGATCTGGGAAGTCAGAGGCCTTACTGAATGTTTCAGCTCTTGTTGCTCACCCAAAGCAAATTCCACGGATAATAAGGTTTAGCAATCAGTGTCGTCTGATGTTGAGATGGAGTGACTCTGGATGTGCACAGATGACAAAGGACAATGAATTGGTTTATATGTGTAATTGGAAAGAACAATCACTATCACTTTAAATCTGTGGTTATTTGGTATTACTTAATAGAATACTCTATTTATTTTTTTAAGTAAGTTGGCCTAAGATTTATTTAAAGGAAACTAATGATAACCTAGATGGTTCAGAATGTCACAAAAACCACAGAAAAAAATAGTAAATACATTGCTAATACTTAAGGATCTTAACAATATACAATTATGTATCTTAATTCCTTTGACCTTTAACCCCACAGAGTTTAAACATAGGTTAAACTGAGGTTTAACAAGGAATAGTGTTTGGCTTTAACCGTGGTTAAATGGTTAATCATGGTTTAATCAAGGTTCCCTGAGCCTCTGAAATGTTTTCACTCCCATTTCAGTTGGTACCAGTCTTGGATGGGACAAATAAGGATGAAAGGTTCCCTTTGAGTCTTCTTCAAACCATCTCCGTGCTGAGCCCAGAAAGCACAGCCGAGCTCACCTCGAGGACCTGATGTTCACAGACTGAGGTTCAAGGCTAGGACCGAGCTGGATGCCCTTGAAGTGCCCACAAAGTCAGGACAGGCAGTTCACAAATAGATCCAGGGGTATAGTACTCTGCAGGGCTCCCCTAGGGCATTGAGCTCTCTATGGAGCCATGTCTCTGGCAGGACTGGACAGCTTAAGTCACTCGGGTCACAGACCAAGGGAGCATAAAAGGGGGCTTTGGTCAAAAGAGAACACATTCTTGCATTGAATCTTGACACTAAGGGAGCTTTCATGGGACCAGCTTGAGCGGATGAAGAGGGCAACTGGGAGCTAACACAGCACAGGCTAAAAAGAAGAAGGTGACTGAGGGCCATTTAGGTGTAAGGAAGATGACCCCAGGCCAACCTAGGAAGCAGCTATAGAGGAGGCAGAGTGAACTCACTTTGGGACTTTGGGGATGGACGTGGGAGTCCTTCCCAGAGAAGGAAAGGGAAGCCCTGGGTTGATAGAAAAGATTTGTCATTGGTACTGAGGTTTTGCAAACACCAGGGCCAAGTTGTCAAGTGGACACTTACCTTGCATCTTCCCTGATAATTTCACATCCTTCTGCACCTCTCTCCTTGAAAGGACCAGCCTTCCCTAGCTTGTGGCTGGCCAGATTATCTTGCTCCAAAAGCATGACAGAGTATAGCTCCTTACTCGAGGAATGCAGGCTGTGGTTCTCCAGAGCCGATGATGAAACAGGCTATTTCTGCTCTGGGACATCAGCAGGCCTCCGGCACTGGCTCCAAGGCATACACTATCATGTTCCTAGCGTTTCTTAAGACAAATGTTTTCCTTCCCATCTTCAGATATTTTTATTCGAATCTAGGTTCTGGGGTAGCCTTAGAAATCATTCTGAGCTGAGGCTGGAATTGTGGTGAGGGTCCAGCTAATCAGCAAACAATTTTCACTCCCCAAGTTATCTATTACTCGTGGCTGATCTGGATGTAAAAATAGCCTCTGGGGCTGTTTGTTTAATCTGACTGTTACTTGACACCACGCGGGTGTTGCTGCAGAGCTGACTGTTTGCCTCTTCCCCACCAAGATCACAGCTTGGTTTCCCCAGGCCAGTCTCTGCTTGGGTAAGCTTCTGAGACTTCCATGTCTAGCAGCTTCTAGCCACTGATTTTTGCTCAAGTGGTTAACCTGGTGAGACCTGGGCAGTCTGAGTGCTGAATCCTCTTTCCTCTCCTCTCTGGGCAGCCTGGCTAAGGGGGAAGAAGTTTGGGCAACTGGGCAGAGCAGTGTACCCTCCATATCCTGGGAAGGCCTGTGGAACCAGCAGCTGGGACGCTCGCACAGGGAGAACAGAAGGTACTGTCTGCACGGTTGAGGGAATCTCAAGGCGACAGTAGAAGGGTGTCGGCTCTGGGAGGGCTCTAAGTGTGAAGGTGTGTGCAGCATGGTGTCTGTGGGGTAAGGGCACACTGAGTGCTTGGGGTCTTAGAGGCCAAGTGTGAACAGAAGATTTAGAGCATATATGTGTGACTTTGTCCTCCCATGGACCTGTCAGGGTGCTCAGCTCCTACCCAGCAGAGTGAGCACACGCTTGTGGATACATCTGATCCTTTCATTGCCAAATGGGACCACCAGGATCCCAGGTTTTAACAGCAGAGTTGAAGGGGGTGACTCCTTTGTCAGTCTCAGCTGTAACAGAGAGAGGCACTGGCTATGGAGACACTTTCTGCCATTCTGACTTATGGGCTCTGAAAACACGTGGGTCTCCAAAACACAAAGCCCTCAGCAGACTGCCTGTCCTCATGAACCCCAGGGAGCCCAGCCAGATCCCCACAAGTCAGACTGGCCCAGTGGAAAGCCATCCTTTTTTTCTGATAGAGAAGAATTGGTGAGTGATGAGAACACTTTTGAATATAAATATATGAAAATGTAATAGAATCAAGAAATATTATTTAGCACTTCAGAATACCTCTGTAAACACAGGAATCAGATGTGCATGTTAAAGGACATCTCCTTTTCCAGCATTTGGAAACAGTGGTGCCCTGTGACTGGGCACCTGGATTTGTAAAGAAAGCTTCCTAGGCACACAGCCTAGCACATTCATTTGCGTACAGCCAGGCTGCTTTTACATACCTACCCAGACCGTGCAGTGTGCAAAAAATGAAATCAATTGTGTGGTCTTTTACGGAAGGAGGTGGTTGACTGCTTGTGGGGCATGTGCTCTCAGAGCTGAGGAGTTTTACTACACTCTCAGCAGCAATACAGTTCGTGCAAACGAGTCTAATTAACTTCAAAGCAAACACACAAAAAGACACGGAAGTAAGAAGTTTGAAGCACAAAGTTGGCAAAAACGGTCAGCAGGGATGGAAGAGCAATGAGATGGCGTAGTGGGGGCAGAACTAATCAAAATATATTATACGTTGTCAAAGGATTGAAGAAAACAGATTTAGAAAGGAAGAAAAAGGAAAATCCTGGGACAGGGCGCTCGTGGCCAGCAGCATCCGGCCACGATGAGGTCTCCTCCCCTAGGCCTGCTTGTCAGTTCTGGATCATACTGGAAGTGTTCAGTTTTTCCCTGTGGGGTTGAGGGTTACCTTAACCTTAGAGGCACCTGTTGTGTGTAGCATCCGTGTGGCCAGCTGAGCAGAGTAGATTGTGCTTATTTCGGAGTTTATAAATAGCCATCTCCGGGTGACCCGAGTCCAACCTGTGTCTGCCTCTAGGTCTCTGGGCTGAGAGTAAGTGTGCCTGCTGTTTTGGATAACCAGAGGCTGGAAAGGATGGAAGCAAATGCACACATTAAAGAGGAAGTGGCCTGATAAAATGCTGGCCCGCTGAGGCAGAAAGACCAGAGTCTACCAGGACTCCAGGCAGCAGGTACTGTGAGAGGCAACAGGAAAGGCAGCCTTGTGGCCTCAGAGGAAGAGCCCTGCTCCTTGGCGGGCGGCCTTTCCTCAGTGAGTGTCTGTGTTTCCTGCCTCTCTGCTCTTGACCCGGACTAGCAGGGGGAAGCCTCATGTTCTGAAATAGCTTACTCCTCCAGTCATGGCCTGTCTCGGTAACTGAGCCCAGCCGGTGACACCAAGGTTAGGCTGCCTTCCTTGCTGCCTTTTGGGGTTTTCATCTGTCTGCCCAGGGTTACTACAGAGGAGTGAGGGGCTTTAAGAGAACATCCCTGAGGTATGGATGGTGCACAGGGCTATTGTTCCCCTGTAAGATCCAAGCAGGCTAGCGTATGTCTTCGCTTTGTTTCTATTGGTAGATTTAACCTCATTTCACCAAATCTAGCCAGTCCATAGCCCTGGACATTCCATTGATTTTTGTTTGTTTGTTGTTCCTGACTGTTTTTAAAACATAAGCCAGCCTTGAACTCCGAATCCTCTGTCTTTAACCTCCAAAGTGCCAAGTTCCGAGGCTACAGAAGTGTGTCTCCATGCCCTGCCCGTCTCCCGTTTCGTTTAGTTAGCTGAGAAAACTCCAAGGGCCTCTTGGACTCTGGTTGATTCCCAGGGGCTTGCATGACAGGAGCTGATGGGAGTGGCTGGAGGGGAAGCCAAGGGATCAGTGGAGGACAGAGGTCTGGACTTGTAGAGTACACGCCAGTGCTGAGCACATCATACAATGTAAGTCGCAGTGTCTGTGTGAACATAGCTGTATGGACTAGTACACAGCATACTGGACTAGTACAGTATGGGGAATATACAGCCTCCTGCAGTCAGAGCATGTTCTTGCCTTGAGGACCAGCCTCAAGTGTTGGATGGATCTGAGGTGGGGCAAAACATATTCTGATCTGGGCCTGGGAAAACTGACCTTAGAGGAATCTGACAGCAAAAGAATTTGACGAGGCCAACAAATATCAGTGCTTCTATCAGGACTTGGGGGAGTGTTTCTTACTCTGCTCTCCAAGGTCCAGCTCAGACAGGATGTGAGCAACAGGCAACAGCCAGGAAGGGCTCCCAGAAATGATTCCCCGTGCTCACACTCAGCTTCAATGTGATCCATGGCCCTTGACAGTATACTGCAGTCCTTTATTGTTGTTGTTGGTAGTGGTGGCGGTGGTTGTGGTGGCAGTGGTCTTTGGTTTTGGGGTTTTTTGTTTGTTTGTTTTGGGGTTTGGTTGGTTGGTTTGGTTGGTTTCTCTTTGAGAGGTCCTTTTCTTCTGGAACTGCCTGGCTAGGTGGAGAGACTGATATCACCTCAGCCATTTTCCATCTTAAAGCCTTTGCCTAAAGGAACGAGGAAGTGCTGGGCCTCAGTCAATGAATCTAGGAGCAAGGTTTCCAAGGATGTTCAGCTCTTCCCCCAGCCTCTCTGCTGTGACTGGAAGTGCCTCTCATACCTGGTACTGTGAGCCTCACTTTTGAGGGGCAGGTGATATTGGAGCAGCCCCTTAGCTGGCTGTCCTGAGACTAACAGGCCACATGTGGCATTGTGTTTGGGGAGGGGTCAAAACCTAGGCATTGGCAGCTCTAACAAGCTAGGCCTGGCCACCTGTCCTCAATGGGTTAACTAAAGGGACAAGTTCTGGTGAAGAGAAGAGATTTAGGCAATATGGCCACGCTGAAAAGAGAACCGAAGAAGCCCGGAGATCCCCAAAGCCATCTTTAGGATTCCTAATATGAAGCTTAGATTTAAACATTCCGTGCACGTCCAGAACATTCCGTACACGTCCAGCTTTGTCAATAGAACAAGAGGCTCCGGAGTTTAAAGATGAGGTTTAAAATCATTGACTGGTCATTGTCTAGCTCTGTCCTCTAAGGCTGTCTGAGTTGTCATAACTGTGTGAAATCTCCCTGAGAGACCAGATCTTCCTCCGGCTGGCACTAGGCTTTAACCGGTCCCTTCTGCTAGTGTGAGATTTCTGGGGGAAATTTCCAATTCCCTAGGAACTTTTATTTCAATATTCTGATAGCCAAGGAAGGGCAGACCTGTCTTTCTCTTTAGAATATCTTCGTCCTGCAGGGCAGTGGTGGCACACACCTTTAATCCCAGCACTTGGGAGGCAGAGACAGGTGGATTTCTGAGTTTGAGGCCAGCCTGGTCTACAGAGTGAGTAGGACAGCCAGGGCTACACAGAGAAACCCTGTCTTGAAAAAAACAAAAAAACAAAACAAAACACAAAAAGAATATCTTCGTCCCTGCCTGAACCATTACCACACACACACACACACACACACACACCCCAGTCTGACTTTATCTGACTCTCACAGGGGGTAAAGCCCAAGTGCTACAGAAGACAAAGGTCTTCTGTCAGAGCTGAAATACATGAAGCTATACCCAGTACTCAGTTTCCACACCAGAGCCTCCATTCAGTGACTAGCTACATATTCCCAACGGACAAGGCCTTAGCATGTCTGGGCTTATTGTTGAGGTCACCTAGCATCGTAAGTCTTGGGATCCCCTTTATAGAAGCAGACATGGAAGCTTAGAGAGGTTAAATAACTTGCCCAAGGATGCACAGCTAACAAGGGGTGGAGCAACCCGACCAGAGAAGGCCAACAGAAGAGGTCTATCCAAAACCAAGAGAAGCCTCTGGAGTCTTGCTCAGCCTCAGGTCAGTAGAGGAGCCCTCTGTCACTGTTGTCCTGATTCACAACAGTCAGGGTTAAGGGTAGACATGAACTTGAGATATATATACATCCAGGCCACATTGTATCCTGTGGTGAGAATTCCCGTATACTGACACCTCACTCCATACGAATCTATTGGTGTTTTTTGCTCTCCACCTGTTCTTTTCACAACTTCCCAGGGAATTGAGGGTTGCTGCAGTTGACTGGGCAGAGGCTCAGAGTGGTGAGGTGGACCAGCCAGGTAACTCATCAAGTGCTCACAAGGTTGGGAGGCGGAATCACTGGTCAGACAGAGCTGTGTAGCATTGAGGCATCGGTCTGAATCTTGACCTCTACTTCCTGGTCGTGACCTTAAGGGAATTCTTCAACTTCTCCGAATCTCAATTTCTCTATCTAAAAACTTTCAGTACAAAGCCTACCTAACCTCCTGATTGGAGCTCCAGAACAAGGTCATATATATGAAGTGTGTGGTGAGGATCAGGAGTTAAACAGACAAGTTCAAGGACTGATGGCCAGGAAGACCCTTAGAGTGCTGGTGCCATCCATTTCCCAGGGGAGGCACTTGTCCTCCCAGACGGTAGGGAAGACTCTCCGGTTCCCCCTCTGCTTCACTGAAGAGGAACTGCTTGGGCCAACTTCTCTACCAACATGGCAGACTCTGGGTTCTTTGAGGGGTCCTGCTCTTCCTTGTCTGACTACCTTCTGAGGCTGGAGAGAGGATGGTTGCTGGGCAGTAAAACTATTCCCAACATAGCCACACCCTCTCCTAAGGAAGCATCCCCATCTGCATCAACATGACTGTGCACCGGGGTAACCAGGTCTGTGGCATGGGACCCCTGTGTACAGCCTCTACAGAGTCAAAAGTGGTTCCCATAAGTGCCAGGGTGCCAGCATGCCAGCACCAAATGAGGCTTAGACAAACAGAAATTTGTCTAAATCCTGTTGTGTTCTGAAACTGTAATCCCTTAAGGCAGGGTTACTCTCTATACAAGATACTAGAGAGTTCCAGAGTCTTTGAATCTCATGTTTCTGAGCCTGGTGGGTGGGTGCAGGGAAGAGGACATCCTGGGGTCAGAGGTCCTAAAATCAGCTCCTGGGAGCATCAAGTGTGAAATCATAGCACGAGGCAATGAGGGGCACTACAGCGATGAGAAGGTGCTCGGCCTATGTGAGCATCTTAGAAGATGCTGGAGACTTTCACATACATGATACATGTGGTGGGAGTCCCCCCCCCCCCAGCAGTGCAGGTCCAAACCCCACATCACCAGGTACTAGGCATCTCTAGGCTCCACATTCCTTCTCCATAAATAAACTGCAGTTGTTGTATTAAGTGACAATAAATATTGATGATATTTGGTGCCATGTAGTGTTGGCCTTATGTTAGATGCACAGCAAGTGGGAATGTCTCTCATCCCTCCATTCATTCCTTTGAAAGGTAAATGCCATGCCCCTGTGCTAGGCACATTCTCTGTGGGGATGGTGAGCACACACAAACACAACCCTGCCCATAGGCTACCGCCAGGGGAAGTCTGCCTTTTCCCAGTGAAGCTTATCTGACCTTATGAGCTATAGGGTAGGGACCTCGGGTTTCCAGTTCCCACTCAGATGAAAATCAGTATAAACGGAGGTGGTTTGTACTGTCCCTATTTTACAATGACAGATAAGAGGTGTGTGTAGAATGATACTGTCGTAAAACCAGGCTTCTGGCTCTTCCCAGTGTCCCAGAACTGCCTCTGCCACTCTTTTCCAACACCGATTCCTGCATTTTGAGTCTAGGGCAGGATGCCTGTGGAGAAGGTAGAAGGAAAGTGTAGATGAATGTGAAGTCTGTACATGAACAGAGCCAGATGTCACCCCCCAGGGGACTTTGGTCTTCAGTGGCCAAGTCAAGAAGCTCTGCTAGGAATGTTTCCTTAAGGCGCCCAGCATCAGCTCCACAACTCAGGAGGAGACTGAGGTTCTAGGATCGTGGTTCTCACCTCCCTAATGCTGCAGTCCTTTAATACAGTTCCTCATGTTGTGGTGACCCCCAACCATAAAATTATCAGTTGCCACTTCATAACTGTAACTTTGCTACTATGAAAAATTGTAATGGAATATCTGTGTTTTCTGATGATTTTAGAAAGCCCCTGTGAAAGGGTCATTTGAACCCCGCAGGACCCACAGGTTGAGAACTTTGGTCTAAGATTTGTAGTCTTTCAGTCATGGTTATATTGTTAAGCAGCCTTGCTAGGCTCACACCAAGACCCCATTAAAAGCCTGCACTTGTGGACCCTGCATGTCTTAGAATCGATGTGGCCCTCCTCTGGTGACATCCCTGGCATCAGGCATGCAGTTTGGGTGATTGGCAAGGTGATCAGGTTCTCTTTTGGAAGTACAGGTTGATCAGCACTCACCCTATTTCTGACAAAAGCACAAGGAAGGGGGTCACAGACTGCCCAGAGGCCTTATGCTCTGCCTGTGATGCTAGCTCCATCACTGCTGTAAAGACACATCTGACTCTGAAGGGGATGGAGGTCCCTGAGGTTTGGCATCTGCACCTGCAGAGATGTAGAGGGAGGAGCACCGCCCATGACGATGCCATGAACTCCTTCCTAATGCAGCAGGAATACAGAAACTCACCTCTGGCTAACTCTGTCAGGAACTCAGAGGATTGACATCCCGTGCTGTCCTGTCTGAGGTAGGCAAGCACAGTGTGAGAGAGTGCAGCTGCTCGCTGGAGGGCAAGCTTATGCAAGTGAGACTCCGCTCAAGAACATGCACAGCTGAAGCCTGCTGGGACTCAGAAGAATTCCAGATTCCCTTGCACCTTGCAAAGCCTGCTGTGCACACCTGGTCCCAATTCTGCTCTGGGGACATCGGGCTGCCATCAGGAAATGAGCCAGGCTACAAATCAGCACATAGAACCCAGAGAGCAAATGGATAAACAATGCCTGGCCTGCCATGGTCATCGGGAATCCAGAGTAGAAGCTGAAAGGAGATGGGCTGCAGGAGACCCCTCGATCCCAGACTGGCTCTCCCTTCCTTCTCCCTGACTTCTCATTTCTCTTGAGACTGAATCCTTCCTTGGGTCTGTGATGTCTGGAATCAGTGTCCTCAAGTCCTGGGTACACTAGCTACAGACTCAGCTCCAGGTCTAGGCAATGACCATAAGTTTCTGGAAAACTGGTCCCTCTAGACACTGTAATCTGGCAACCCAGATAGAATGACCTTCATGCAAGCTGAGCAGTATGATAGAAATAACTCTGTCCCCAGGCTATCCCCATCAACAACAGGCCTGAGGCAGCAGTAGAGACTGCATGAATATAGCCAATACCCCATGTCTGGCAAGTTCTAGTCAACTGTTGTCTTCATCCAAGATCCCGGCAGTGTGTTGGGTACTTTCCTGCTGCAGGGCTGAGAGACCCACTTATGTGTGGTTACAGTTAGTGAATGATTCACTTAAGCCAAGCCAGTGCTGCCATTGGGACCTGGTACCAACACTGTGAGGAGCCTTACAGTCCACTAGAGCCCTGGGTCAGTTTGAGAGTTCCTAGTTTTCACCACTTGTCTCCTAGCTTGAGGGTTACTTAAGTCATGCCAGGCCTTGAATACTTGAGTGAGTTTGCTTTCTATTGTTAAATGATACTGTGTGCTTACAAGCATGCTTGACAACCTCAGAGAGAGAATATGAATGAAAGACTCAGATAGTCTAATGCCACCCAAAGTGCAAAGCAACCCATACCAAGATTCCCAGTTCCACAGGAAAAGGACTCTGGTCTCAGATCAACCCTGCCCAGTCTGGGTCTCCAGCACCAGATATTGAGCATAAAGTAAGCACACTACCAGCACTAACGATGAATGCCTGAAAGGGCTTGAGGTACCACTCACAAGAGCCTTTTCTCAGCAGAGCCTACATCTCTGATTTTTAAAAGTTCAAAGGGGTTACAAGGTCATAGCCATCAGGCTGTAGGCGGATAGCAGAGGAAAATCACCAGAGAGAAGGACCCCAAGGCTAGAGTTAAGGTGTTAATCAGATCCAGTACTCCAGAGCCTTAAGCAAAGGACAAACAAGGACTCCGGATGCTTTCCCCAGTGTAAGATGAAGAGGAAATCTGCTGAGTTCTATCAGTGACTCAGCCAATATTAGGTGCAAACAAAGGTGTCCCAAGCCTCCCACCCTGTGGACACTCTGCTTCTCCCCACCTTCTCCCCTCTCCTGAAGGAGCCCACTTGAAGAAGCCTATCTGGTCATTTCTTCATTTTCTGGTATAGACTGGATGTTTGTGTCCCCCAAAATGCATATGTTGAAATACTAATTCCCTATGGGCTAGTGTTTAGGGGCAGGCCTGTGAGGGATAATTTAGTTAGGAGGGTGGTGTCCTTATGAGTAGCTTTCAAAGAGAAGACCAGAGAAACATCACACCATGTAGCTATAGATTAAGAGGATATCCATTCACAACCAGGAATAGAACCTCACCAGATAACACGTTTTCTGTCACCTTGAGCCTGAATTTCCCAGAATTAAGAGCTTCAGCGTTGGTATGTAAACCACCCATATGGTATTTCTGCTCTAACAGCCAAGCCAACTCGGACAGTCTCCTCCAGAAGTGTAGAACATAGACAAGGGCCTCTGACACAGCAGGGCTGTCCGGCATTGCACAGAGAATGCAAGAGCCTGGCCAATGGATGAACAGCAAGTCGTGGCCCGAGTGAGGGGCTGGGCTGGAATAGCGGAAGCTCTGTATTCCCTTAGGCTGAAATGAGGCTTCCGAGCTAGGGACAAATGAGTGAACTGTCATGACTCACTCCTCTAAACGGCTCCTTGTGGTATGCATGAGCCGATTCCTCCAAATAACACCCCAAAAGCCTAGCAAGAGGAATCAATTCCAATTTCCCAGGGTCTTCTGGGTGTGATAAAGTTAACCTGTCATGTCTTCTGTCTTCCTGCTTCCCCTTACTAAGAACAGAAAATACCATTCAATTAAGGCGATTACATCCTCCCAAAGATGTTGGACTTGGAAACCACACCACAGGCAAGTGGTCAAACCGGTGGTAGAACAAACCCCAGAGGCCTTCTGTGGCAAGCAGCAAGCATGGGGAACAGAAGACAACAGTACCACACTGGGTAGCTGAGAGCAGGCCCTGGGCCAACAGAGTCAGCCCCAGCCCCAGCCCCAGCCCCAGCCCCAGCTGGACAGAAGTCAGCCCCAAGGCCCCATAGCACAGAGCCTTCTCCAAACAGAGGGACCCATGCTCCCAGCCATATCAGGTCTTTTGGCTCCCATGAAGAAAGCTAAGATGGCCGGAATGCGAAATGAGCAGCCTCCTTTTCTCCATCTACACCTTCGATTCTTCCCCAAGTCTCACCCAGGAGCTGAGAGTAGCAAGCTCCCCCACCCCCACCCCCATGCAGCCACTAGAACCTGCACCCTATCTTCTGAGTTTCTTGCTGTAGAAAACACAGGAGTCCGGTGGTAACTGGGGCTGAATGGCAACCCGAATTCTTCCTTTTCTTTACATGCTGTGTTATACTAGGCAGTATTCTGCACCTCTCTGTGCCTTCTTTCTTCACCTATAAAATGGTGATGAGGTTCTGCTGAACCCTCCTCAAAACAGTCATGAGAATCAAGCAAGATACAGAGTGCCAAAGAGAGCCAAGAGCCACAAGGTGATGTGCAGGAGTGTACCGTTCTCTGTGTCATCTTAGGACTGATACACTGCTGGCTTCCTCTGACTGTAATCTACTTTGGGTTCTATGCACTATAAGACCCCAAGTGCTAGAATGAAATACCAAGAGGGCAGTGGAATTCGAATTTCAGAACAACTTTTGGTATAAACATTTTCTACTTGAATATACTTGTAATTTAAAGGGTGTTTACTAACTGTCTGAAATTCACATTTCATCAGTCATCTCACACTTAAATCAGCTCTTTCTGCCCAGCCTAGGACTATCAGATCTTCTACTGTGTCCCCTGCTCTGTATGGATCCCCAGAGTCACATGACTTGGGTGCTCAGCCTAGCTCTATCACCCATCAACTGGAAGGCACAAAATATCTGCACTGCCTCTCTGAGGCGCTGCTGTCTCATCGAAGAAGTGACTTTGACAATGTGTACAAGTTATGACATGCAAGCTGGGACCCCACCCTGGAGTCACCATCAGGGCTCTGATTGGTGGGACAGTTGTACTTGTTTGTCATGGAGGAGCTTCTGGAACTAAAGGTGGACACACACAAGTCTCCACACCTGCCACTTCTTGTGTTTCCCATCTGGGATGCAGGGAGCTCAGGGCACTCCAGCAGAGGCTGGACTATGTGGCACTCTCAGCACTGGGTTAGCAGCTGGCCTGATCCCTGAAGGAGATATGGAGAGCATGAGGTATCTGAGCTCTCAGCCTGCCCCTATCTGTGTACCACACTCTCCAGGATGCCTGTCAGCACAGACATGCTCCCCACTACATCCCTAGACATGCTCCCTGCCACAGCAGCTGACAGCTTTTGCACAAGGCAAGCAAGGCACTGGGCCCAGGGTAGAGGAAACATAGGCAAATTGGCCTCACTCCAAAGATCTCCAAATGTTGGAGAGGCAGATTTGTACAGAAAATATGGGATGGAGCAGAACATGTAACATAAAAGAAGTGGATTCTACAAGGAGTAAGCCAGGTGGAGACATGGCAAGAGGTTGTGCAGGGACAAAGAGAGACATTCTCTGCAGAGGGACTACCATACCACTCAGATGAACCTGGCTAAGACATGTCTGCAGATCCCTCAGCCAGTGGGTGGCAGGCCAGGGCAGTCAGAGGCACAGAGCGAGGAAGACACACTGGTCCTTCTGAGTGTTCAAGGGGTCTGGCAGGATACAGCGGTGCAATGCCAGCTTACCTTGAGACAAGGGGAGAGCATCCCATACCTGCCATGGCTGCAGAGTGGATCTTAGTGCTGAGCTAGAGAAAAGGCTGATCCAGTGTGCACCCTCATATCTGGCTTTTTCGATACATTCTTATTCAAAGAGACAACCTTCCAAAAAGGAAAAGCACAATAATACCCCCTGAGTGTGCTTCTCTCTGTCCAGCTTAGTGCATCACTCACCTGTCCCATGTAGGTGTGTGGCAGGGGTGTGTCAGCAGTGTGCCATTGTCTGCCTGGGGACCTTGACTCCCCAGTGTTCTCTGGAGTTCTCCAGGGTTGACTGTGGCATGCAGGGCAGATGTCCCACTGTGTATTCTGATATCCACCATTATACTGGTATCACTGGATGACCATCAGCAATGTGGCTGTCTAGTGGATTCAGAGGGAGTCTCCAAACACTGGCTTCTCCAGGGACATCAAAGCTACCCCAGCTTGGAGCACTAGAAGCAGAGAGTTAGTGAGATTGTATGTTTCCTGTGAGTTCTCCCTGAACTTAATTCTGACCTATACATTGTGAATGGGTGCCTGGAACCCCGCAACCCTATGAATGACCTGTGAGAATGACCCAATTAACCATCCCATCTTTGACCAAAAGTAAACTTTGTATACTTGGAGGCTTGGAATCAAAAACAAACAAACAAACAAACCACTTGGATATAAAAATCTAATTTGGACCTCTTTAGACTTCTGTGATTCTCAGCATATCCGTGAGTCATGGAAAGAAATCTGTCCGAGTCAACTGGATAAGCAAAGTCGTGGCAGGAGTGGGAGATTTGTTCATTGTGTAACAGACAGCTTGTGAGGAAGAGAGTTTGGGAAGCAAGAGAGATGCAGGAGTGGTGAAGAGCACAGACTGACAGGACAGACACATATCAAGCCGCGAGAGCCAACAGTTGCAGGTAAGACAGCATTGTAGCAGAGATAATCAGAGCCTGTCACATGAGTACCTAATGCAGCGGTTCTCAACCTTCCCAATGCTGGGACCCTTTAACACAGTTCCTCATGTTGTAGTGACCCCCAACCATGAAAGTATTTTCATTGCTACTTCATAAGTATAATTTTGCTACTGTTATGAATCCTAATGTAAATATCTGATATGCAGGATATCTGATATGTGATCTCTGTGAAAGGGTCCTTTGACCCCAAAGGGGTGGTGATCCACAGATTGAGAACTGCTGATATAACGGGAGGCATGAAATGGCCTCAAGAAGCTGACTTTTTGATGGGACACATAATCCAGGGCTCCAAAGCATGTGCATGATCTAACCAGGTAGCAGACACAAGAAGGAAGAAAATAATTCCAGGTTCAGAAAGTAAAGACCTCAGGGTAGAGCTTCACATGGTATATTGAAGAAGCTGAAGAAAGGCCATGGGGGATGGATAGTCCAACATGAGTACTCTTGAAAACTTGAAAGCCACTGAGGGTTCTAAACAAGAGGCTGACATATTGGACTTTATTTCTAGAATCTGGGTGGAGAGTAGGAACATCTACTGTCTCCTGCAGTAGCCCACAAGAACCATGATAGCACCTGGTGTCAGGGGTGCCGTGAAGATACATAGTAGCAAATGGGGGAAAGAGATCTTTAAAATGAGTCTCGGGGCTTGAGGATCTAGAACAGTGGGTAAGGAGGATCTGAGTTCAAGTCCCCAGAACCCATGTAAAAAATAAGTAGGATAGCACATGTTTGTAATTGCAGTGCTCCTATAGTGGGAGAGGAAGTAGAGGTATGGTGATCCCTAGAAATTCCCAGGCCAGCCAGTCTGACACACACAGTACACGTAGCAAATGAGAGACCCGACCCTGCAAACAAAGTAGAGAGTAAGAAGTGACTCCTGGGATTATCCTCCGATGGCCACATGAGCTGTGTGGCAAGCACACACCTGCACTCACACACTTAAATCTGCAGAGAGAGGGGGGGGGAGGGAGAGGGGGAGGGGGAGGGGGCGGGGGAGAAGGAGAGGGAGAGGGAGAGGAATCTCAGGGCTAAGAAATGGAGAAAATGGGGGACTCGGAAGGAGGAGAGAAGAGAGTTGCTTGTGTTTCTGAGGTTAATGAATTCCCAGAGACAGCACCTGGATGATTTTTTTTGAAACATGTAACTTTGGAGGGAGAGAGCCACTGGCTTGGAGCTGGCTGGCAGGTGGCTGGAGCTTTGGGCTGGGGCCAGACACTCACCTGGACCTGGGTACAGCCTGGTCTGTAGATGCTCAGGTGTGAGCAAAATCACAGTTACCAAACTTCAGGGGACATACCCTGCATCCCAATGAGTCAAATTCAGTCATCCAACCTCAATAAGCCAATCAAAGGGACCACATTAATTGTGAAAAGCAGAAAGGGGAGTTTTATTCAATGTGACACATTAAGAAAGAGGACAAAGATGCCCAGCAACTTCCCCTGGTCCATCTTAGGGTGTTCTTATATGAGGATAGTTTCAACAGGAAGCACGAGACATGCATGACTGAACAGTGTGGCCAGGTGTGGTTCTTGCCCACCATCGCTTCAACTCCAAGTCACTTCTGCAAGACCACCTGAAAAGTCATAAAATCTTTCTCCAGGAAGCAAGTTCCTCCTCAGGATGACCCCAGACCTTCAGCCATTTCCTCTTCCCACATAAGACTCCTGAGAGAACTTGAGGTCCATTCTTTTGATAGTCTAATAGCCAAAGAGGGGAGCAGGTGTCTCTTTAGAATTTATTCATCCCTGATAGATAGGTAGGTTTTGTCTATGTCCCCGTTACATAGTAAAGAGAGAACCCTTAACTAGAGATAGAAGAAACATCACAGAGAGGAAGGGAAGGCAAAGAGCTGATCAGAGCAGGACAAGGAAGAGCCAAGGGAACTTGCTGGAAGCCAACAGTCTTAATGGTAGGTAGAAATTCAGTCAGACCAGCAGTCCCAACCCCTTGGAAGATTGATCCAGGACAAAAGCCAAAGGCAAAGCAAGTGGGCTAAGGTACCCCTGGGGAAAAGAACACGCAGGAAGCATGTAGGGAAAAGAGCTGCTTTGGGAGGCTGGAGCCACGAGGAGGAATTTCCCCCACCCCAGTTACATGTTCACTGGGTCCCCCATGCACTCACCAGCTCCTATCCTACGACTTAGTTTCTAACATGGCTCAGCCCTGCACAGTATGTCCTGTCACCCAAATCATGTGCCAGAGGACTCATGAGCCTAGATGGGCTTCTCTCAAATGGCTCCTAGGAATGAGCAAGAAGCTGCCATGGTGACCAGTGGAGACTATCCCAGCAGCTATGACAATGAACCTTTCAGGCAGGTGAGTAGGGGGAGGGTCTGAGCACAGAATGGCAGGTCCTCAACATACTGGCAATAAAAGCCACCATGTTATTCTCCCCCAGGCCATGTCTATGTATGAAGGCAGCTGGCTTGAACTCCCCTCCCTCCCTGCTGGGGGGGGGGAGGGCGCTTCTGGCCATGGGAGGCATTTTATTTGATGGTATAAACTAGTCAATCCAATCTTTTCAGATGGTCTTGGGGCCTAAAGTCAGGTCCCTTTGTCACCAAACTTCTTGTCTTCTTACTCCTTCAACCATTTGCAAGTGTGCGTTCCTCAGTTTGCCTTGGGTTGGGGTATAAATCATGATGCTCAGTTGAAAGCATTGCCACATCTGTGTTGGCAGGCTCAGTATAACTCCTCTTTCCAGGTTCAAGGAACCTCTAGTTTGTGGGAGAAAGAATCAATCATCAATTTGTAGAACATATGGGTCCTGATATCTGATCTGTCACAGCACAGTGTGCTCTGGGAAAAGTAATGGCAGCATGCTGTAGGGACAGGAAGGAGACCCATCAAAGCCAGCTGGGGAATCAGGATGGGCCTCGCCGTATGGCAGTACACACAAAGTGCCTCTCTGATTCTCTAAAGAAATATGCTCCCCAAATTTGAGTTATTATGATTATTAATATTATTAATAAACTAGCTTAGGCTAGATTAATATCCAGGAGCTACAATCTGGAGAAGGTCTGGAGGAAGCCCCAAGGGTCTGCCTTTAAGATTTGCATAGTGGCTTTATTTTAATTAGTTTACCTTCATCCTGAGCGCTCTGGAAACCCTCCTGGGCAGCTTTGGGGTTTTTTTAGCTGTCAGAATACATACTCACACCTCCTGCCAACAATAAATCGAACACTGCAGCTGTCTGCTGAGTGGACTTGAATTGGCTGTTCTACGTCCCTTTATTGCAAAAACTAAGTTACCGACTTAGTTGGGAAGGGGTCTTTGTCCAGATTTTACTAGGAAAGGAAAGGTTGGAACTGATCTGCTGCTGTCAGAAATCCCTCGCAGGCTTCCCAGAGGTTCCTGGAGATTCCTTAGACCTCCACCAAATTCATGAATATTAAGAATACATATTAACTTTGTATTGGTTTTTACCAAAAAGTGTCTATACTGGGGCTGGAGAGATGTCTCAGAGGTTAAGACTGCTCTTCCAAAGGTCCTGAGTTCAATTCCCAGCACCCACATGGTGGCTCACAACCATCTGTAATGGAATCCGATGCCCTCTTCTGGGGTGTCTGAAGACAGCTACAGTGTACTCACATACATTAAATAAATATTTTTTTAAAAGTGTCTATATTTAAATTTCAATGCATTTAAATATGAATATAAGATTGTCAGCCATGTACCTTACAAGCTCTACTATTGGCACTTGGAGACAGTTTTTCTATTGAAAATTCTGCCTCTTGTTTCACTGAAAACTTATTTTCCTCTGCATTGCAGATGAGCAGCGATGACAGCAAATCTCAGTGTGCAGGCAGGTTTGAAAACCTCAGATCCTAAAAGCCAGGCACCTGCACCCCCCACTGCCATAACAGGTAGGTGTGTAAGTCAGCTTTCCACTGCTATAGCAATTGCCTGAGGTGATTAACTCAAGAAGAAAAAAGTCTGTTTGAAAAAAGTCTGTTTGAGTGTTGGTCCCATGGGTTTCGCTCTGTAGAGGAATGTATCATGGAGAAGTAGATGGGGGAGACAGAGGCTCACTTCACAGCAGCCTGTAAGCAGTGTGGAGGAGGGCCACAGGCTCTCGGCCTAGACCCCACCTCCTTGGCCTTAACATCTCCCAGTAGTTCCAAACTGGAGACTATGCCTTACACATGAGGATTCAGGGGATGATTCCAGGTCCAAATCAGAGCCCAGTGGAACCAACCCAAAAGTCAGCATCAGGAAATACCTTCTATAGTTTACAAATGGGCCGAAGGTACTGCTAGGGAGGACGGGAGTGCAGCCAGTGTTGTGACTTTTCTGTTTGATTCCAGGGATCATACAGAACTGAAGAAATTGTCTGAATGAAGCCGGTGGCCAGAAGTCATGTGGTTATTTGCTGAGCATCAGTGAGCATCTTTCCTGTCTGTGGGGAACCACAGTGACCCCAAGATCAAGTAAGGTTACATGCAAGCAACAGAAACAGAACCTGAACGTATGCATGAAAATGGTTTTGTGTGAGGAGACTCACGCCATCTGTGTTAGTACATGCCTGCAATCCCAGCACTTGGTGGGTAGAGACAGGTGGTTCAAGGTCATTCTGGGCTGTATGAGAACTTGTCTCAAAAAAAAAAAAAAAAAACCAGAATATTGTGCTCAGAGGGGAGGCTGAAGTTCATGGAGAGCACCCTGGGCGTTCTCCTGCTGAGAACTCCCAAGCATGTGTCCCGCACCTGAGCATCTACAGGACAAACTGCAATGAATGCTTGTCACAGTCTGAGGAGCTCAGCAGTCACCTTGACTATAACATAAGCCTCAAGGCCATCACATGACCCAGGTAATCCAGAAACAAAAGGACAGAATATCGCATGATTACAAAGTAAAACTGAGGACTGGGAGACTAGGTAGGTGGCAGAGCACTGGTGTGGCAGCATTAAAGCCCCTGCCTTTAAACTCCCAGCATTACTATCCCTGCAAGCGCAGCACTGGGCAGCAGTGGCAGGAGGATCGCCAGTCATAAGCTTACACAGCCCTCTTATCTCAAAGAAACAAATCAGGCCGGGCAGTGGCTGCGCACGCCTTTAATCCCAGCACTTGAGAGGCCGAGGCTGGTGGATATCTGAGTTCGAGGCCAGCCTGGTCTACAGAGTGAGTGCCAGGACAGCCAGGGCTACACAAAGAAACACTGTCTCGGAAAAAAAAAAAAAAAAGAAAGAAAGAAAGAAAAGAAACAGACAAACAAATCAGAAAAAGGTAAGTAAAATAGATAATGTAGGAAATAGGAGAGTGATGACCAGAGAAATGGCGTTCAATGGACAGAGTGTCACTTTTATAAGCTTGAACTGTGCTGGCGACAGGACTGTAACGCAAGTGTGTGCTCGATGTAGTTAAGATGAAAAACTTTCTGTCGTGTAGATTTCACCGCAACTTTTAAAGAAGAGAATGTGAAGCGTGGTATAGTTGAGGAACAGGCAGGATGAGGGAGAGCCAAGGAACGTGGAATCACTCAGAAAGAATGGAAGCCAGTGGTGGCAGGCAGCGATGCTTCTGGAGCCCAGGGCGGAGCCATAGACGCAGTTCCGGGAATGCAGCAGGAGGGAGGAGCATCTTCTGGGCGGGGCTCTGAGATGAGTGGCAACCAGTGAACAGACTGCCCTGTGCTCCTAAGTCCCGGTTGCACACTGTATAATATGTGCACGAGGAACAAGGAATCAATGAGACTAAGAAGGGACAGCCCAGTGGAAGGTCAAAGAAGGACCTTAACCCACCTGAACATCAGGCTCTGCAGAACAAAAGCAGTAGGATTCCAAATGATAGAAGTACAACCTAGGAATTAGCTAACCTCAGCACATTTCTAAATTCAGCATTGTTACCTACAGGCGTCATGCTCTACGGGACAGCTCTGGGCCTTATTCTCATGAAAAGAATCAAAACTTTGTGGGCTGGCAAGATGGCTCAGTAAGTAAAGGTGCTTGCCACAAAGCCTGACAGACTCTTGAAAGCTTGTCTTCTGGTCCCCACACATACATGGTAGCACCTACATGCTTACACACACACACACACACACACACACACACACACCCCGAAATAAATAATTAAAACTTTGCTTTCCATTCTGTCTTGTTTCTAGGAGCTTGATTTTTAGATTCCTCACATAAAAGGTATTGTGTCCCATTTACTCATTCTTCTGCGCCTGGTTTATTGCACTTAGCACAATGTCCTCTAGCTTCAGCCACATGGTTGCTAACATCAGACCTCCCTTTGTAAGGACGAGCAATATTCTAATGTGTGTGTGCGTGCCACGTTTCCCTATTCATTCACGTGTGCATGAATCTTTAGGCTGCTTCCATGTTTGGTCTGTTGCTAGTAGTGCTGCCCAGAGGGAGCAGTGTCTCTGTAGACATCACACTGGCTATATACACTTGGCTGTATTGAAGAACTCTTATAATACTGACTGTGATGGTTATGGTGCTTATAAAGACTAATTCACCTCTTAATGTGCTCATTTTATTTTATTTGTATGAGTGTTTTGCTTGCATGTTCATCATGGGTGTGCCTGGTGCCTACAGAGATCAGAAGAGGGCATCGGACCCTGAGAACAGGAGTTATAGACAGCTGTGAGCTGCCCTGTGGGTGCTGGAAACCCAGGCTCCATTCTCCTGTTTGAATGACCTGTACTCCTAACACTGAGCCATCACTGCAGCCCCTAAAGGAAGTGGCTTTCTTTCCATTCATCGCTCTATTTTTTCATTTTATTTGGTTTATATACTGTGTGTAGAGGTATGCACGTGCCACGGTTTGAGCATGGAGATCAGAGGATAACTAGTGAGAGTCGGTACTCTTCTTTCACTGTGTAGGTCCTGTGGACCAAGCTCAGGTCGTCAGCCTTGCCAGCATGTACTTTCCCTGCTGAAATGTCTCCCCTTTTGGGAGACTCCTCTTTTGGTGATTGTCAGTTGTTTTTTTACTAGTTAACCTAACAAGCCTCGATTCTTGCAATAATTTTAACTTGCGCTTCCCAGACAATTAGTGCTGTTGAGTGTCTGTTGTCAGACCTGTTTGCCATGAAATATCTTCTCTGGAGAAATGCCTAAATATTTATGTAATTATCTTATTTTTTGGAGGCATAATCTCTGTACATAGCCCTGGCTGTCCTGGGGATTAAAGGCATGCACCGCCATGCCCAGCTCTGTTTCCCAAAATTTTTAATTGAGTTCTTTGGTTTTGTTTTTTAGGGTTTTGTTGGTTTGAGGTTTGGGGGATTTTGCTGTCTAGTGATAGACATTCCTTACATGCTTTGGATGCTAATTCTTAATGTGATTCACAGTTGCCTTTTTATTCTGTTGATGATGATTCCCTTTGCTACATAGAAGTCTTTTAATTGAATGTAGTCACACTCAGTCATTTTGGCATTGGTTGCTTGGCACCTCAATCATCTTTCCTCTCAAGGCCTTGAACTGATTAGATGGTGTTCACTGCATGACACAAGATAATCTGCTTTACCTGAAGTCTACTTATTTTAATGCTAATCACATCCAAGAAATACTGTCATGACGGTGGACTAGTGACCAGAAATAGTGAACTTGCTTAGCAAGGTTGACACATGAAGTTCACTACACATAGACTTGTTTATCCATTAAGAGTGGCAATTGTATAAATTAATTAAGCTGAGTAGCCTATTCACGTGATGTACTTCTTCTGTTTACAGAGAGAAAAAAACCCAGTTGCTATTGTAACTAACTGGTCATCTCTAAGCTCCACCTTGTGACAGGTGGGTTTCTCTTAGTTCTTGCCCGAATCTCACCTAACAGCACCTAACAGCTGACAGACACGGTCCAAACAGGAGCTGACGGAGACATCCTACAGAAGCTGACAGACTATGCAGGGAAACAAAAAATGCACAGACGGGTTCAGTGATACCTCCAGCATTGGTAGCGTGCTGGATGAAGCAGACAGGGAAGTGAGCAACCTCACAGACCGGGCCTTTCGGAGTTTGTGCATCTCAGAGGACACATCCTTCCATGAGTCTGACCTGGCTCTGTCCCCAGATATCACCAGCCAGGTGTCGGGGACTTTTCACCAGGAAACAGTGAGCCATGCCAACAGGAAAAGTGGGATTTGGAGCCAGCTTCCATCTCAAGGCACAGAGCATTCTGGCTGGGCAGCAACCTTACAACAGCAACCCAAGTATGTTCAAGGGGAGGAAAAGTACCCCAAAAACAGTCCTCTGCCAACACCAGTCCAGAGAAGACTGGAGGTGCCCATTTCTGGCCTGAGGAGCAGCAGCAAGCCCATCTCCAAAGTCTCATCACTGATCAGATCTTTTGACAGGACAGAGACTCAACCTCGTGATAGCCGGCCTCCTCCCAGCAAGCCTCCGGCTCTCAAAAATCCCCCCAAGTTTGCACATCCTCCAGAAAGTGGTGTCAACTTCTGCTTCGATTCAGCCTTTCTGACTGTCAGGAGGGTGCCTGCTGAAGTCTCCAACACCCATCAGAGCAGCCACCAGCCTGGCAGGGCTCCTGGAGAGCAAGAGTCCCCCAAGAACCCAGAAATAGAATGTCACAGCTCAGACAGCCTCCACCAGACACCTGACCACGTGGCTGGCTCATTTGAACCAAGGTTTCCCTCTCCACCTCTCAAGCCATCCAAAGCTGAGCCAGGAAGAGGGAAGGAGTGGATTCCTAGGAGGACTTTTCTGCACAGTGAAAACAGTGCCTTTGAGTCGTGGGATACCCACCAACCGAAGCTCAGAGAGAGAAAGGACATTGCTGAAACCACCCCAGAAAGTAAAGTCCCCAAACATTATGAGGACATGCCCTCGCTAAAGGAGCCCTACCCTGCAGAGTCCAAAGCCTCCCCCTGCCAGGGCCGAGCTATCTGTGCCCAAGAAGAAAACAGGTCACCCTCAGGGATTCAGTCCACATCTGGAGTCTGGGGTGCCAGGGATCCAGGATCCCAGGTATTCCCTGTAGAGGGAAATGCTTCACAGATTGATCCTCAAGTGAAGTGGAGTCAGGCTCCATGGAGGAAGCCAAAGAATGGCAAAGGAGGGACAGATGGTCTACATGATGCTTTGGAAGACAAGAAACAGCCTAATAGGATAGGTCTACCTCTGTATTCAAAGCTCAACCCTCAGGGTCAACTTCCAGAAAATGATGTTCTAGACATGCCAGAGGAGTCCAATGACCATTACAATCCCTCTTTTAACATTAGCAAACTCCTCACCCCAATTATATCTACAAAGCATGTCCTGGAAACTTCAGACACCCAACCAGTGGTAATAAGCCCATCCCCTCCAGGACAGCCAAATGGATACCAGGAGAAGGAGTCCAGTGAGGCTCAGTCTCGGGATAGCTACAAATCCAAAGCACCCAGCCTGCTGTTTAACCTCAAGGACGTTCGGAAACGTGTCAAGAGTGTATACAGTCCCTTGCCTCTCTTAAAAAGCATCGATGAGAAAACCAGAGGTAAGCTTGATAGCAAGCAAGAACCTCTGAGCAATGGAGTCACTCTTCCCAATGGGCTTGAAGACAACCCTCCCACAGAGCTCTTGAAGGAGACACCAGATGATACCCCTAACATTTTGCACAGCGGTATCCAGAAGGATCCTACTATCAACTCTAGAGAATCCTTTGCAGACTGCTGCCCAACCCTCAGTTCACCTTCCACTAGCTCCAAAACCCACTTGTGCATCATTGGAGAAGCTGCAGAAAGAAACAGTAATGAGAAAGAAGAAGCCAATGGAGAGTCAGAGCAGGGTCCCTCCAAGAGTAGCTGGCATCCAGACTCCAGGGAAAGCCTTCCCAGGAAACATCTCTCCCTGAAACTCTTCAACAGGGAGTCTGAAACAGGACATTCTACAGAGAAAATGAAGCCCCACCAGCTGGAGAATGGGCTCACGAGATCCATCTCCCAAGAGACAGAACCTGAGCGAGAAATGGGGTTCCAGAATCCACCCTTGAACCAGAAGTTCTCCCCAGGACCCCTTTCTCCTGAGGAGGAGGATGTGTTTTACAGTGACAGCCAATCTGATTTTACTCCATGCCTCCAAACAAAGGCTAAATTCAGCACCAGCTCTTCAGATCAATCCTTTGTTTCTTTTGAAGATCAGCAGAAGATGTGGTTTGCAGAAGGCCCCCGGGAAGATAGGAAGAGTCATATAAGTGCAGGTGACAATCAGAAGGACGAGAAGGAGACCATGGTGGAGAAGGAAGAGCCACAGCAATGTGCCTTACGTAATAGACATAAAGGTGGGGACGAGCACAGACAGGAGGAAATACAAAGAAAAGCACAAGGTGTTTCTGGAGGAAGACCCAGGAAAGCATCAGTGGAAGAAGTCAATGTCAGAGGCTCTTGGATGGGGGCTGATAATACAGCTCTTTCACATGCCAAGGACTCAACCCCCTTGCCAGCTTCTACCAGCAAGCACAGACTGTTCCCAATTAAAGACAACACACTCAGGGCCACCCCAGTGATAAAACCTATTATTCTGCCTCTCCTGAGGACAGTCTCCTCAGAAGACTCACTTAGTGGTGGACACAAAGAGAATGAGTTGCCAAGGCAACCGTGGGGTGAAGATGTTGGTGGCGTTTCTGCCTCAGAAAGCGAGGAAATGCCTAACGCCCCACTATCCAACAGCATGCGGGGCACACAGCAGAAGTGTGTGGTGTGTGAGGGCGTGGAGAAGGACCCGGTCCACACTGCAGCCCAGGATGAGACTTCTCAGCAAACCTGGAAGGGGAGTTTCTCTTTTCTACCACTGGTGGAAGAGGAGGGCTGGATGAAACCATCCCCGGATACAGCAGGTGAAGAGCTAGCACAGGAGAAAAGCAGATGTGCAGACTCAGGGAAACTGGAGGCTCCACAGCATATCCCCACCATCGCTTTACCCCCAGATGACTTAGAAGACTCGCCCCCCTCCCTGCCACAACATATCTATTGGGAAGAACAAGATTTCAAAGGCCATCTTTTGTCTGCACCCAGAGCAGGGCCTTCAGGAAGAAGGCTGGTCCCCAGTGAGGCAGCGACTTCCCCCAACCCCAGCTCTCTAGGAGAGAGCAGCACATGCTCCCCTGCAGCCAGCAGTATTTGGGAAGAAGCTTCCCAGGCTGCTGGGGAACACTGGCAGCGCCAAGAGCCTCCTGTCCCCCGTCTCTGGGCCAGCCCTGTTCCTACAGGGCTCACTAGGAGGGAGGATATGACACATGGCCTCCCACGGGAAGCTGAAGGTTCAGATCCCCAACTAGAACGGTTGGCAGATTTCAGGACCCTCTCTCCGAGAAGCATTTTGCTAGCTGATGCTGCTGAGAAACCGGAGCCCCCTGCTCTGTTGGAGAAGGCTGCAGGCAAGCCCCCTGCAGTCCCACCCAAGACCGAGAAGGCCCTGCGCAGGGCGAAGAAGCTGGCAAGCAAGAGAAGGAAGAGTGATCAGGTGCCTGAGAAGCATACCGAGGCCTGGGAGGGCAAGTCCTACAAAGAGGACACTCAGGGGACAGAGCAAAGGCCTGCGTCTCCTGGAAAGGGGCCTCGGCCCAGGTTCCCCACCATCCGCTCCCTGCCTCCGCCCACTCACCGACACTCAGTGTCCTGTGGCTGGGAACCCTCAGGGAGGCGGCCTTGGGGACCCCAGTCCCTCACGCCTCTTCCCCCTTACCCCGCCACCCAGAAGGTGCTCCAGGATCCCCAGTCAGGACAATACTTTGTCTTCGATGTGCCTCTCCAAGTGAAAATCAAGACTTTCTATGACCCCGAGACTGGCAAGTATGTCAAGGTCTCTGTCCCATCCTCTGAGGAGGTCTCCTCAGAGCCACCTCTACAGGATGCCCTGGCTGCTCCCTACCTACTATACCCCGGCTTCCGGCCAGTGCCTGTGACTTCCTTGATGCCTCTACGCTGCTCCTCTCAGCTTGCAGCTCCCACCTTTCTCAGGCAGGGTTCCGGCCACAGGCCCCAGAGTTCCCAGGGCACTAGACTGCAGCCTCCCCCTGAACAGCTGGGTGAGTCCACCCAGCATGTCTCTTCTGCCCAGCACCCCCATGGGCCTCCCCGTAGTCCAGAGGAAGAGGGTGCAGAAGCTCCAAGCCTGAGTATCATCTCCACAGATGACCTAGAAGACTTTGCCACAGAGGGTGTTTCTTGAGAATTGCAGCAGACTAACCTCCCCCACTCTCGAAAACAAGAAAAACTTAGTCACAGACCCTCTCCAACAATGTCTCTATCATCTATCTATCTATCATCTATCTCTATCTACACACACACACACACACACACACACACACACACTTCAACTCATATTTAGCCATTTGAGATCCCTATCATCCAAAAAGAATCGGGAGACCTCTGTGGGTTCCCTAGGGCCAAGATTCATTCCCCTTTTCCCAGCCATCTGGCTATCTCTCTGATCCTACAGTGGGGGGACATGGCATGGGACATCAGCCATCCTAAGAGTTATTAGGCTCAGGACACCCCAACATTCTCGTTCTCGAGGGTGGGCCTCCTCAGCAAAGTTCCCAGAAATGCTGAACCCTGCAACAGGTGGGAAATACCCCACCACACCCAACCTGGGGTCAAGCATAGCACAGAGCAGCAGAGTTTTAGGTCCCCTCAGGTGGCACTGGCTAAGAACAGACCCAAGGCAATCTTGCAAAAGTGATCGTTTGTGAAGTGGGTTTTCCTCATGGTGGGAACTTTGTCTCTAAAGAGCTTCTGATAAAGCAAAAGTTATCATTTAAAATGTGAAACAAGTTTGCCAGTGTGGTCCTGTCCCTGGACTCTTGTCTTTCTTCTGTGTGGGTGTTGAGCTAGAAGGTTAAAGGGGTCATGAACCCTGCAGCCCCTTCCTCCAGAGCTGCCACAACCCTGTACTTTCTCAGTCCAGGCCCGATGCTCCGGCAGGGGATACAGATGACGACCTCAGCCCAGCAAATGAGATGAACTGAGGAAACCAAGTCAGACATCTGTGACTGGTTCCTGTGTCCTGCACTCAAATGGGAGGATGGGGTGGGGGAACCAGATACAATCCATGAAACTTCCTTCAGTTCTTAGGGAGGAATCGGATAATATCGACCACCCCCCTTCAGTTCACAGAGATGCCATCCACACTGGGAATGGGAGGTTTGAGCATAGCTCACCGTATCTAAAAAAAAACAAAAAAAAACCCAAAAAAAACCCCAGAATTTGAAGCAATATTCTGAATCAGGGTTTGAATTCAGGATTTTGTATCTATTTTCCTAGCAAGTGAAGCCACACCTGAATTTCATGACGGAAATCCCCCCCCCCCCAAGAGAATCTCACCTATCCATGCCTTTTGGTTTGGCTACACTTGTCAGACCAGAACTCCGGGTCAGAAATTCAAGTCACTTGCCCCACAAATATGGCTCCACCAACTCACTGACAAGAGACAAGACAGATGTGCTTGGGTGATGCCACCAAGTCACCTCCAAGGTCCTCTCTTCTACATTATCATCTGACTAAAGTATAAAAAAATTATCTCAACTTGAACGTCTGAAGTCCCCTAGAAAAGAAGAACCTAACCAAAGAGTCCTGAGGCTCAGTACTCATTCATCATTGTTAAGGGGGAAAAAAACCTGTCCCCACAGGGAAAACTGGCTGGGACAATTTAGGGAAAGCAGTGTTGGAGGCAGTATTGGCGGGGCTATAAACAGATACAAAAAAGCTCATCCGGAGGATGTTTGGAAGTCAGGGTCAACTCCCCCTTGGATTTAGTAGAGGAGGTAGGGCTCAGATAGACGGTGGGGTCTACTCACTTTGGGAAGAAGGTCATGTCATGGACTCCTGGAGTCCAGCAAGCCAGTCCTCACTCACAGCAAAGCATCCATGAGGACAGCTTGGAGAATAAAAGGTAAGTCACCACCAACTCACTGGCCAGTGATCTCTTTCAGTCTCTCCTTGTCAAGGGGAAATGACAACACTCACTTATGCTTCTCAACTCTGTTTCCTTCCTTCCTTTCTTTTCTTCTTTCCATTTTTCTTTCTTTCTTTCTGCCTGTCTGTCTGTCTGTCTCCCTTTCCTTCCTCTATCCTTCATTTTCTCCTGCCTTCTTTCCTTCCTTTTTTTCCTCTCTCCCCCCTTACTTTTTACAAATCTTTGCACTGTGATAGACACTTCAATTGGACACCGAAATTACCACAGTAAAATTCAGTCTCTGCACACTTGGCGTTCCAGTATAACAGACAAGGAAGACAATTACCATCCGTATGTTCAGGAATTTAGAGGTAGCTCTGAGGAGCACCTAACTCAGCACAGAAGGAAAGGGGCCTGCCTTGGGCAGATGGCATCTGAACCAAGTCAAGACATCCAAGGTATGCATGGGCCCATGAAGACAGAAGTCGTCTCCCAGGGTTTGTTTATCAAAGATGACATTGATCAAATACCAAGAGATTTGTCACACCATATCAAAGTACATTGACTTAGCTAATTATTCATCATTATTTCTAATCAGAGTGAGAACTGAAATTATAGCCTCACAAGATAGACTTACTGATATATCCTTCTGCTTTTGAACTGATATTTTACTCATTTGGTTGACCCCCAAAAAAAATCCCACCTTTTGCCACTATCTCGAATAAGAAAGTAGTGAGAAATACGAATGGGTGTAGTTTATGGAGACTGTGGATGTTGCCTACATCTCCTGTTAGAAGGGTGGCCATTTTCTGTGAGCTGGAGCCCCTGTAAGTGTCTCCTGAGAGGGGACCTAAATGAAGAGCACCCAAGGGCACCACTAAAAATTCCAGAACTGTTTAGCTAGAATGGCCAAGGGCTTACACGGTGTACTGGGTTCTCCCCTCTGAGACTAATCTCAATCCCCAAAAGGTACCTCTGTTGGCCTTTACCACAGTGGACACAGTCTCACAGCTGCTAGGGAAGACCCTGCTAAGGGCTTGAACCTCTTCCATCCTTAGGTGGACATCCTAATTGGCACCGCAGTAATGCAGTCCCCATACTTGCCAGCATTACCTCACCAGAAAGCTGACTTGAAGCCTGGAATTGCACTGTGCATTATCCCTTGCCTAGGTGGCAATGGATTATCTGCACAATGAGTTCTGAGAAGCTGATCCTGGACAAAGTAGAGATGGGGGCCTGCCTTCCAGTCGGCTGCATTTTCTGGTGCACAGAAGGGCAGCTTAACTGCCTCCTACTTAATGTTAGAGTGAGTGGCAGTAAGGCTGGTTTACACTCAGTGGGAGAGCATCATCTCCAGCAACCTGAGCTGCCTCCACTTATGATGAGCAGTTGGGATCGTTGGCTCCTTATGGCTGGAACAATAGAAGCCAAGAACCTCTTTCCTAGAACAAGGTATCAGGATCCAAGTATGACAATGGACCTGACTTACGGCTTTCCATAACCCAAGCTATGTATAAGCAATAAGAAGCTGAAGTCTAATAAACAGAGTGGTCTTATGCAAATAATGGGGGGATCATTTACATATAAAAGAGGAGATCTCAAGGAGAATCTGAACTGCTTATATGTAAAACATATTCCAGCCCAGACAGTGCCATGCAGTGGGGCACAACTGTTGTGTAGGCCTTCAGTAACATGCAGGTATAAAGCCAAGCTGAGCAAACATCGCTGGACCATACCACAAGAGCTTGTCACCATTAAACTCCATTTAGGCTTCCTCAGTGTCTTAGCTACAGAGCTCCCACAGTAGAGTGCTCCTCCCTTTGTTCTTCCAAGTATCTTGAAGCATTGTTAGGAAGGAGATCTTCCCTTCCCAGGATTCTGATCAACACAAGTAGATACTCAAAGAAGAAAAAATTCTGCCGACCTCCATGACCAAACAGGGGTGCATATTATTCTGTTTTCCTGAGGCCTTAGGAAAAGCCTGAGGCTGTGTGCCTTACAAAGAAAGTTTTATCTGATTCAGAGTTCAGGTGGCTAGGAGGTTCAGACAGGATTGTGGTAAGAGTCCCTGACTAACAGCATGGTGGAGAAACCAAGAAAGGAACTGGAAACAAGCTACAGGCAGGAGGGGCATTGCACAAGAGACAAATGGCATGACCTACTTTGCTTGTTGTTATGATAAAAACAACTTAAGGAAGGAAAGTTTTATTTTGGCTCATAATTTGAAGGTACAGTTCATCGTGTCAGGGAAGGCGTGACGGCAAGAGCGTGAGGCAGGTGGCCCTGTCGCATCTGCGGTCAGGAAGCAAAGCGAAATGTGAGCTGGTAGTCGGCTCTCAGTTTTCCTTTTTATTCAGTGCAAGACCCAATTGCTGCTTGAATTCGGGGTAGGTCTTCAGTTAAACCTTTCTGGAAACACCCTTACCCAGAAATGTATCCATGGTGATTTTGGTCCCATTAAGTCAACAGTCAAGAGAACAAGGGTTCAGATCCACTCTTCTATAATGATCCTTCTAGACATATCTAGCATGCTCTGCAGGGCCCGCATTAAGCCCTTAGGTGGGTGTTGCCCTGGTGACCTCACCGTCCCCTATTAGGAATATTCATTAAAGTGCCCTTCATCTAAATACCACAATAGTGCCTGTCAAAGTTCAAGCACGGGAGTCCATGGGGACAAGCCACATCAAACAGTTTCTCTTTGCTGAACTGTAGTTCACTTTGTTCTACCTACACCAGCACATTCCTCAGCTTAGGTGGCACTGCCCACATGGCCCTTGTTTTTATGCCATTGGTCTTCTTAGATCTAAGCCCTGACTCTCATATCCATCCCTCCTTCGGGTTAAAGCTTTTCTATCCCCTTCAGACGACTGTCTCTGGAATGGCCTTGGTGACCCGTGCCCACCTGCCTTTCCGCCTCCACGCTTACGGCTCTATTTTCCTCTGAATCTGGAAACTTTTAAGCTCAACCTCTTCTTTCTCATTTCTAAAACCCTGAGTGTCCTGAGTGGCTCTGGTCTGGATCTGGGTGCTTTTACCAGCCCTCTCTTTCTCCATGAATAAAACTGAGAGTGTCCGCAGGCCAGTCAAGGGTCACCCCAATGGTTAGAGTCCCACAGGACTCCAGCCGAGGTTGCTCAAGTAGAAGTCATGGCTGCCCTCACTTGCACACTCTGGCCCACTGTGCAGTTTCCCGAGGAAGGAGTCCCTTCACAGGGCAGTATGATCTCCATGGAACTCAGGCTCACCCACAGTTACCATATTGGCATCATCTAGCAGGCTGCCTTTATAGAAGATGCATATTTTCCTTTTGACAGTGCTCATCATCACTACCATCAGGAAATGCCAGTACAAAGAATTAGTACTTCGTGCCAACCGTCTAAGCTACCACCAAGACAGCAGCAGGAAGAGAAGGGCTTTCAACCCTTGTGCTCCATTGTGGGAAAACCAAAATGATGCTGTGATTTGAGTCAGAAAATCTCCCAAGGCCACCTGATAAAGGCCATTGGTTTCTAGCCTGTGGTGACATTGAGAGGCGTTTAGGATGGGAGATCTAGTTGGAAGAAATAGGTTGCTGTAGGCGCTGACCTTGAGGGGACTATTGAGGCCCAGTGCTTCTCTCTCACACACTGCACATGCAAAATTCTTCTTACTGAAGTGTTAAAATATGTCTCCACATTTTTGACCCCTCTATTAGAAGTGGGGAAATACCATGGCACTCCCACAGGCCTCAGTAACCTCTCAGCTGCCAAAAAGAGAGTCCACGGGCCAAGATCACTCATCTATAAAGAAGTCCACCAGCCTCTGCGGAGAAGTGACCTTTTCTCTCAAGAAGAGAAAAGAATCTCCTGCCTAGCTCCAGTAACAGGTGGTGGGATTCTTCTCAAAGCCCACATTAACAAAACCATGAGAAATGATAAAGTGGTGTGATTTTTAAAGAATTCTCTTTTTTTAAGATTTAAAAAAAAAAAACCCTGAATGTGTATGTATGTGCACCTGCATAAATGTATGTGCACCATATGCCTGCGGGTGCCTGAGGAGGCCAGGAGAGGGGTCAGATCTCCTAGAATAGGCCTTATGGGTGGTCACAATCAATGTGGATGTTAGCAACCAAACCTAGGTCCAGTGCAAGAGCAGAAAGTGCTCAGAGCTGCTGAGCCTTCTCTCCCATCCCAAGTCAAGTCACTTTTAAGCCTCTGGGGTTTGGAACGCTGTTACACCATAGCAGGTAAGCAGGTGTTCTCTTTCAGTCCATCCTCTCTCTGACAGTCTTTTGTTTACTTCCTGTAGGTCCGAGCCTCACATCCTCCTGCTACTTCCGGTGAGCCACAGCCTACGCCCTTTCCCTGTCTGCTTCCTCTGGCCCTGATCCTTACAAACACCCCTGCTGTTGGCTTTCCGGGGATCCTGATCTCACAGCCTCCTCCTATCTGTTTTCTGTGTATCTGTTACCTCCTGTCTATTTCTTATGTGCCTTTCCCTCGTAGCTTCCTCCTGTCTACAAAATGGGCATAAAAACTTTTTTATATATTTCTTTTGAGTCTTAACAGTAGTTTTAGCTTACCAAAATCCTAAAGACCCTGATTTTACAACCTCTTTCTTATGAGCCCTAAGCTCCTTATAAGTCCTAAGATCACAGCTTCTCTTACCTCCTTCCTCTGTACCCCATGTACCCCTAGCCTGTGAGATGCCCTAATTCCTAGCCGTACCTAATTTCCTGAGTCTGCAGGCATTATGTACTTCATACAAGCTTCACACACTATAATAACATATGCAACATGTGCTTACATAGCCTGCTCGGTGGTCAGTTTCTAAGGGAGGAAACTGTCTGCATTATTGCTTCATCATCCAGTGTCTCACAGGACCACCAGGAAGACTGTCAGAAAACCTCACTGAATATGGTGGAATTCTTCTTTTAAACTGCTGGGTTGAAGCTAGGTAAAAGAGTCTTTTGAAAAAGTAGCCATGGGCACTCCATGCTATCGCTTTTCCAATGGAAGGGCATTATATAGATAAACCCTAGACCCAGTGCAAAGCAAGCGTTCTGCTGCTCTGATCCCTATGTTGGATAATCATGCATCCTGTACTCCAGAAATTGGGTCATGACCCAGAAACTATGAACAGATGTCCCACAATGTAACCTGTAAGCACTCACACTTTACTAATGATCTTGAATGAGAAATCTATATCTGCCAACAAGAGGAGGCCAAAAGGCCTGTCCAACACCCAGATTATATCCAAAACCCAAATTAGAACCAAATAATTGCTTGGCTTTGTGGTGGTATACTGATGAGGACATTAGGCAAATTGTGTTATGTGAAAGTGTTAAATGTGCCTGTGTTTTGTGTTTATCACCATGGGAGACCTTGCATCAGAAGCCAGTCATCTAAAACATTTCTCTCACCCAGTTGCCAAGTGGGGAGGATCCCAGGTGCCTTCTGTCAGAATCAGGGAAATGGGTGGAGCTTCTTTTCATCCTCCTCATCCCATTCAAATGAGTCTGTCTACTTTTAGTTCCATAGGAGGTGGGTGGAGGTTATCACAGATGTAAAACGCTAGAAGGTAAGTCCCACCCTCCCTGCATACCCAAGTTTAAACCTGGAGGAGTGTTTGAGCATCGTGGGGTACAGAAGAGTTTCAGGAGAGCCCAGAGCACCGTTGCAGTGATGGTCATCTTCACATATGAGACCATTTTCTGAGTTGTTGAAATGTGTGCTTCTGAAAGTTGCTATGAGCTCAAATCAGTCAGAGGGAGATTATCTGAATACCTCCAAAGGTCCCAAAGCTCCTTTGAGCATCTTGCTTTGCTACTGTCTGTCTGTCTGTCTGTCTGTTTGAATCAAGGCTTCACTCTGTATCCCAGGATGGTCTTGTACTATCATCTTTCCACCTTAGTTTCCCAAGGACTAGGTTACAAGTGTGTACCAAAATACCTAGAGCCTGGCCTCAGGGTTCCAACAACTTGAAACCAGTTGACAAAGTTGTTAAAGGGGCCCTGACCGTGCTGTCACTCTACAGCATATTATCTTTCCTGACAGCTCCAGGAAAGTCCTTTGCTCCTTATACTCTTCAGATAAAGGTAAAAGCCACCAAGAGCAGAGAAAGAAAGGGAAGGAGAAGAGAAAGAAGTAAAGGAAGAATGGAAGAGAGGGGAGGAAAAGAGGAAATGAATCTCCAAAAACACATCATTGCATTTTAATCTAATCTAATTTCTGGAGGCTTTTGACAGAATATGCTAAATGCATGTCTTGTAGATCTGGTGCTGTGAAGATGGCCCTGGAGAAGAATTATCTGGTCCAGTGGGGTTAAGTGGGACTCTTCCTTTCGGTCACCCAGGTAGGTATTCCAGCAAAGCAGATGAAATATGACTATGCAAACGGCATCTGTGAGTCTGTTCATTCACTCCATTGTGGATAAACCAAAGCTTTTTGGACCTTTAGAGAAAACTCAGTATCGAAGAAAAATGCTTGGAAATAATTCTACTATGGCCCATGAACAAAGTCTTAATTGAGTTTGCCAGTAATTTAAATTAGTCACCATCGTCAGCTAAACTATAGGCTCTAGAAACAGGCTTCTTATAGCCTTCATCATGCATTCTGCATGAAGCTATAGCTTCTAGTCCCTGAACAGCAGGCAGCACTGAGGTCCTGAAGAGAAAGAACCAGCTCATTATCTGGAAGCAGTTTCCAGATAGGAATACAGAGGAAATCTGGATCAGTGGCTACAGAGGTCAGGGTTGACAGAAGCCAAGAATATGAGCATTATCAGGGTGACATACTGGACAGAAGGGGACTTCACAAAAGAATGCACTAGAAAGCTGCAGAGCGGTTCCCTCCAGGCTTGACTAAGCTGTGCTATACACACATATATATGAGAGGAATCTACCAAGGCCAGGAAAAGAGTCACTTCAGGTTCAAGAAGAATAAGGTTTCACGGGATCCACCCTTAAAAATCTGTAAAGCAATGTTCTGTTAAGCTACAGTGTCATATGTGGTGGACACAAAGCATATGCAGTCATCTAGAGCTAAATAAAATTAAAAGATGAGTCCTTCAATTAACTAACACAATAAAAAGTACTCACTCTATCTGTGAGGAGTGCTCACCACATAGACCATACAGATGATAGACCATTTTATTATAAAGTCAGTTTTAAGGGGTTGGGGATATGGCTCAGGAGTAAATTGCTTGTTGTGTAGACATGAGGGCCTGACCTCAGATCCCTGCCCCCAAATAAAAGCTAAGCATGGCAACATGTGTCTTTAACCACACCACCAGGGGACGGAGAAAGAAAGACACCAGAGGCCAAACAAAAGGGCATGTAGCAGGTTAAGTGAGAAAGTCTATCTCAAAAAAATTAAGTGAAAACAGTTGAGGGAAATGTCAACCTTTAGCTTCCATGTCTGGTCTCATGGTTTGGTGTACTCACACACATGTGTACACTGCATACACATGCAACGATAATTAAAAAGTTAATTCTAAAGGATCTACCTGTCTTTATACAACTTGGCTATTCAGAAGACAAAAAAAAAAGTCTATTTAAAGGAATACAACAAAACACAGCAACCAAAAATATAAAAATCTCAATGTTCACAATACAACCATATATTATCAAGCTTACAAAGAAGCAGGAGAATAAAATCCGTAACCAAGAGAAAAAACATGCAATAAAGATAGATCCTTCAATGAAGGAAATGACAGAGAACAGGCAGGGACTTTTAGAAGCTTGTCTCCTTCTTCTCTGTACATTCAAGAATGTAGAAGACAGCATGGAGATGACAAGAAGACAAACTCAAAGCATAAAACAAAATAACTGATGTGTAGCATCAAGAGATGAGAAGCAATGCATCCAAAGTGAAAACCATATGGGGCGAGATCAATAGCTTATTAAAGAATTAGGAATCAGGACATTTGGCAATGGGCACCATCCACAATGAGACAGACACACAGAAAAAAAATCTAATTTAACAGCAGCAGTGGCCTGTTATGTAATTTAATATATATTTGACTGAAATTACAAATAAAGGTGGGAAATGAATGAGAAAACCAGAGATGGGATACTGTGGGTTGTTTTTTTCAAATTTAATAATAACTGTAAATTTAGAGATCCAAGAAGTTCGGTAAACCCTAAGTAAAATAAGTGTAAATAAAACTCTTGCCAACAAATAAAAAGGGGAATTTTTGACAACCATAGTGGATAGACGGCTTACAGTGCATTTTAAAAAAAATTAAAGGTCAAAGGTAAAACTTCCAGCCAACAGATCACTAGAAACTCTCCTGGCAAGAAGAGAGTGGAGAAAACCGTTTTGAACACTAAAAAGAAGTCCTTTTAGGCTAGAGTGTAGTTCAGTGGTTGAGTCCTAGTCCTGAGTTAGATCCCCAGCCCAAAGCAGGGAAGAAAGAGCAAAGAAACAGACGATGTGAGGATGGGTGAGGAAAATTATAAATTCTGACAATCCCAAGTGTCGGCAGTTCTGGATAACAAGAGCATTCTAGTCCACTGTCTGTCAGAAACTTAGCTAGTCCACACAGTGTGCTTGTTATCTTCTGGCATGTAAGAAAATGACAGTGATGACTCAGCAGTTAAGAGCATTCGCCCATCTTCCAGAAGACCTGATTTCAGTTCCCAACAACCACACCTGCTAGCTTAAAGTCACCTGCTATTCCAGCTCCAGAGACACCTGGACAAATTTCTAGCTTCCAGGGACACCTGGACAACACACACACACACACACACACACACTCAGTGTGTGTGCACACAGGAAGAGAGAGACAGAAAGAGATATCTAAATAAAAGAAACCTTTAAAATTGTTTTCATTTTTCACATTATTATTAGCCAGAAATGAAGGGATAGCTTATCTACATATTCTGATTTAGGGTCTTACGGCAATATATTGGCTGAAGCTAAATTTATCCTCGGGTCTGAGAGCTCTGGCTTGGATGCCTAAAACAGGGCATTAAAGGATAACAAACCACTAGCCAGGCACACCTCAGAAGCATATCTCAGGCATTACTAAAGAGAGGAGCTGAAGTCTAGACCTCCAATCAGGTTGTCTGGATTCACCACCACCCCCGACACAAGTACAACTGTTGACCAAGCTGGCTACTTTGAACCTCAGTATTTCTCTCTGTGAAACCTGTCACAGAGAATGGTAAAGAAGATGGGGTGAGTTAGCATGCCCAGCACCTGGACCTAGTAAGTGCTCATAAGTGTCAGACAGTCACCATCCTGTTCTGCTGTCCTCAGCCACAGCCCCGTGCTATCATGGTTCAGGGATAACCTGCTACAGACTCTGAGCACTCACTCAGCATAAGATGGCCCCAGTAAGCAAGACAGAGATGGGCTTGCTTACCAGAGATCCTTCCCACCACACAGGTTTCCTATTCTCTGGGACCAAGGTCAGTGTTGGCTGCTGTATATGCTCCAAGCAGGCCCGTGACAGCTGCAAAAAGGAACCTTGAGGAGCTCTGGCTGTGAGGCCCCTGGGATATCTTGGTGTGCTACATCTGGAGCCTGGCATTCACAGAGAAGACCCACAATTAATAAAGGACCATTCCTAGACTGAGGGGCACATGGAGACTTGGATTCGGATGACAAAACAAATGCAGTGCAATTGGTGAAGAGTGACTCCATCCATCCTTGTACCAGCCCCAAGACCTGCATTCCCAGAAGCTAGTGTGACAGGGCTGGTGCTCTTGGCCAACACAGATCCAACTCCTGGGACAATACCCAGGACGTAAATACTGAACAAAGTTGCCCTGAGATGCAGATTTCCATCTGCATCCTTACCCACCCAGAAGACCTCTAAGCTCTCTCTGCCACTCTGATTTTGTCTCCTCCTCGATGCCCTTTATCCCAGTCTACCAGAATCGAAACTGTTATTCAGCCAAACCCTAGTGCGACCAAACCAGCAGCTCATATACATAGCCCTGCTGCATGATCTGCCCACTAATAACATCGAAAGAGAATGTCAGAACCACAGCATTGCATGAAATACTTTTGTATTCATGCTACCCAGTAGCTGCCTGTTCAGCCGTGCCACCCACTGTATTAACCTTGCAGCCGAGGATAATTGTTGCAAAAAACTCCTGCAAACTTCCCCACTTGTCTTTAAAATATAGGGTAGTAAAGGAAAGGGGGGATCAGAACAAGAGGATTAAAGGGGTACCGAGTAGGGGAACAGGTTAGGAGGAGTATAGGATGGATAACTAGCACTGAGGGCCTTCTGAAAGACTGCCTGATAACACACCACTGTTAGAAGCTTCCTAAATCTATTCTGTGTTAAGGATACTTAAATAGAATCACCATATAACGGAGAAGAGAATACCAACGAAATATCATATACTACCAAATAAACCCCAGAAATTGGTTACCTCTCTTTTGGGTTGTTACACAAACGTAATAGGCTGCTACAAAGGCCATTTGTTACCCTCCACAACTTGACAGTAAGACACTATTACTGAAGCTACCATGCGTTTATGGCATAGAGCATGGAGAAATCCAGATGCCACTCAGTTGGAAGCTTCACCCTTAGTGGCTAGCGTTCACAGTGCTAGAAGGTGGTACACACACTATCGGAGAAGAATCACACCCAGCTATGAACCTTGTGAGCTATGACAAGATGCCTGCAAGATATGCCCACTGCTGCAACCATGGCAAGACCGTTAAGGAAGTAACCAATGACTTTTGCTCAGAATTAAAGTCCAGTTATAAGATAGAATATACCCTGATACTATTAATGCGGCTGTGAACTTAAGACTACATAGGTCACGAGCCCAGGAGAAAAGCCAACCATCATTACTCTGCTAACTGAACATAGTAATAAAAAGAATCCTAAAAATACATTACCATGATCATAGAGCAATGCGTGGCTCAGCCTCCAGTAAAGAAGCTTCTTCTTGCAATGGACTGTAAGTAATACAGAGACCTACAACTCAACAACGTGCAGAGTGAGAGACTTTTGAGTGCAGAGCCCTGAGTGGGCTGTCTCCTCAAGGGCCAATGGACCTATGTGGAAGAGGAGGCAGGAAGACTGTAAGGAGAAAAGGAAAGATGAACTCAGGGAGACGCATAAAACCTGCACAAGCTCAAGACAGACAAAATCTCAAAATAAAGGAAGAGAAGCGGGCACGACATCTCGTCCTGAGCCAACAAGCTATTCTCACATGGTAGCTGCTGGAAAAGAAACAGAAGAATACATCAGTTTTCTTTAATGGAATGACACTAGGGACATCAGCCGCACTCCAGTGTGGGGGCAATGCTCTGGAGTAGTAAACCAACACAAATTGGAGCTCAGTATTTTTAATGACTGCTTTTCTTTTTTTTTTTTTTAATGAAAAGCAAAGAACATGAAGTTAGGTGGGCAGGGAGGAAGATCTGGGAGGAATCGGAGGACAAGAAAGAATATGATAAAAATGTACAGTCTGAAATTCTCAAAGAATAAATCAAAAAGTCAAAATAAAATTAAAATGCTTGCTGTCCTTCACCTATTCAAAGCTGACTGTGATCCATCTATGTGATCACATCTATGTGCTATGTGGTCCACAGCACACACATTCCAAGCATCTTCTGCTCGTCATCTGGGATGCAGATGGAAGAAGAAAGCAGAGAAAGATGGAAGGAGACAGGGAAGAACAAAGGGGGGAAAGGCTGGGCAGCAGGAGTGCTGGGGTGGCAATGGATTGGTATCAGACGAAAGGCCTCCTGCTCCAAAGCAAGCTTTAAGACTAAGATGACGGGCTGCCCCTTAGGAGGCTATCAGGACCCCAACCCTGCAGGATTCTTAGCTCAGTGAAGTGGGGTCACAGCAGCGTGTTAGAGGAACCAGGACGCTGCCAGAGCAACAAGCTAAGGAGAGATTCTTCTCCCTGCTCATTCGCTGCTACAAGACTCCACAGATGAGAGAACCAGCACTTAATGGACCCAGTACTTGGCACATGGAACCCCTAGCACCAGGCAATGGACCTATGACTAGAGTTTTGCTCCCTAAAATGGGGTGAACAGTCATGAAGAAAGGGCTAGATCCTTAGACCAGAAGTGGACCCTGAAAGAAAGGCCAAGCCGGGAAGACAAGCCATCCTGACTCTCAGAGCTCACTTCCTCAAGCCTTGACTGTGTACCCAACAGCCTCCAGTGAGAATTACTGAGCTACTGCCTGTAGTAGAGGTCATTAAAGGGGTTAGGGGTGCAGCCATGATAGCCTCCAAGCTGAAGGAAGTATGGTGCCTTGTGCCATAATGATTCCCGGAGTCGTAAATCTCTTTGTAGGTATTCTAGTCTATCAAGAAATGAAATGACAGGTATAACATATACCACTTGCTCTCCTGGAAACCTGATTATTATGAATAATCTCCTCCTCTTGTTCCTGCCCTCTGACTATATATATATATATATATATATATATATATATATATATATATCTCACAATGGAATGTAGCACAGTGGAAATGTCTCTATGTAATCCTGAGTCACAAAAGCAGTTACAACTTCCTCTCATCTGTGTCTGTCTTTGCAGCCTAAGGTTGTCAAGTAGCAAAGCTGATTCAACCATGCTATGAGGAAGCCTAACTAAGTCACATAAGCAGACAACCTGGTGAACTCTGGGGCCGCGCTCAGCTAGCCCAGCCCTTGCCCTTCAGCTCCAACCACAGGAGAAATCTAGAAGCAGATTAACACAGAGACCCACCACTGGTCAGTGTGCAGAAAAGAGACTGGAGTGCTCAGCTTTAAACGGAACATCCACATCATATTCCCTCCCCCAAGGCTCAGAGATCACCACGGATGCAGGAGCAGGACGATTAAGAGCCCAGGGAAGGATATCTACAGGAGAACAGTGTGTGTGGACCTGGCAGTGCTCTTGCACACATGAATTCACAAAGGTGGGGACCACTTGCAGAAGATCAAGCCAGCGAAATCCCAGCATGAGTGGGGGAGGGGCTCGCGAGTCTCACCTCAGCCTGAGGTGCTACTGGTAACTGGGGGATGCTGGGAAAAGGAAAGTCAGTTTTCTTCAAGGATGTAGTCCCTGAGAGGCAACCCATGTTCCAGGAGATGATCCACACCCATACACATACAGGCAACACTACGTGGATTTGGCGCATTTTTTTAAAAAAATATAACACATAAAGTTTGGTGGGAGAGAGGGAGAGTAGGAAGGCCTGGAGGGGAGAGAATGGGATTATTTGATCACATTTATATGAATGTATGAAATTCTCTACAAAAAATTCTAGAGCTAGAAGCACCAAGCAAACCATTTATAACTTACAGGCCCATGAGATCAGACAAGAATCCACCCTTTTCTCTGACTGGCTTTGGACACTATTGTCTTAAACTACCAGTTCATGGTGTAACTTGTCACTCACCAATAGATAATTAGATCATTCCTGCTAATTTCCACTGGACTGTGCCATGATACTAAGAGTCTGGAAAATGTAGGGTCTCTATGCTGGGGTTAAAAGGAGAAGCACCCTTCATCCCGTGGTTCACCATCTGGAGGAGGCAGCTTGTTAGTAAGAGAACAGCTCAAGCGCACTTGGTGACTGGAGTTGATTCTACTACATAAGCTCTAGTCAGCCAGCCTACCTTCCATTCAAGTCTGACTTCACTTTCTAGAGCACTGGTTCTCAACCTTCCAAATGCCATGACCCCTTAATACAGTTCCTCATGTTGTGGTGAACCCCTAAGCATAAAATTATTTTCTTTGCTACTTCATAACTGTAATTTGGCTGCTTTTATGAATACTAATATAATATCTAATATTCAGAATATCTGATATGTGACCCTTGTGAAACGGTGGTTCAAGCCCCAAGGGACTGCAACCCACAGGTTGAGAACCACTGCTCTAGAAGTATATTAAACCCTTTCTCAATGGATAATTATGGAGTCCATTGTGCTTAAGAACAATTTAAGGTCTAAATAATCCCTGACATGACAAAGTTACTGTATTTAGCCATAGAGGAACTGGGAGCCTCAAAAGCAGGCAGATCCAACTACAATTGCCCAGGTACATCCTTAGATCCAGGATCCTTGAGGCCATCTGTACAGACTGCACCAGGGTGAGAGGACCTGGGAAGGAGTTCTGAAAGAAGGAATTTTAGAACTGCCTCAGAGACAGACTTGGCTGGGTTGGCATCCTGTGTGATGGGCTGAACCCCTACTGATGTCAACTAACTTCCTTCCCAAGCGAAGGAAGTCCATTCACTTGCCTCACAAACCCACTCTTAACCTGCCTCACTCTGAAGCTCTCTCTACACACTAGTCGCATGTGAACGCCTCAGCAATGGCTCAGACATCCCATGTCATGTCATGTCATGTCATGTCAGTTGGAATGTAGATGCAAACCTTGAACCTAGCTTCGGCTCCTGTAGGCTTTCTTTGATTTCTGGAGTCACCACTATCACTGAGGACCACTTCAAGTGAAGACCCTAGTCACTGGAAGTGAGAAAGGTGCATCCTTGGCTCATAAGTACGGCCACAGCAATGGAGGGTGAAGCAATGGGTATTCTTGGATGCTTTGGTGCCAATGACAAACTTCTCACCCCAGATCTGTTTTCAGGAGCATCTCCACAGATTAACACTCCTAGGAGCTTGATATTAAGAGATAGTGCTGGGGAGAGCAAAGAAGGAAACTCAGAGTGTCAGGTATTCAGTTTCTAAGGAGCTACAAGCTACTGAGTCCTCCTGATGGGCATGAGAGTCCAGCCAGAGGGATATCTACGCCCAGCCAGGAAGGTGGAGCCAAGGCTTGACATGGGCAGACCCTAGTTTGGGAAGCACTGGGGGTACATGGTACTGCTGGGTGAGAGAATCTAGTGAGGGGACAAGTATACCCCAGCAAGCTCGCTCACTCCAAAAGCATCCCACTGAGTAAACTGAGATGAATCATCCCATAAAGAGGGACTCCGACTGATGCCATTACTAATTGCTTGCAATAAAACTGCTAAATAAAGAACAGAGACGAAATGATACATCTACAGGAGGCACGCCGACAGAACAATTAGACTTGAGAGATGAACCCGTGCTCACAGGCTGCACAGCCAGGCATGTATTATTAATAAAGCAGACGGTGAGTCCAAGTCCATAGCAAAAGAAAGCAGACCCCAGCCTCTCCACCCCAAGGAAGCCATCGCAAGCTCTTAACCTTGGCACACGGCTGTATCTGAGATGATGGGCAGTGCCTGCCACAAAGAGGTACCAGACCTGTGCCTCATGCCTGAACTCTGACGTTCCCACCTACTCCTTCTCAGATTCAGCTCTTCTGCTCTGAACATTCGATGTTAGGAGATGGTGCTAGAGAGAGCTGGAAGAAGAGCTCCTGCTATGACTCTAGGCACTGGGCAGGAGCTAGCACCTCTCCATGGCAGGGTATCACTAGCGGCCATTTTCAGTTAGCTCTGTACCAGGGTTAAGAGATGGTGGATTAAAGTGCCACCCAGCTTAGGCTGCTGTATGACCTGAAGACCACTAGGAAAGGGGACACTTCAGGTTCACTTGTTGAAAGAGAGAGAGAGAGAGAGAGAGAGAGAGAGAGAGAGAGAGAGAGAGAGCGAGCCTGCCTGCCAGGCAGAGTCAAGGCAGTCACGGCTTGTTTGTTGGCAGATTTCTCAGCCTGCTGAGGCATGGAACAATAGGAGGAGGTGCACCTGAGACTCAAGGCTAGGGGCTGAAGATTCTATTGACCTTGGTGGAAGGAACAGAGAGTTCTGAGGGATGGGAACAAATGTCCCGTGTCCATTCTAGCAAAGTTGTTTCTGTTAGCTTGTGGTTTTGCTTCCCACAGTACTGTAATATAAGAAGGCCATGAGAAACATACTCGCTGCTGGTGTGGTATAAGACTGCAGCCCTCCCATACCTGTCTCTTGTATCTTCTTTCTATCTTTCCCATAATCATCCTTAAACACCCCCTCAGAGGGCCATTTGACTTCGCACCAATACACTCACCCAAATGGACTTCCATTCTCCTAGGGCAGTGGGCCTGAGGCCCCTCAGTTCCTGCCTGGAACATGCAGCTGCTCTTCTCCTCTGTCTCTACAGAGCTATCCAGGAGGGGATAAGAGTCTGCATCCAATAGGGGAGCTACCATCATGTTTCAGCCCACATTGGAAGCAGTATCCCAGAATTTTGAATCACTCAATCCAGTGTACACCTAAGAGGAAGGGGTTGTGTAAGAGGCTAAGATCGCTGGGCCGCTTTAGATGACACATCCCTATACACGCTGGAGAGGCAGGATGATAAGATGCGACAAGTGGTACCACCACTTCAAAGAAAGCCAGGGTCTCTTACTGTGTGTTATTAGCCAACTTTACATGACTACAAAAAAAATATTACCTGGAACAGGCTGCTTATAAAGTAAAAATGTTTCTTTTGACTTATGGTTCTAGAGAATCAAGTCCGAAACTTAGAATCCTCATTGTTCTGGCCAAGGCCATATAGTTTTGTAGATGCATGTGTTTGAGAGTAAGCAGGTTCATCAGGAACCAAGTAGCAGAAATTCTGGAATCTGGAGTCCCATAATCTCCATTAGGTCACGCCTTCAGCAAATGAACCATAGCATCCTGGCTCCCACCTGACCTTCTAGGCCCATCACTGTTCTGCAGCTCCTGAGATGTATCGTGTGGGTATAGATGCACAACTCACTTCTAGCTCCATCTGATTACTGCCTTCAGTGGGCCTGAGCTGGGTACTCTCAGCAGCACGGTGCCCTCAGTACTGTTCTTTAAACCAATTTGTTTTTGCATGCAAAATATCAAATGTTCTACAGGGAAACTACCTCAAAGGGCTGCTGTGCAGTCACTTTTTTCTTACATGTTTGGCTGAGACACATCTACATGGCAATGATATCACCACACCAATTGCCAGGTATTTATGGACAAGTAATGCACTGAAGCCTATAATTCAGGAAGTTCTGCCCCAGGTCCATGCAGGGGACAGTCAGTCTGCTGTTGGTAAGCTCATGAGTGCAGGAGGAGCCTTGGGGAAGTGGGAAGTAGAATGCACAGGGTGACAGCCACCTGCTTTGGAATGGGCAGGAATAAGCGTCCTTGTGCTCCAGGGCCCTGGAAAGGGAGTAAACTCTGCTCCAGTCTGCACTAGAGATATCAGAAACTATCCAACCCCCAAGGAAGGAGGGTTCCTAGCAAGACCCTGTCACGGGCTGTTTTCCCTGTGGGCCAGTAGCAATAGATAGGTGGAGATCTGGAGTTTGAATATTACATGCACCAAGTAGTAATTCTGGCTGTTGGACTCTCTGGATGAGTCACTCAAACCTGTGAGCTCATCTTCTCCAATGAAAATAAAATTAAAATAAAATAAAATAAAGTAAAATATGCCCCTCTGACCCAGAGATCTGTCACGATTCTCCTGTGTTGGTAACTTAATCTCCCTTGAAATGAGAAGGGGTTTGGGGACCTTAATAGTTGATGAAAGGAACCTCATAGGTCAATTAATGTCTTTATCACAAGAGTGGCCTTGTTAGGGAACAACCCTGACTCACTCATATGCAGAGCCACCAGCCTGTCTCACACGTACCATGTGATACTTTCTGCCTAGATGAAGCCAGACCAAGCACAGTGGATAATCCCAAGATTTTACTAAATTTAAAAGCTTCTGCACGCAACAGTGGCAACTAGCCTGACCCCCCGATACTCCTGGAGACTGATCCACCAACCAAAGAATACACATGGAGGGACCCATGGTGCTGGCCACATATGTGGCAGAGGAGGGTCTTGTTAGCCATCAGGGGGAGGAGAGGCCCTTGGGCCTGAGGGTGTTAGATGCCCCAATATAGGATAATGCCAAGGAGGGAAGACAAGAGTGGGTGGGTGGGAGAATCCTCCCATAGTGGCAGGGGGAAGGGGGAGGAAATGGGGAGGTTCCAAGGGGGAGAGCTGGAAAGGGGGAAATGTTTGAAATGTAAAGAAAGTATGAAAAATAAATAAAAAATAAAATAAAATAAAAAGCTTCTACACAGCAAGATAAACTATCACCACATTGAAGAGACAGCCTAAAGAACAGAGAAATAACTTTGCCAAGTACATAGCAGGCAGGATGAGCTGTTTTGCAAAAACTAAACACATACGAAGAAGAAGAAGAAGAAGAAGAAGAAGAAGAAGAAGAAGAAGAAGA
>JADRCH010000092.1:2046544-2128883 GCA_019843965.1 Rhynchomys soricoides
GAAGAAGAAGAAGAAGAAGAAGAAGAAGAAGAAGAAGAAGAAGAAGAGGAAGAAGAGGAAGAGGAAGGGGAAGGGGAAGGGGAAGGGGAAGGGGAAGAAGAAGAAGAACCGCTCATCCACTCAATATTTGAATTAATGAACTGAAAAGATGGCTCTCGAAATAAGAAATTAAAATGGCCAGTAAATATTTGAAAAAGTGTACACTGACTTTTAATCCCAGGGAAATACAACATAAAATGCCTTTCAGATTCCCCCTCACTTCCATCCAATATCTATCATCAGGAAACAAGTGACAGGACTGGAGAGACAGCTTGGCCGTTAAAGTTTGGTTCACAACCAAAAAAATGACAACAAATGCTGGTGAGGTTGTGGGAGAGAGGAACCCTTACTCTCTGCTAGTGTGAGTGTCAACTTGTGTTGTCACTATGGAAGTCAGCGTAGGGATTCCTCAAGAGGCTAAAAATGACACTAGCAGATAGTCCAGCTTTGCCATTCTCGGGTAGGTGACTGAAGTTACTCTAAATCAAGAGAGCACGCACCTGTACATTCCTGTTTGGAATAGTCAGGAATGGGAGGTAGCCTGCATGTCCATCAACACATGAATGGATAAGAAAAATGTAGAACGTGTACCCAGTGCAGCCATAAGGAAAGAGGAAATGTGATATTCTCAGGAAGATGGGTACAACTGAAAAGCATTATGTCAAGCAAAACAAGCCAGTCTTGGAAGGATGAATACCATATTTTATTGGTTGATTGGTTGGTTGAAATAAACTTGATATTAAATTATTGGACAGGAAAGATGTCACAGAGGTTAAGATTGTGCACAGCATGTTCTTACAGAGGACCCAAGTTCAGTTTCCACCACCCACACTGGGCAGCTCACAAGAGATTGTAATTCCAGTGCCAGGGGATCTAATATTTTGGCCTCCAAGAGCACCTGCACACACATGCACATACTTACACGCATATATACATGATCAATAATAAAATAAAGATAAAAGTATGTGTGTATTTGTGGGGAGATTGAATGTGTGTGTGTGTGTGTACATGAATGTGTGTATGATTGAGTGTGTATGAGTGTGTGCAATTGTGTGAATGTGCATGAGTGTGTGTGTGATTGAGTGTGTGAGGTAGTGTGTATGGTTGAGTGTATGTGTGTAATTGAGGGAATGTGAGTGTATGTGAGTGTGTGTGAGTGTGCATGAGTGTATGTGTGTGTGAGAGAGATTGAGTTATGTGAGTTAGTGTGTTGTGTGGTTGAGTGTGTGTGATTGAGAGAGTGTGGGTGTATGTGAGTGTGTGAGTTGAGTGTGCATGAGTGTGTGTGAGTGTATGTGTGAGTGTGCATGAGTGTGCATGAGAGACTGAGTATGTAAGCAAGTGTGTGTGGTAGAGTATGAGTGAAATTAGAGGGAGTGTGGGTGTATATGAGTGAGTGTGTGTGAATGATTGTGTATGAGTGTGCATGAGTGCGTGTGATTGAGTATGTGAGTTAATGTGTGTGTGGTTGAGGTGTGTGTGTGTGTGTGTGTGTGAGTGATTGAGGGACTGTGGGCATGTATGTGAGTGAGTGTGTATGATTGAGTGTGTGAGTGTGCAAATCATGAAACTAGAAGGTGGATTATGAGATAGGGAGGAAGAGATCTTAAAGGCGTTGAGAATACACGTATTAGGAGAAAGGAAAGGGAAGAAGAGAGCTGAGGGGAGAAGGAGCCAGCTGGAGAGATGGTGTGCACAGGAGGGCAATGGGGAGGAGACCAGAGGAAAACAAAGTATACTGACCTGTGTATGGAGGTGCCAAGATGGCCCCCAACTGTATGCTAGCCTAAACTATCGATTTTAAAAAGAAAAATGAAATCACGATATTCGCAGGAAAATGGATGCAACTGGAAATCATTGTGTTAGATAAAGTCACGCTCAGGAGGATGAATAACAGTACATTGTTTTTCAACACAGAACTTAGATTTAAAATTATGTGCTGTGTGAATGTGTGTGCTATGTGAATGTGTGTGCGTGTGTGCGTGTGTGTTTGCGTGTGTAGGTCCTAAAGCTAGAAAGGGGGATTGTGAGAAGAGAGGAAGTGTTCTTATGGGGAGTGGGAAGGGGAGTGGGAAATTGAGTGAGTGGTGGAATACACCGCATATAAGAAAAGGCAAGAGACTCTGGCAGGGAAAGGGGAGGGATCCAGCAGGTTGGGGAAGGGCGTGGGGACAACAGGGAGGGAAAGTCTAATGACACATATGAAAATGCCTTAATGCATCCAGTTTCTTCATACACTCACCCAAAAAGCTATTAAATGTTGGGCCACTGAGATAGCTCAGCAGGTAAAGGCATGTGCTACCAAGCCTGGTGACCGGAGTTGAGTCCTCAGAATTCCTGCACTTTGTCCTTTGCCTTCACACTTGAGGTTCAAAAAACTATGAAATAAGAGTTGTTTTGTCTTGTCTTATCTTGTTTTAGTGCATCTAATCATTGGAGAGGTGGCAGTGTTTTTGTAACCCTGGGAGACAGACCCTACTGCACAGTATGTAGGCATGCTGTTTCCATGCACAGGGTTTGTACAGCTCCAGATGCACTCTAAGAGAACACTCGGTGCATCTATCTCACAGATGGGAAAACTGAGGCTTAGAAAAGTCAATGGACTTGCCAAAAGGCCAAGGGATGGTGTGAATTCTTGATTCCAGGGGAGCGCTCAGGCTATCTCGGCTTTGCTCCTAACCTTCCCCTATTAGCCACCTTGCCTGCCACCTGCAGGCTGGCCCCTGGCAGCAGGTGTGAGACAAGCTGATAGGAACAGGGTGCTAATTCAAGGCTGTGGGCAGAGCAGCTGTTCACAGCAGCCTGGGGCCACGCTGCTGTAACGTTCTTAAAGTGCCCCACTTAGGAGAAGCGATCACCCACTCTCCTGCTGCAGAGTCATTAGCTCACTGACTCCTGGAAAAAAAACCAAACCATTTGGCCTTTGCTGACAGATGCAGCCATTACAAGATCACTTAGCCCCTCTCCCTGCCCCTCCCGACCTGAAGGGGGGGCAAGTCAGGCAAAACCCGAGGGACAGTCGGGCCATTCACTTCCTGGCTCTGCCTCTGCTCCAGTCCTAGGCTGTACTTCACCAGGCCATACTGAAGCAGCAGGAGACAGTTCCAGACAGTGTAGTAAGCTGCCAATGATCTTGTCCTCCTGAGACCAACTATGTATGCTGGAAATGAGGATAATAACAGTCACCCCACAGGGATAAAAGAGGAGCAGTTGCTCAAGGTCACCCAGGTAATAGGTGTCAACCTTCAGATCCCCAGACCTCTCCTTCCCCAGCTCCTAGCTGCCCCAGTCCTGTAGGGATGCTAATGTCTATAGGGACTTCAGTGGAGGAGTCCATGGCTAGCAAGGGCCCTGTCTCTGAGTCAAGAAGACGAAATGAGCTTCAGGGCCTGGTTCTGCAGGGAGAACAGCTCATGCTGGGAGGGAGAAAATAACCACAGCTCAGGACGGAGAAAATGCAGGTCCAGTATGCCACACTTTATTTCTACTGAATAGCTATTGGCAGTGCTATGGCTTCATAGGTCCACCCACCCATGCAAGAGTTTTGTTGTCACTGGGAGGGCCATCTGAACATAGGTGGGCAGCTGAGAACAGGTCATAGGAGCATCTGGATGTTTCATGGCCACAGAGGCCATGAGCCTCCTGGATCTGGGCAGGTACACTATATGTTTCATGCTTCTGTATGGATTTGTAACAATGGCCGAGTCCTGCCTTGAAAAATACCAAGCTGAAGTCTGTGGAAGGGAATGTGTCTCCACAGAGTAGAGCCTGGTCTGAGGCTGTGTTCTTTCTTTTTTAAGTGTGTGTGGAGGGGTGGAGATCAAATAGCCCAGGCTGGCCTTTAATTGGCTGTACAGTAGAGGACAACCTTGAAGCCCTGATCCTTTGCTGGTAACTCTGGAGAGCTGGCTAGGCAAGCACCACAGCGCCTACTTTTATATGGTACTGGAAATCAAACCCAGGGCTTCCTGCATAGACAGCAAACATTCTGAGCTTCATCTGGAGCCTTTAACTGCCATTTTATAAAGGATTCTCTGAAGTCTCTCTTTAAGGAACCTAAGTATCGTCCAGTTCCTCCAGATCTGTGCCTTCTCCTGCCTCTAACACAGCCTGCCCTAAGAGTTACACTCCTTTTCTCCATCTAAATCCCTAGAAACTACGTTCCCATCAGATAGAAAGGAGTTTGGGCAGCTCTGATAGGGCACATTCCACTGAACCAGCGCATCCGCTGAGCCCTAGCTGGACTGATCAGTTCTGCTGCCCACACAGTCTGGGTGAACTTCCAAAACCAGGAACCAATCAATGCCCAGGTGAATGAGTCTGATGAGGGGCGAAGCCAAAGGGCTATGCTGCCATGGGGAGAGGGGGAGCAGAAAAGAGCAGCAGAAAGGAGAGGAGAGACCCCTACAACTGCCTGGTTCGTGATACCTGTCCCCTGAAGTCCAGGATGAGTCTGAAGTCATCTGGTATCCTTTTGACTTACTGGTTTCAACTTAATGCAAAACTAAGAGGCTGTACTCAGGTGTCCGCATTGCTCCTGAACACTGTTCCCGCCCTCTCAGTGCTGAGGAGCAGATGCCAGCCTAGTCATAGGCTTCCTTCTGGAAGTCCTGCTAGTCCATGATTTCTTCTGGGAAAAAGTCTGGTGAGCGCTTTGATCCCCTTTGCCCCTCTTCCTTCTTGAGCACCCAAGGTTTCCACCCAAGAAACATCTTCCAGCCCCAATATCTGCAAGACATGATGGGAAGAAAACCAGCCTTCACACTGTGCCTCCTCTCTACCAGACACCATTTAGAAATGGATCAACCATCGCCTGTTTTGTGGTAAACTCCCTAGAAAAACCATCCAAGGATCCCAGGAGCTCTCATGCCATCAGAGCTGGAAATCCCTGCTGGGTCTGTCCCAAGACAGACATAAGCCCAACAGAAGGCCAGCATACTGGCCCAGAGGTAGAGCAAGAGAGAACAGGTTGGCCTCTGCTCTGCTAGGCTGAGCCCAGAGAGATCTCCTCCCTTCCCACAAGCCTTCAGGCCAGAATTTCCATAGACACCAAGCAAAGCAGCAAAGTCACCCTACTTACTGTCAAACTTCTGCCACTCACCTGTGCTCTCAAGCCTGTGCTAGGAGCAGGACTGCTAAGCACTGCTGTGTGCCTAGCACATTCCTCCTACTGAATGTCACCTAGCAATGTCACCTTAGAGAATCTGTCTAACCTTGATGCCCACAGTTTTGTTACCTATTAAATGGGAATGGATGTAGACTCTCTCAGATGCTTGTGGCCAGAAGCTTTTGAGATTTGTGATATTTTCAGACATTGAATTTTTTTTTCTCATAAGCATAAAGGCATGCTTTGGGGGAAGGACCCAAACAAAATCACAGATTTTGTGTTTCATAAACACTTTACATAGCCTTTGTTTGTCACAGTTGTTTCAGTGAGTCTGTGCATGAAGTGTGGAATGGAATTCTCCACTTCTGTCATGTCAGGACTCCAGAGCCTTAGGGTTCTGCAACATTTCGGACTATGGATTTTCAGATCGGGATGTACTAAAGCCATACTCCACCTTATGGGTGGAGTATTGTGATGTAACGCTCTGACCCTGTCGAATTCCCAGACAGTGGGACAATGGTGTGTAACAAAGCTCTTTCTACCCAGCTGAGAGGCTCCTGAACTGGATATTCCTAAATAAAATGCAGACTGAAGGAGGAAAGAAGCCTCCTGGGAATAGCCCAGCATCTTGTGCCCAGGTCACCAACTGTGATTCCATGTGTCCCAGCTGTTGCTCCCCTTCCCGGGACCATCACCCTGACCAAGGCCAGTCGCTGTTCCTATCATGGCTGTGATGGCTTCTAAGCTCTATTACCATAACCTGCAGTGCATTAAGACATTCTCTTTGGAATGTTTCCACTAATAAATTAATAATAGTTATTAATCAATCATCAATCAATCCCTCGGGCCTGGACCTCCTTTCTAGACCAAAGCTGGCTGTCTTTTTATAGTTGTGTTATGAATTTCTGCAGACTGGACAGCCCACAGGGGCTCCAATTATAACTGCCCCAAAGAGCACTTCACCAATGATGGCCCCGATGAGGACAAGGTGAGGCAGGTGGCCTGAGCTCTGAAGACCTAAGGGAGAACTCTGGCTTGCACAGGGGCCTCCAGCTTGCCCTGGCATCTGCTAAAAGGTTTTTGTGCCGGAGGCTTCCAAGTCCTCCTGCAAGTTCCAAGAGCATTTCCATTTGCAAGCTGGCCAAAATGGAGTATTAGAGAGCACAGACTCCACCCAGCCCGCAGCTTAGGGACCAGGAACCAGGAAGGAGAAAGAGAAGTCAAGGGAGGTCTTTAAAGTCTAAATTTATTCAGGTGTTTAAACGAACAGAAACGACATCATGCAGCGGTTACTTTTTGCCCTTTGTACATCAGAACTAAGTGCTCAGAGAGCTCTGCAAAGGTTTGGCTCTCACCTTTTTTCCTTTCTTTCCAGAACGTCAGGCAGACTTTTCAATGTTATCCAGTTTTGCACAGTCACTGGAGTGTCGCGTCATGAATTATTAAATCAGTGCTTCGTGGTAATACATAATTTCTTATCAATTATTCATGCTAATGTGTGTGTAGTTTACTTAATTGTGTTATTGACGATCAAAAGTAATTTCCTGAAAGTCCTCAAGGACACAAAATTTAATCAGCATAACTACTTTTCGGATGCAATGCTGTTAAGTATTCTTAATTTGCCCTACAGTTCACTTATTTATGTACCTTTCTGGAGGAAATACGAGTTTAATCAAACAATTAGATTGAAGAGTTAGTGTGCATAAGGGCTGGAGCATACATCGCCCAACCAAACCTTCGTAATTACAGGGAAATAGAAGCAACTTGGCCGTTTTTTGGCAAATCGCTTCATCTTTGTACTCAACAAGCAAAATACAGCAAGAACAAGAACCTGGCTTTTTTTTTTTTTCCTTTTTTTTTTTTTTAAAGGAGACAGTGTGTTCCATCAAATGCGTTGCAGTAACCGTAAGTGAGGCACGATACACTTAGGAGTATTGCAGGGGCGGGGGTGCTCCTGAAGAATTAAGGGGAGGCAGAGAGCCTGAAAGCACGGCCTCTCGATTATCAGAACTGAAATGATAACAGCCTTCATGAAAGCAATAACTGTTTGCAGGGAAACATCATCAGCAAAAGCCACCAACGACCACAACCCTTTCAGGACCGGGCCAGGAGCGGGCCTCATGCTATGGCACATCTCCCTCTGATCTCTCCGAGGTCATCATCCCGTCCACGTGAAAGAACATAGCCACACTAGACTGAGGCAGAAATCTCTATGAAATTTGGCCCTTTGGACTCCGTTCTCTTCCACCACACAGAGTCATCTTCCTGGGTTTCCTGTCTCATCGCCCTCTTTACATACGGGGAAATGAAGAAGGGCAGTTCATCTGGGCACAAGCATTTCAGGGACCTTCCTGGTGATTTCCTTCCCCTTCAAGGGCTCTTGTCCTTTTATGGGCCACAAAGCTACGTTCTGATTGGTGAACTTCCCATCACACTTCTGAAAAGAGGTGGGGCCTGCAAGTGGATACTCTTAATTGCAGAGGACTGACAACCTGTCTGATTGGACCAGGTCAAATGTACCCAGGGAGATCTGCTAGGGTCAGGACCACTGTGTCCTCAGCCCATACCTTGTCACTTCCTAACCAAAACCTCGGCTAATTCCTTTAAACAAGAGAAAGGAAGTTGTTGCCAGTCTTGGCTGAAGGGGGTGAGAACTGGTTGAGAGTCCACCAGTTCTGTGGTTCTTAAGCAATATGAGAGTGACTGTTTCATTTCCTGTCATGAGATGTCACTTCTTGGCATCTTCCAGGGATGATCCATGCCATGGTCCTTGGAATTGACAAGACCTTCCCAGATCGCTCAAAAAGGTTGGTGGAAGAACTAAGCTGCTTTGCTCTAAGGCTGCTTGGCTCTTAAGCAAAATGAGACAAAACAAAACAAAACAAAACAAAACAAAAAACCAGGGGCCTCATCATAGAGCAGTGTCCAGAGCCACTAAGAGCCATCGGAAAATGTCACCAAAGAAAAAGCCAGAACAACACAGCCTACCAGCAGAACTCTAGAGGGACTCTCCAGGTCTCACCCAGCTGCAGGCCTTGCTTTCCCTGCCAGATCCATGAGGAGGTGGTTACTCCTTGTGGTTCAGAGGACGGCAGGGCTGAGGCTGAGAGAAGCAGGGGTGGGTCAGGCTCCTGGCTGGGTACCCTCATACGCTCTTCTCTCCCTCGCTCTGTTCCTTGGTTGGGGAGGTCTTGTCCTGGCTTCCTTCAGGAGGGGCCTGCTTGGAGGCAGGGCCAGGGCTGCTGCTGGTGGATGGCAGGAGGTTGGCAGACTGCAGGACAGCTTCTGAATGCTCGCGGGCCTTCATGCGCAGGGCAGCCACACTGGCCGTGCGGTTACTCTGGCAGCCATAAGTGGGGAGGAAGGAGAGCCCCATCGGGTCTGGGACACAGCAAGAGCACAGTGGGCCTCCTAGAGGAAGGAAAACAAGAAGCTCTATCAATATCCATACCCTGTTTCTTAGGGTTGGGGAGGGGGCTGGGCCCCCAAAAGAGGGACATTGATTCCCTTTGATTTCAGATACTAGACAGGAGACAAAGTCACAGGTCCCCAAAGATGCATGGTTTAAGACATGCAGTTGGTAGTCCAAAGGACAGTCAGAGCATCAAGGAGTCTTAGTCAGTCATGACCTTCTTGCCAACCATCCATGTTGTCTTAGTTCAACATACTGACTTCTCTGAATGTTGACTTCTTCTTGGGTAAAATAGGATGATACGTATACATCACAAGATTGTGATGAGGGTCTGATGTAGTCATCCCACACCCCCAATCTGTGTGCCAAGGCATCCTTAACAACTCACTGTGAGGCGCTGCTGGGTATCCAGCCACTCTGCCAGGCGCAGAACAATTTGCTAACTCAAAATTAATCCCAGCTTCACTGTGAGACCAGAACACATGTCATTCAAGAATGTCAAATCTTTGTGAAGCATGACCTTGCAGGGATCACAGCGGGGTGCGCTGGGGGTCAAGGAGGACAACATGGGATATAAAATGAGGGTAGTGATGTGCTCTGCCTGCCATGTGGGAGAAGCTGAGCAAGGCTCACCGAGTACACCAGCTCATTACAAAAGGGTGCTAGCTGTTTAAACCAATTATCTCTCCAGTTGCAAGAATCCTTTCCAAATACCTGTGATGTTGCTGAGAAAACACAATGTTTACTAAGGTCATTTGGATCTGGCCATTCTACGGAAAGAACTGTTTATAGCTCAAAGGCTGAAAGGCCTGAGGTCTGGAGCTCTGAAGTAGTTGTTGGAAATATACTGATCACCGTCCTGTGGTCTGGATTCTTACTCAAGTTTTGCCTCTTGACTAACAAAGGTGAGACACAGTGCAGGAGAATTCCTGAAGGGGCCCAAGCCAGAGCTGGGAACCATGCAAACTATAGAGTCCCCTGTGCCCCCGATTCACCTGCCATCTTGGACATGCCCATAAGTGCCTGTAAGATGATTTTTTCCTATCTGAGCATGGCTGGAAGTCCCCCACTTCAGACCACAGAAAAGCAATAATCCAGATACAATGCCAGTGCCCACTTTGCCTTCAAAGCCCTGCAGATCCGTGTCTTACAGAGACCAGCCTCTAGGGGTGAGCTGAGCAGTGTCAGTCTTACATGCAGTGGAAGGCCTCCACCCTCTTCCCAAGGACAAGCTTGGCCTCTCACTGCCAAAGCCAGGCAATCCCCTGCTCCCTCTTCAGCATATTCAAGCATTTTGCCCTTCATTGACCATCCTGCTTAAAAGCAACAAGAAGGTCTCCTTGGCCCCACTCACCATCCTCTCTCATCTCCAATATGGCCCTGAGAAGGGTGAGTATTCCTCCTCCTTGCCCTCTCCGGCTAAGGAGTCAGAGGCTTGGTGCCTTACAGTGTGTGTGTGTGTGTGTGTGTGTGTGTGTGTGTGTGTGTGTGTGAGAATGGGAGTGTGTGTGTGCACACACGTGTGTATGTGCATGTGTATATGTGTGTGTGCATGCATGTGTATGTGTGCAAGTGTGTGTGTGCGCGCGGGAGTGTGCACGTGTGTGTGTATGTGTGTGTGCATGTGTATGTGCATGTGTATGTGTGTGCATATGTGTGTATGTGTGCATGAGAGTGTGTGCTGACACCATGATCTGGGGACCTTCCCGAGGAGGCCTTCTCCTCTCCGGGCCCCCTTCCCAACAAGGCACTTGTTTAAGAAAGCTAAGTATGTGAGGAGAACAGAACATTAAGAGTGGTGAGCCTTTTGGGGAGAAGGGTGACAAAGAACTTGTGAGTTTTCTCAGTTTGGACTGTTTTCACTTTTCTATAATGACCATAAACATCATTTAGACCTAGAAACCTTTGTTAATGAATGGTTAAAAGAGAGCAGATGGGAGATGGCCCAGCACCACCGAAAGGGAGACCAGGTTGCAGGAGCCAGGGCCACACACAGGCTGAAAGTCTCACAGAGGCTTGGGGACCCGGAAGGAGCCATAGCCTCAGGCTCAGCAGGCTTGGCCTCAAACAGCCACTGTGCTGGGCTACCCTAGAGAAGCTAGTTTGCCACAGAATAGGACTTGCAAAAGTGTGTCTCGTGAGGTGCTCTGTGACTCTGGTGACACCTTCTGTGGAGTACAAAAGTGACAAATCCACACTCCCTAGATGACACCAACTACAGTCCCAAGAAAGTCACCAATAACTTCAGTCCTGGCCCTCAAATCCCAGATTTAGAGGTGAGGAAAAATAGATCAGTACCCAGTTTGTGTCCTGGTTCTCACCCCATCCCCACCCTAGACAGACACGAAACTGAGGACCAAATAAAGTCAAAGGCTCTAGGGGACCCTATGATTAAAAACACATCATGGAGCAACATCCTTCTTTGAAAGGAGACATTGACCCATGTCACAACAAGAGGGGACCCCCCCCCAAGAATTTGATAAGTAAAGCTAGTCATTAGGAAGACAGGACTACTGGGTTCTAGTCACAGGAAGCATTCAAGATAATAAACAAATCTATAGAAACAGAAAGCAGAATGCCAGCTCTTGGGGGTTGGGGCAGGCAGGAACAGGGGGTTGCTATTTAATTGATACAGCTTTAGTTTTATGAGATGAGAAGGACTTCAATGATCTAACAAAGTGAGCAGTCCCCCCCCCAGCACTCGTGTAGAACTACTGCAACACCAAATCCAAGGACCCCCAAGTCCCTTGTAATAAAGTGGTAGTGTTTGCACAGACCCCGTGAGCGTCTCTCACTGGCATTCCCTCATCTCTGAGTGACACCAGTGCTGAGCAAGTAGCTGTCCTACTGTATTGTTTAGGCAATCATCACAAGAACAATTTGTCTGCCCGAACCAGCATAGATCCATGTTTTCCCAAACAATTCCTACCTGTAGCTGGTTGAATTGAGGAAGGTGGGTCTCACGCATATCCAGGGATTATTGTATACTTAACAATACTGAAATGTACACTTAAAGGTAATTAAGGGGTTAGAGAGCTGGCTCAGCAGCTAAAAGCACAAACTTCTCTTGCAGAGGGACCCAAGTTCAGTCCCTAGAACCCACCTGGATCACCAACTCCAGAGGATCTGACACCGTCTGGTCTCCAAGAGCACTCAAATGCGCATGCCCTCATGTGGATATACATACACACACGATTAAATTAATTAAAATAAACTTTTTAACATGGTTGAGATGATAAAATTTGTTAAGTGCACTTTACCATAATTGAAAATAAATTTAAGGTGGTCAGGATCAAAGGATGGGTCCAACTGGTCCAGGGAGATGAGGACCTAAGAGGTTGCTAAAGCTCTCCAAATTCCTACAGCAACTGAGGACCTCCAAAGTCCCCGGGGCCACCTACGCTGGCCTACCCATGCAGCCTCACACCCAGTGGCTGATGCTCTCAACCCTGCTGGCTTGGTGGGTCTTTGACTAAGGCCATATGACATCAGGATGCCTACAGATGAGACCATGAAGCAGGGCACTGACTCTGAGATGAACACTGACCACAGAGCTCCATCAATGGTCAATACCTCTAAGTGAACTCACATATGCCCTCCTGAACAGCCTGTCCAGGATAGCTGAGGAGGGAAGCCTTGGCAGAGTGAAGGATGTCTGTTGGGACATCAAAAGAGCCTTCCCCCTTGTCCTTCCCTGCCCTGCCCTGCCCTGAATAATGCATGGAAGACGTGACTAGCCAGGATGGAAAGGCAGATGAGACACACAGGAGAGGGATTTCTATGATAGCATCAACAGCAAGCAGGAGACAATGATAACAGGACAGCATTTAACAGGGAGACGATAGAGTCTATGATCGTGTCCAATGATCCAATTGTCCAAAGTGAGACCCAGTTTGTCGGTGAGCATGTTGTCAAATGAGACTTTATGGGAAATTTGTTGTGACACCATAATGCCATAAGCTGCCTCAACAGAGGCAAGCCACAGAGGAAGGAGTGGGGTAAAAATCATCTTCCTCTCCATGGTGGCTACACCATGCCTTATGGCTTCCAGCAACAGAGTCCTGCCACTACCCTAGGGAAAGGGGCTGACGCTCCAAATTGCTGGGTACACACATACACTAATTTATATTGCCATCAGCCAACATCTTCTTGAAATCTCGCAGCCATTTTTTTTTTCAAAACAAAGCCAGTAATATTTTAATCCCTTACCACAGAACATATCTAACATTGTCATGGTGCCAGTTACTTAGAGAAAAGAATTTGGATTTTCCTGATTCTATCACCTCATTGATATTGAAAACATAAACTAAAATATGTACTGTATAGGGTAGCAAATAAAAACATTCCACAGATGTAGCCCTGCCTCAGTCACTAATGATAACCCAAGATCATTGGGTGGGTTTTAATGTAAGGCTTTTCAGAATGTTCACTTGATGATATCACCATAAAGAAAACAATGACTTCCGTATACAGAATCCCTCTAACACTCACTCTTGGTTTCTCAGAAATCTTGCAATAGGATAGGCCACCAGATGTCTCCCCAGGACATCACTCCAAACAGCTCCCTGGGCCAAAACACTTCTGAGAATTTGAGATAACAATAGTGAACTCCATCCTCCTTGTTTGCAGAGTGCTTGATTAACATAAAGCTACAGTAAGGGACATTCAGGCCCAAGACCATACAATGCCCACGAAAGAGCCATGCAACACCTTTGCCAAATGCTTCGGGGCTCCTGGACATTTCTGGCTTTAAAAAGGCCAGTTTAAAAGGCTGTCACAAACAAGGAGGAAAAAGTGTGACGGTTGACAGCAAACATGTTGGTAGGTAATACCGAGAAGACAAAATTCCATAAACAGCCTTAAAAAACAAACAAAAAAAAACCCCAACTCAATAGCCACTAGTGATTCTTAGGAAATACATACACAATCAACTTTTCCAACAAAACATATGATATTATTATATGTTAGCCAATGAGAACAATTGCCCCATGAATGATTCTATGAAGCTATGCACCTTAGACCTCTTGAGCTGTGAATTAGCACTATTTTCTATAGTTATTTATCTATTGTTTTATACTTTCTCTGTTCATTTCCAATAATGTTAATGTTATTCAATCATTTTCTGAACTGTTAACTCTCATTCTTTGGTTTAAATACCGAAACATGATTAATAGCTAACTACAGCTTAGAAACCGAATACCAGTTGTATTTAACATCTTCAAGAGCATGATCATAAAGGCTATTTTGACAGTTCATTTTAACATTCAGAGTTGATAAGGGCTTATATCACATCTGTCCATATTGTTCGCAAAGGAGCAGGTTTTATGTAGGTGAGAGAAAGCATTTGTATGAGGTTAGATTTGGACACAGGCAGCATCGGTTATTCCAGCTGAGAATGTTGTTTGAAAAATGTCTGTGAATCCAGACATGGGTCCTGCTTAGTGCCATAGGTAGACTGAGTCCTCTGTAGGTCATCATTACATAGTAATTTTGGTTCTGAATTTTACCTTAAATTATTTGAATATATACAGACCTAAATTTTAAAATCTTAAATATATTATTTTGATGTATTGAGATTGATAATATTGCTGATTTAAATTTTATTTATGCACATACTTAAAGGACAGAAATGTCTGGGAAAGTAATTGTTAAATAGTGATATGTAGCTTTTTTTTTTTTACTAGATAACAAAATCTTAGGTGAAAAATTGTTTTCCTTTCAAAATTTATTTGTGATTATAAACAATACTGCAAGAATGTTATTTATATGCTACATTAACAATATTATGTATATGCTATAATGAGATATCATTACAAAGTTGTAAGAATGGATATGTAGCTTTTTAACTTTTTAAATAAATAACAAGGTTTTTTAATGTGAAAAAAACCCTCAAAACACATAGTAACCAAGGCCATAAAGCTGTGCAAAAGGCTATCCGAGGGCTAGGGAGGGAGCCCAGTGGGTAACACTGCTATTAGGCATAGGGACCTAAGTTCAGATCCACAGAACCAACAAGACAGCTTGGTTCAATGGTACGTGCCTGCAACTTCGGTGTTGGGAGGCAAAGACAGGCAAATTCTAGGTGTTCACTCGCCAGCTGAAACAGTGAGCTCCGGGTTCGATTGGAGACCTTATCTCAAAAATAAGATTAAAATAACTGAGGAGGGTAATTGTTGGCTTCCACCCACACTTGAGCAAGTGACAGCACACATACACACACACATATGGACAAAAGGTATATATGTGGGTGTGTATTCAGACATACATATAAACAAATAAGTAATTTTTTAAAAAAAATGTTTAGAAAAAGATGTCTTGGAGCTATCACAACAGAGACTGGCAAGCCACACAAAATGAGGTTGTACGAGTCTCCGAAGTTACACATTTGTGACTATTAGTGACAGCGACAGTGACATCGAGTTGGCCAGAAGAGAGGCTTAGCACTCTCCTCCAGTGCTTCAGGGAGGTGATGAAGATATTTGGAAAGTGTAGATAGCAAAATCGTGCCACTGAGTTCAGAAGCTCATAGGATAAAGGGATGTCTCTTGGTCCAGCGAGTTGGAAGAAGGTCATTTTTGAAGTGCGACCCTGGCAAAACGATCCAGGCAAGATCACCAATGTTTTTTGTGATGAATCACATTCCAGACCATCCCAATGCCAGATGAAAATATTATAAATTGGAAACACACCTAATAGAGCCAACCCACCCAACATCCAAGCTCAGCCTGACTGCCTGTGCATGCCTTGAACACTTATTTGAGTCCGTAGCTGGGTAAAACCATTCAACATCCAGCCTACGCTATAAGACAGTGATTGATACCTCAGACAGCTCTGTGATACCACACAGAAGTGAGAATGAAAATGAGTAGACAGTGTACCTCTCAACCAACCATGATAAGGTCCAAATCTAAGCCCCGAAGCCATCATGACGCCAAGACCTTCCATCATTCCAAGCTTCTGAATTCACTTCAACTCCTTAAGTTACAGCTGAGATCTAGACTAGAAACCACTGGTTCTAAGTCCTTAAACAACTGTAACATCCATAATCCTGCAGAAAGTGGAGAGCAATTCAAAGTCCCAGCTCAGGGCTTCTCTAATTTCCTCTTCTAATCAGCCTGATCTGTTTTGAGTGTCCCGGAGGATGGCCCAGAGGACAGGAGATGGGCATCAATACGCTCCTTGCAGCAACACCTCCATCTGTGTGCCATGGGGACACATTCCTGCAGTTTCACAGCCCAGCAAACTCCCACCTGACCCAGAAACACAGTCTTTAGTCTGTTGCGAGAATATTTTTTTGGTGTTTTTCTTTCCTTTATTTATTTATTTTATTTATTTATTTATTTTGGTTTTTTGAGACAGGGTTTCTCTGTATAGCCCTGGCTGTCCTGGAACTCACTCTGTAGACAGGCTGGCCTCGAACCCAGAAATCCGCCTGCCTCTGCCTCCCAAGTGCTGGGATCAAAGGCGTGCGCCACCACTGCCTGGCTTCTTTCATTTATTTATGTTTTCACTTTACATCCTGACGGATGCCCCACTCCTCCTGCACCCCCTTCACAAATTCCCTCCCCCATATCCCTTAATTTCTCCCCTGGGAGGTGGCAGGCCTCCCGGGGTATCCCTAAACCCCCGGGGTATCCCTAAACCTAACACATCATTTCTCTGCAAGGCTATGCATATCCCCTTCTACTGAGACCAGACAATGCAGTACACTTAGGAGAATGGATTCCACGGACTTGTAGCAGCTTTAGAAAAAGCCCCTGTTCCAGTTTTTAGAGGACTCATATGGAGATTGAGTTGCACATCTGTTGTGAGAAGTTTTAAGAAGATAAAAACAAACACTCAAGGCTCCCGATTTCTAGACCTGAGGAGGTGGGGAGAATAGCTGGAGAGGGGTCAGAAGGGAAGATCTCACAGAGCTTTATAGGAGCCCAGAGAGGCTGGCAGGACAAACGATAAAGGATGAGTGGATGACAGATAGATAGATAGATAGATAGATAGATAGATAGATAGATAGATTAGTTAGATAGACAGACAGATTAGATAGATAGATAGACAGATTAGATAGATAGATAGATAGATAGATAGATAGATTAGTTAGATATATTAGATAGATAGATAGACAGATAGACAGACTTGATAGAAAGATAGATGATAAATAGATGATATATGACGGATGGATAGGTAGATAGATAGATAGATAGATAGATAGATAGATAGATAGAAAATAATACATAGGACAAAGAATGAAAGTAGAAAGGAAGAAAGAAAGAAAAAGTAGGAGAAAGAGCATACACAGCTGTCCACAGTATCTGTGAGGAACTGGTACCAGGGCTTCTGCGGATACCATGGGTTTTCTTTCTCTGTGGTTGATTGAATGTAGAACCCTCAGTTACAAAAAGCCAATAGCGTGCATATAGAGTACCTGCACATATATATGGCATGTTGATTTTGTATCATAGATGTATATAAATTTATAACTGAAATTTTATAAAATTTTAAAAAATAACATTTTTAATTTTAATAATAAATTTAAATTTATAAATAAGTTACAGAAGAGGAAAGAAGGTGCACCAATACCAGCACAGAGTGGTTAGTTCTGGTTGCTGGTATTTGCGTTGTGTTACATTTCCTATATGTCCTAAGCTAACTGGGCATTGCTCTCACCAATAGCATGTCTGGAACTTCTCTTTCCTGTCTGCTCCCATGCAGACGATGGGAGAGATGTTCTCAAATCCTCTGAAGCTGCAAAGTCTGTATCCTCAGCTCCCAGCCAAGACTCCGAATGGCTAATGGCCGTCAGCTGCACTGGACTATTAGTACAGACATGGGGCTGAGGGTGCACCAAGAGACAGATTCACCCAGGAACACGCCATTCATCTCCCATTCAGTGAGAGTTGACATCACATCACATGGGACCCGAGCCTATAACACACCCCAAAACCTACCTCCCTCCAGCCCACCAACTTCTGCCATCACTTGAAAACTATGTTGTCCTTAAACGTGACCTGAGGATTGTTTTGTTTGAGAAACATACTACCTCCTGGACACTAAATTAAAACATACAATTAGATTTCCATTAAGTTACAGCAAATTCTGCTGAACTGATCTAATCGGACTCTATCCCTATATGACATCATGCTTTAAAGGCTTGGCCTGAACATAAATACTTAATGTAATAAATACAGTTTGAAATATTTGATCTCCTTGGCAGCTTAATTGATCTACTGCAGAGACTGACAGGAAAAATTAAGTTAGCTCTGTCTCGTCTCTGCCAATAGTACAGTTTCCTCCTAAAGGGCCATGTGATCTGATGTGGGTGGCAGGTAGAATTCTGGTACAGTTTCCTTGTTGAACAAGTGTAGAAACTGGACAAAAACAGATTCACAGAGTCATGAGACATTTCTTCCCATAGTCCTTTTGCTTCTGACTCAGATGACTACATGAAGGACCATATTTCTAAGCGCCCTTGCCTATTCCTTAAATTCTTAGAGAGAATCTATGTGAGACTCTGGATAGATAGCCATGATATTTTCAACCTGGTTTCAGCAGCTGTGGCTAAGTGCATTTGTCATAACCAGATACACAGTAAAGCCAAATTCATGCCCAGATACTGTCTTCTATCACAGACCGAGTGCTTGTTTCTGTTCCTGCTCTGTGCTGTACCATGAGATTATTTGCTTATGTGTGCACCACACCTCCAAGCTTGCTGTAAGCACCCTTCTCCAGCTCCTGATCCCAGAACCAAAGAGTCCTGATTTCATGCAATACACACACTCAATGAATATCTGGGGAACGGGGAGAGAGAAGGACTCTGACCATCCTGGAGATTTGGCATACGTCAGTGTCTCAAGATTTCTTTGTCAAACCTCCTCATGGAAGGAAACCCTATTGGTCAGGGCAGTTGCACACTGTGATGAATACCAAGAGCATCAAGTGATTTTAGCAAGATCCTTTAGAAAAGCCTCTGTTGACACCCCCTAATACTTACGAACCTAATGTCTCGACATCCACTCATTCGCTCAGAAAACACTCACAATTGCCACCAGGTCTTTGATGCAGTCTCAGGGATAGTGGGGGTGTCCTGTTTCTGCCTGGATGCCTTTCTAGAGCTTTAATGTGTGTGTGTGTGTGTGTGTGTGTGTGTGTGAGAGAGAGAGAGAGAGAGAGAGAGAGAGAGAGAGAGAGAGAAGCTCCCAGATCTGAGAACCCACAGCACAGCCAAAGCAAATGCAAAGGCATGTATAGGTTGTTTTTCTGGCTGCCTTTCTCTCAGCCTCTGGCACCAGCTGAGCACTTCCTCTCAGCTCCCTGCACTCCAGGGCCCCATTGATTAGTAGGAAGGGCAAACCCATCAGCACCCATAGGAAATGACTTCCAGAAAATGAACTGTAGGTTTTAAGCTAGAAGATGACAGCAGGTGCCTGCCTGTCAAAGAAACAGAATCAATCTGGGAGTCTGGCATGGGGTCTCAGAGAGGACACTTACTTGGGTCGCTAACTTGGCTTGCTACTGTCGGATATACTCTATGACCTTGAGCAGTAGTATTGCCTCTGCTGGCCTCAGTTTCTCCCACTGTTACCGGGAGACATATAAGGAGATTCCTTACAAATCATGAGTGCCAGGTTCTCCACCCCTCTAGAATTTGGAGTTTGAACATTACCTCAAAGGCCCATGAATTATTGGAGGTTTGTCCCCAGCCTGTGATGCTGTTGAGATGGTGGAGCCTTCAGGAGGTATATCTATGAAGGGGACATTGGAATCTGTCCCCTGTTCTTCCTTCCCTTTGCTTCTCAGCTGCCATGAGGTGAACAGCCCTCCTCTACCTCATGCCCCTGCTGGAAGGTCCTATGCAGTCAAAGGCTCAGAACAAAAAGACTGAAACTTCAGAAACCATGAGCTGAAATAAACTTCTCTTCCTTTTAAGTTTAATATCTTAGAAATCTGGTCACCATCCCACGAAGCTTGCACTGATATTGAATCATGAAAAACAGCCTGGAGAGGAATCGGGCTGACTCAATTACTTTCCTCCTGAAGAATGACCATGTTCTGTCCCTCGGATTCCCTGATCCCTGAACATCTTAGTTCTGGAATCTTGCAGGACTGTACTGCTTCTATCCTGCAGGACTGCACTGGTTTTCTGGGGCACTGTGCACTGCCCGTGTACCATGGACCTCTATCACTGTAACCTGGAGGCTGCTTTCTGGGTGAGCAAATGCTTGTGGGGTATAAAGTCCCCTGGCCCTAGACATCTAAACCCTTATCAAACCCAACTCGACTTGTGTCCCTTGTCATTTTGACCTAAAGACTATTCCTACTACTTAGTGGAACTGCTGGGCCAGGCTTGGAGACATGCCTACCTCCCATTAACACCACTATGTGTGGCCATAGTGACTGACCTTTCACCAGTGATTTGGGATCAAGATGGAGACTGTGCTGCTATTCCACATGCTCTGCGCATACCTTCTTCCTGCCCGAGAAGCCCTCATCCCTGAGAATCTACTACACCTCCTTCAAACCTCCCTTACTCCTCTGCAAAATGAGTCCATGCCCTAGTTTAACTCTGTCACCTGACTCAAGGATTCATAGCCAACTCGACTCCCTCTCCACCCAGTATCCTAGCCCCCAGCCTTCCAGGCCTTTATCATATGGATATGGCTAAGCCACTGCTAGATGCTTGGCACTAGAGTATTCTGAAATGCTCTGCTAATACTGGATGATGAACAAGAAAGCTCAAATTTTCCGAGGAACGCAGACAGCCAACAGTGAGGACTGGGGTCAATCCTTAACCCTTCCTAAAGAGCCCTTCCCCCACCCCCTGAGTGCCATGGCCTTCTCTTCTTCACCCAAGCTTCCTTGTCTTCCTCTCTAATAAGGCTCCTGCTATGGCAGAAGTGAGTGTCTTGGAAGGATCTAGAGGTTAGTCAGCTATGACCAACACCCTTAAAGTGTGGATAACAAGAACTGGGAAGCGGGCTGAGTTTAAAAACAAACATCCCAATTCAGATCACAAGATCAATATATTCCTTACAACTGTGGTTGTTGGTCCCAAAGAAAGCTTTCAATGAAACACATCTCCAGAACTCACGCCCTGGGGAATCCCCTCACTTGAGTCTGGGCTGGCCGTGGGATTGGCTTTCATCACTACAATGTAGCAAAAGTGGAACCCATCCTGGGCGTGATCTGGAAGGCTTGGCATCTCCTGGTTTTACACTCTTGGAACCTTAACGCCGACTCAAGACCAGCCTAGAACTAGAGAAGCCACAGAGAGAAAGAATGTGTGTCCCTGCTCCCCAGACTTCCAGTCCAAAACCAGATACATAAATGAGACATAGATACATATATATCAGGTCCAAATGACATCTGGCTTACAATCTCCTGAGAGATTCCAAGCAAAAGTAGAAGAACTGCCCAGCAGAGCCCAGCCAGTCCTTAGAACTATGAGAGAATAAAATAGTTGCTGGTTTTTTTATATAACAGGCCCACTCTATTCCCTGGATTCAGCAAGCCTAAGAAGGAACTTTCTGTTTGATGTGTACAGACATGCTTCCTGTAATCACTCCCCAAACTGCAAACATCTAAACGGCATCAAGGATGATAAGTAACCTAATGGTGATTTAAAATGGACAGGGAAGGCACGTAGAGACACTACACCCTTTTATTAACTCTCTATAGACTTTGGTGTCTATAGATATTAAATAAAATCTATACTGGATTTTATCCATAGAGGATACTGGAACCAATCAACACCAGAAACCAAAGAACAAGTGTGCTAAGATTTGGGGTAATCACAGCTAAGCAAAGCTAAACCAAAACCTGGATTAGAGATTCTATGAAACTAACACCAACAAATGCTGGTGAAGATGTGGGAAAAGAAGAACACGTGTTCACAACTGGTGGGAATGAAAACTGGTGAGGCCTCTGTGGAGGTCAGTCCGGATGCCTCTAAAGAAAGTTGCAAAGTGGGCATGATATGGGAGGGTCAACAGAAAGAACCTGGGAAATGCTAAAGCAGGGGTTCTCAACCCGTGGGTCGTGACCCCTTTGGAAGTCAACTCATTCACAGGGGTAGCATATCAGATATCCCCCATATCATATACTCACATTATGATTCAGCAATGAATGTAATTTTATGGTTGGGGGTCACCACAACACGAGGAACTGTATTAAAGGGTTGATCACAGCATTAGGAAGGTTGAGAACCACAGGTCTACAGCAAACCTGATACTTTGTAAGTTAATTGTAAATAAACAAAGTCACAGATCCATCTCTTCATAATAATAAATTCAAAAAGCCTGAAGAAAATGTTAGCAAATCAAACCTGACAATCTATACACAGGAAAACGTGTCACATCTAATTTGGGTTTCCTTCAGGAATGTGCTGTTGACTTAACATTTTAAAATCCAATCAACATAACTCATCATGTTAACATAAAGAAAAATAAAGACCATGGAACCATTTCAGCAGCTGCAAAAAAACCATCTGATGACGTTCTGTGTCCACTCACAACACCGATTTTAAATTAAAAGTTAGGACAAGGGAGTAGCCTCCTTTGATAAGGAGCACCTTGAAAAAGAAAGACAAGCCAGGCATGATGGCACACTCCTATCACTCAAGCATTTTTGAAGCTGAGTCAGGTGGATTTTGAGTTTGAGGCCAACCTGAGCCAGAACATATGTGAACCTTGATTCTTGAAACATGACAGACTGAGACTACAGTTTTGTGGTCGGTCGTGTGGTTAATGTGTGAGACATGGGGCTCAGCCTTAAGCATCACAAATAGTTAAGTGTTAAGGATCATAAACAGGATCGTGAGGCCTTGAGAACTTTTCCAGGAGAGCAAAAATAGGTCAAGACCAAGTGCCATCTGCAAGGATGGAAGATGATGGAGCCAGGTGTGGTAGTGAACACCTGTAATCCCAACCCTGGGGAGGCAGAGGCAGGTTGAGTTCTGTGAGTTCAAGGCCAGCCTGATACATAAGTGAGTGCCAAGTCAGTCTGGGCTGCACAGTGAGACTCTGTCTCCAAAAGAGATGTAACATTGTATGGGTCTGTTTATTTTAAAAGTCTACAATAGCAGTCTCAAAATGCCTGCATCTAAAGAAACAGGGAGTCTTGGGACTGAGGAAACCAGAAAGAGATTGTTAGTGGAGCAGGGGAAGATTACAGTACAGGCTGGGCAGTACAATGAGTGATGTAATACATTAATTGCATTTCAACAACACTTGGTTTGAAAGTCAAATTAGCACAGGACTGCCGGATAACATCACTTTCTACTCCAGACTAGTCAGGAAGCAGAGGCAGGAGGATAGCATGAGCTCGGGAGCTCGGGAGCTCAGGGGTGATGGAGGTGATATAGCAGACTCTAGCTAACAATAAAATAATAAAGAGATTACTATACCAGAAATTCTAATCAGCAAAGCCAGACAAGAAAAGAAAAGAAAGAATGGACAAATTATACTTAGAGATGACCTTCTCAAGTATATGAGCTGTCACAGAGAATCCATAGCTAAACCTAATTACATGGCTAAATCTTACCAGCATGATGCTGAGTCTGAGAAACCAGACTCCCCGAAATGCACAGTCCAATTGCCTTTATCTTCAGTCATGTATCACTAGAAGATGGGTGTGTCCTCTGAGAAACACATAGACAGTTTTGCCATCGTGTGAAGGAACGTCAGAATGCACTGAGATAAGCTGTTGTCGAAACATTGATAGGCAGATAGAATCTTATAAGACATGTGTGGGCTTTGGCTGAAATGTCTTGGGATTCTGGGTGAGTGTGTGTTTGTGTGTGTGTGTGTGTGTGTGTGTACATAGAAAGTCCAAAAGGTCAAGACTACAGTGTTCCAGAATGCCTACTTCAATGGGAAAGCTATCTCATCCGAAAAGTCAGCAGGTTGACTGCATTTGGATAAAGCAAGGTGACATGGCCAGAATGGGGGCCATGGAGTCAGGGCTCCTGGGGGACAACCAAGGTGGCGGCACTGTGCTCAATTCCCTCCTGCAGCCCCGGGTACATGCCTTAGGAATATTTCTAATGAATAGTCTCTAGATGTGTTTTTATTTGCTTGTTTCTAAGACAGTCAGACTTACAGTGGAACACACGCCATCATCAAGATTGAGATTCCCCTGCCTCTGTGTCTCAGGTGCTAGGACTGTAGATCGGACACTCCTGACTCAAAACTTATTTCCAAGAACCTTCATTTTAAAAAGGAAAAATGTAGTTAAAGAAGGACTGGAGAATGTTTTTTAGGGAGCTCTGGAGAGGAAACAGTCCCCCCTCCAGCTCTGAGGTTAGTCCCCTGGGCAAATTCTGACTGGCTAACCCAGGCATATTCTCAGAAACGGGGTGTTGTGTCTTGGCTTAGAAGCCAGAGGTAAGAGGGCACTTGGTGGCTCACTGAGGAGACTGCTTCAGAAGAGACACGGCAGGATCCCTTCCCACCACTGCTTCTCCTTTATCCTCATGCACGTCTCAAGCATGCCTCATGCAGGCTCAGGACTGCTGAGAGCCAATGTGTTTGAGTGTAATGATCCTGCACCCTCATCAGACTTCATATCCAAGGCTTCAGTCAAGCAAGTGTAGCCAGGACCACAAGCCCATGCTTTTTCTTGGACAGACCTCACCTGTGTCTACTAGACCCAGGTCATTTCCCCAGGAAGATCTGACAAGAGGAAAAAAGGGGTCAGACCTCACTGTGCTACTCTGCTGCTACCTTAAACCTGCTGGCACCTGCACAGAGAACCTCCATCACGAACCTTGCCTGGGGAAGGAGGTGCGCCCTTTGGAAGGTCTGCTGATGCCACTGCCCAGCCCAGAGTGAGCTTGCTGTGGCTCTCACGGCATGCACAGAGCAGGCTATGATCTATAAAAGCTCTCTCCTGGCACATTCAGTTCTGTGAATCACAGAGGCAGGGAGCTAAGCAGCTCAGCCCTCCAGGGATCACCTTCCTCTGCTACCCAAGGCTTTTCTGCCCCCCACACCCACCCCCGCAGCTCCTGCTTACCTACTGCCGGCACTGCCTCCAGAACATACCCAAGTGCCTCCGCGGCCATTAATAATATCTTCTACACTAATGAAACGGAGGGAACAAAGCTGTCCATTAAGACAACACACGAAGAAAAATTCTCAGTGTTGTCCTCTGGATCCCTGTTACTGTTCTGTAAACCTTCCCTGTCCAAGCAGAGTCTTGTGACTTTCTAAATTGATGATTTGCATGAATCAGTCAGTCATGAACCATCTTATGTGTAAGCCAGGCCAGCCTATCTGCCCAGTGTGAGTTCTCTCTAAGCAGTCCACAAGTGAAGCACATGACCTAGAAAGTTCCATGACGTTCCATAAGTGTGCGCATGTGCGCGTTAATTTTTTTAATTTTAAGACTTAAAAGGCTAGAGGAAGGGAAAGCTCAGGCCACACCAGCAAAGCCATTCCAGATCCCTTGTTTGAAATCCATGCTGATTAAGGAGGAATGTGATTTCACTCTGTCCCCGGTGAGCAGTTGCCTGGCCAGAGGAGCCAGCCACTTCACCCTCTCACGAAGGCTAGAAGTTGGTCTCATACCTACCCTCTGCACATTCCTCATGACTGCCACACTCGAGGCTTCGCATCAAAGTCTGCCATTGCCCACTTCCCAGATGCCTTCCATTTCCCATCACCAGGGTCCCCCAGCTGACCAGCACAGATGCATCCTTCTGGTGTACACTTCACCATTGCCCAAACCCCTACATAAGCACTGTAGCCCATAAACATGGCTGGCTACAAAGCAATGCTGCCAGCACCAGAGGACAGAGTAGGAGGCATGGGATTGTTTCTGCCCTCACCTTCTGGGCCTGAGGTAGACTCATCAGTCCAGCCTTCAGTGCATGCACAGCAATGGTGGGATATAGGGATTTTTCAGACAATAACCAATGTTGGCTTCTCCAGCCTACATTGAGGATACCTCTAACCAAAATCCAGGCCCTTCACTCAGCGTGAAATTCCAAGGAGAGAAAATTGGTCCTTCTGATTTCCTGAGAAAGCTGCCATCTAGAGTTATCTGCTTCTGACTGCTCAGACTGTACATAGGCCAGAGGAAGGCCAAGAGCCCCTCTCCTGCACCCTTTCTGGATCATGCCTCCCCTCAATTACCTTAACATTCCAAAAGCAGGTGAGGATAGCCCCATGGAATTTTGCACAGGATCAAAGGAAAAGCTTGGGACTGCAGACACTGAGCTGCTAGGGACCAGTCAGGCTTCCTACTCCTGATGGAGAGGTGCTTAGTAACGGTTTTGCCCTAACAATGTCCTTTATCCACTTTTGTGAGCCCAACATCTGCCCCAACATATGATATGAACAAATGGCTTTCCTACCCTGAGCCTCAGGTTTTCATTTATAGAAAGCCAGACAGGTTCTTCAGGCACGTGTATTCCGAACACGTTTATACAGTGGTCTTCCCAGCTGCTTGATGTAGTTCCCTGGCTAGCTCCCTTTGAACACTGAGTTCAAGCCCAAGAGATGAGATTAGAGGAGCCAGCAAGGTTTGTCTAGGATCTGAGGGTGCAGGAAAAGTTGTGGAAACTGTCACAGACCAGGGCTCCTGGAATGCAACCGAGCCCTAGAAAGTTGCCCCCTGCTCCGAGTCCAGATGCAGCTATTCACTTCACTCTACAGCTTGGGGCAAGTCTGGGAAGAAACGGGGTCAGTCTTTGAGAGTCAGGAATCTGACCCATCTCCAAAGTATTTAACACATGCCCCACAAAACAGCTGAGTGTTAATCTCAAGAGTGCTCTGTAACCAACTTACAATAGAAGGAGACATCTCACCCTGTATCCTGGTTCAGAGTTACCCCCAAACACACCTCAAGAGCTGCAGAGCCCACCTGAATTTACAGCAGACTGCAGTGCAGCCCCAGGGATTTCTAGCTCAGAACACTATGTACTTTTCAGAAGAGCCATTGCAGAAGAGAGTGCTAAGTTTACATTGTTCCAGCCATCACAACACTGGCACCAGCCCACTAGTTATCTATCTGAATCCCCTCCTTGAATAATACTGACTGTGTCACTACACGAACCCAGCAGAACTAAACAGAGGAGGTTTTCAATAATTGTTCATTCCCCTCCCTTTCCCCTGTGGCTTAGTTTGTAGGAGATGAAAAAGCCAGATGCTCAGAGAAGCCAAAGGACAGGGGGCCATGGAGGACGGCCAAAGGGGGCCCCAAGAGGGTACTCTGCTGGGGAGGTATCTGCAGAGGAGAGTTTAACAGGAATGCATGGAGAAGAACTCAGAAAGCAGACAGAGAAGAAGAAAAACCCTTCTCATCCCAGTGGGCACCACCAAAAGGGCAGGGCAGGTCACCAATACCGTTCGTGGATGGCTGCATTGACCCAAGGACCTTGAAGGCAACACTTGGAAGGTGGAAACTACTGGGAGCTCAGTGGTCATCTTCTCCAAAAGTCATGTTGGCGTCTTCACTCACAAGCTGACAGTGTTAGGAGGGGAGACTCTGGGAGGGACAAGGACATGTGCAGAGCCCTCCTGAGGGGAGTGGGGCCCCTTTGAAGGAGGTCTGAGAACTTACTCACTTGCTCTTTCTGCTGTGTACACAGTCTAGAGCTGGGCCCTCAGTAGAGGCCCAGGCTGCCGACACCCTGACCCTCAAGCTCCTAGAGCCATAAGAAGCAACACCTCTGGTTTATAAATCACAGTCTCTGTGCTTCTTTATAGTTGCCCAAACAGATAATACAGGAATATTCCAAATAAAAACATATTTTCAACTTCTATAGAAAATTTAGATATTCTAGCAAAACTGCCCTCTCTCCCACTTGCTACCATCAGCTGGCTTGGTAGGCCACTGGCCCTTTGAGGGCAAAGCCTTCAAATCTTTTCTCATCCCACCCCCACCTCTGCCCATCCCAAATCTGAGGGTTTCTCAGCATCATTCCTGTCTCTGGTAATGGAGAATTTTGCCTTCTACCCATGCCTGTCTCAAAGCAGAAGATGGCAAAGCAAAAGGACTCTATGCTTCCAGAAAAGTAGACAAGAGCTCACTTGTACCTTAGGGAGGCATTGAATGACCACACAGTTCAGTTTTCTCACGTTTGCCTGTCTAGAATACTAGTTCTCAACCTGTGGCTCATGATCCCTTTTGACAAACCAGTATCTCCAGGAATATTTACATTATGATTCATAACAGTAGCAAAATTATACTTACGAAGTAGCAAAAAATTATATTTTAAGGCTGGGAGTCACAACATGAGGAACTGTATTAAGGCAGAGAGTCATTGGTCTAGAAGCAACCCAGCATGCTATGGATAACCAACAGATCTTGTTGTACCACCCTCTCTTCGTACCTAACCCTGCCCTGCCAGGGAGAGTGTATGGACCCAAGGTCACAGGAGGCTGCCAGGCAGGCACAGAGAGAGGCCTGTGTCTAATGAGCACACAGTGATTCTTGCTACTCTGCAGGATTCTGACCTTCCCAGATCCCCCAAAGCAATGTAGGATCAAAGGAATTCAGTTCCTAAAGTGCACTTGGCAATCTCTGGGGGCGCCCAGCCCAGCCGCAGGGGATTAATGAAGGGGCAGAAGGGAGACAGGGGGGGGGGAGGGAGGGGGATAGGTGAGTATATGAAGCTGATCCAACTCAGCAGCAGCCCCACCCACCACCAGCCCTGTCCTTTATCTTAGGACATCACCAGGTTGGATGCTCACTAAGACATGGATAGTACAAATTCCAACTCTGACCCTCTGCCCATCTGCTGCTTTTGAACACTTCTACCCTTCATTTCCTGAAGTTTAGCTTTTGCCCACTACATCCTCCCCACTACAGGCAAAAGTCCACTGTGGGGTTTAGTTCTATTTACCAAAGAGAGAGACCCCAAAAATTACAAGAAAGGAGAAATGTGCAAATCACTCCCACTTACAAAGCTGGAGTGCAGTAAGGGAAATATGTTTATTAGAAGAAGCTATTCACTGTTGAACTGACCGGCAGGGCAGCTGACAGCGCCCCCTGCAGCTGATAGATATCACTGAGGCTGACAGTGCTCACTGCATCTGACAGGGCTCCCTGCTGCTGATAGATCTCACTGAGGCTGACAGTGCTCACTGCATCTGACAGGGCTCCCTGCAGCTGATAGATCTCATTGAGGCTGACAGTGCTCACTGCTGCTGACAAAGCTCACTGCATCTGACAGTGCTCACTGCAACTGATAGATCTCACTTTGGCTGACAGCGCTCACTGTGGCTGACTGAGCTCACTGCGCTGACAACACTGTGTAGACTGATGGATATGGCTTGCTCCTGGGTAAGGATCAGTCCCTTGGATGATGCCAAGCTCCTCTGGGATCCTGAGCTGGCTAAGCATCTGTCTCTGTGCAGGTGGTACATCCCTCATCTAAAATGCCTGAGACCAAAGATGTTTCTGATATGGGATAGCTTTTTTCCTATCTTTCCTTCCTTTCTTTCTTTTTTTCTTTCTTTGGCTATGGAGAATATTTGAATATACATAATAAGGTATCTTGGAGTTGGGCCGGAAGTCTAATCACAAAGTTGGTTCAGGCTTCATGTGCATTTCCACACTAAGCCCGATGGTAAGTTTGTACAACAATCCTAGCTCCTCTGCCATTTGACAACCTTTGGAATTTTCCATGTGTTGCATCATGTCTGACTTCAAAAGTTTGTGATTCGGGAGCGTTTGGATGTCAGAGCTTTGAATTAGGGAATCTCGGCTTGTAATTGTGTCCTGTGCATATGGCTGGAGTTTCCTCAGAGTGTGTGTGTGTGTGTGTGTGTGTGTGTGTGTGTGTGTGTGTGTTTATTCAACACATCTGCTGAAGAGGAACCCCTTGGAAGCCAATGATATCTGAGATCACAAGACCACAGCACAGAACGAGTAGTACATAGCCTAGGAGGGCTCCCTACTGCCTATTCCCAGGCAAGAACCTATGCCCCACCCACATTCCCCTCCCTCAGACCTCCAGCAGCCTCCCAGATCCACTCTGGGAGCTTTTCCTTGTTCTTGGCTAGCACAGCGGCTGACTGACTAAACATCTCTAGTAGTGTTTGTTCTGTCTTGCTTTATTTTGTGGCCTGGAATCCAAAGACACCAGATTTGTCTTTACCTCTAGGAACAGTGCCCCAAGAAATCCCCAAGGACAGCTCGGCAAAGGCCTTTGCTCTGGGCCTGACCAAACACCTACAGTCGATATCTTACCTTCCATAATACTAGCCACTGAGAAGACATCAAAAGTCCTAGTCCTTGAGGAGCGCAAATAAGCAAGATGCCCATAGGAACAGGTTGGAAGCAGAGACTGCCACCACCACCACCACCACTCCCCCCCCCCCCAGAGCTTCCCCATGTGCGGAGGGTGACCGCAGAGGCTGTGGAGTTGTTGCCTCAGAAACAGCTGCCTCTGAGAGAAGCTCTGCATAGAGTAAGATGAAACTTAGTAACATCTGCCTGCACCCTTGGGCTGTTTCAAACCAAACAGGACAGCATGTGTGTGGGAAGGGGTGGTGCCTGTGATCCTGCTGTGACTGGTAGGAGCTTGAGGTTGCCCCCACAGAGATGGCAGGGAGGCCAGACAGTCTCCACCCTCTCTACCAACCCCACGTCTGCACCGGCCAATCTTACCTTTCAGAGATGCCACGTGGGACAGGGCCTGGGCATACGTGGCTGTGTTCAGGAGGGTCCCTGGCAAGCAGGAGGGAAAGAAAGGCCCGGCAGGGCCCACTGTGCGTCCCAGGCTGTCAAAAACAGAAAGTTCCATTGAGGTCCAGCTTGTCTACGTAGCTACCCCAGCTTCCTAATCCTAGAGGCAGCTAATCTTACCTCTGCTGAGCCTCCAGGACCTCCTTCTTGCTCCGGGCCTGGTCCCCTGGGGGTGGAGAGTTGATGTTCCTCACTGGTGGTGGTGTCACCTCTGCCATGGGTTCCTTGGCCCCTGGCTCCTGGTCAGAGGCCCCCCTCTCTGTCTTCCTCCATTTGGCTCTTCGGTTCTGGAACCAAACCTGAATCCCATAGGAAACACCCAAGGGAGACAGAGGGTCAGAAAGGAGGAGCCAGCTATGACCCAAGCACAGGCTCCAGGAAGCCGACACCCTTGGTTCTCCTCTGCCCCAGAACTTCAGACCACAGATGGATCAGCTAAGCTGCTTCTGACAGGCACTTTCCAAGGATTCGTAAAGAGCAGAAAGCATCTATCTAGTACATCGCCCACAAGAAGAGAAAGCATCTTCCTGTAGGGAGTTTGCAATACTGAGTGAGTTTGATGTGAAGTTTTCCCAGCAGGGACCGTGGTGAAAGCAATTTGCAAAATGCTGTCCCAGGGCTTCTCATCAAAAAAAGACACACTCCACCTTCCAGCAAGCTCACACCTGTGCTCTGCCCTGAAGGATCGTTGTACACAAACAAATTCCTGACCAGCCGCCTGGGGCACCCATGGGAGACCCTCTCTCTGGGGCTTAGATATTCTAAATCTTGATTAACAAATGTGGGTTAGAGTCCACAGCATCCCTAAGGGATAAGCAGCCCTGTTATCCCCAGTTCGCACACAGGGAGGTTCACTAAACTGCAGAAGCCCAGCAGCTTGGCTCAGGGCCGGGATCCACACTTTCAGGGAAAGAGGGCAATGCTACCACCCCTAAGCATTGTTAGAGAGACATACATGCAAAATATTGGGCACAGTGCCCAGCTAGCATACAGCAACTGGTCACTCAGTAAAGAGTGGTTACTGGCCCATCTATTTACTGTCAGGTCAGGACAAAGTTTGTGTCTGACCTTGACCTTGGTCCCTCCTTAGAAGCTGGTGTTGGGTAATTCCTGAGTCTTAGAAGGAAAAATAATTGCATTGACCGATAGAATGCTGTCAGCTCAAGACGTCCACAGCCGACAACAAAAGCCCATAGATCTCTACGTCACCCAGAGAAACCTTCCTTTCCTTGCCTCATCTCTTCTTTCTTCTCAGAGATAATTTCTGTCTAAAAAAATCAGGTTTGACCAGGCTTCTTACCAACTCCTAGAGGCAACCTCTCACCTCCTCTGGCCATGACACACTGACAGGGAAAGAGCCTGGGTCTTGAGGCTGAACCCTCTGCCAACCTACCTTATCTCTTAATTTTCTTTCTCCTTTAACTGGGTTTCTTTCTTTCTTTCTTTTTAATTGTGTTGGCTTTTAATTGCACATATCAGCAAGCATTGAATAATGATTTTATCTATATTCTAAATTTAGGGCAGTTAAATGCAAAGCAAAATGCAGACACTTTCTGGTGTCTTAATTGAATGAAGGTCACGGCTATAACAACATTTAATTGAGCTATTTTTCATTATCATATTTTAATGACTTTGCACTGACAGTTCGCCTGCTTCTGAGGAAAGAGCATGATGGAGTCGTTTATTTCCCTATTTAGTTATTGTTTGACAACATCAGCTTCGATTAAGACCCTGCTTTATAGAACATTAATCATATTTGAATGAGCAAGTGGTATAAATGTAAACACATCTCCCTTCCCGCCACCGAGGCTCCTGTCCCCACACAGAAGCTGGCTGAGCACTAGCTTGGCTGCCATTGTCTGCCTGCATAATAGCCAACAACAGCCTGGACAACAATTCTCGGCTTTAATTGTCACCACCCCTATCTTACCCTTGCACCTTTCAGGGAGAAGTTATGATCTCCTACTTCTGAATGCTCAATAATTGTACCATTTATCTCAATTTGCAGTTCAGTCTTTAGGCAGCTATTGGCAAGCCAGCATTAAAAAAAGGGACTATAGACGGGGTCTGGGCCAAAGAACATTTTCATTCCCAAATAATAATCAGTTTAATTTGCCCGCATATGACCAATGATTCATGTTCAGATTTAATAATCAGGATCACATAATCTGATTATAGGGGAAATAATTTGTTTACAGCCCCCAATTTACTGCTCAGAATTCCATTATCTCTCTTCAGCCATTGGTTTTTAAGAGATACTAACATGACCCAGGGGAACAGAAAGCAAACTATTATATTTCCTGCAATTAGATCTTTGCATAGTCTTAACCCCAAGCTCCTACATAAAAAAGAACAGAAACAGCATGGAGGAAACCCCATAAATAAAATGAATATATAATTGTGCTCAAAGAATAACTGGCCTGGAGAGGCAGCACTGTGAGCCTCTGCCTCCTGTGCTCACTTGGGCACGGCTGCCGGGGATAGGCACTTAAAAGCAGCTTTCAGAAAAGCAATGCAGCTTAGTGGCAACCACTCCGGCTGGCCGGCCCATATCTGCTCCGTGCTTTTGCTGCTGCTGCTGCTGCTGCTGCTGCTGCTGCTGCTGCTGCTGCTGCTGCTTAAAGATTTTTAAATTGCACGTGTTTTTCAGGTCCACTTTGCTCAAAGAGTGGAGGTGGGGGGGTGGGGGAAGTTGGGCATGATGCAATTTCTGGAAAGCAGATCTTGCCCTGCTTCCCATCTGAAAACATGGTTCTCTGCAATTGACCGACCGGCCTCACCCCAGAGCGGTCAGATTCGCTCTGCAAGTAGCATCTCAGCTTTTTTTTTTTTTTTTCCAAAGCAAGGAAATGGATGTGCATTGATGTAATTTAGTACCTTAGAGACGCGGACAAATTAGTGTAGAACATTATCACTAGTTAATTATGAATGACCGATTAATCAACCTAATCTAATATTCCACATTATGTTGATGTTATTAAAGTGCATCATGAAAATGACAGATAGTCTTCATTTGCTTTCTTTGGCCAAATGTGCACTCTGCAGTCATGATGTCAAAAAAAAAGTTTGCCAGTTTTAATATTAGAGAGTTAAATAATTTAAAAGAAGGTTTACCTGCACTCTGGCTTCTGTGAGGTTTATTTTCATGGCTAACTCTTCTCTGGTGAAGACATCTGGGTAGTGTGTTTGGGCAAAGACTGCCTCCAGAGCTTCCAGCTGGTAAAAAGAAAGAAGGGGGTGGGCGAGAGGCTGTGGCTAAGAGAGGTGAGGGATGCATACTGCAGAGCTCAGGGTGGTGAGGAAGCAGTTTCAAAGATCAAATCCCAGAGGGAAATGGAGAAAAGAGCTGTCTGGAAAAGATTCCACAGAGACCTGGAAGAAGTCTCAGCTAGTCACGGCGCTTGCCCCCAAGCCTGATGATAAACGAGTCTGATCCCAGAGACACATGGTGGAAGGAGAGAGCTCACTCCTGCTCTCTGTCCTCTTTATAAACACAGTTGGACACATGTGCACACGCACACAGTGGCATGCATGTGCACACAAGTGCATCCACACACATGTACACAATAAATAAGATACTTTTTTTTTTTTACTATGTGGGTGCTGGGAACTGAACCCTGGTCCTCTGAAAGAGCATTCAGTGTTCTTCACCACTGAGCCATCTCTCCAGCCCAAGATATATTTTTTTAAAAAAAAGATAAGAAAAATTCCACTGAATGACACTTTAAATCCCAGTTGACTCTGTAGCCGAGGCTATTAACAACCAATGTGTGCACTCCCTGAGACCTAGAAATAGACAAGACATAGATGTTCATAGATGTTCCTGTGTGTTTACATTTAAATTTTGTCATGGGCATAAAAAGTCTAAGGGTAGCCCATGAATAATTTCCACAGTGCCACCATGGGAGTAGGGAAGGCTGCCACCTATAAAACCCTCCATCCGTCAGCCCCACAGAAGCCTTATAAGAGTGGGGGGGTCACCCCACAGACACTCAGGAAAGAGACTGCTCCAGGGCCACTCAGCTTGGAAAGGCCAAGTAGAAAAGTTTCAGCTGTGGCCAGCAGCACTGTCTTCTCATGAGCCAGCCCTTATTGGTCAGTTTTCCCGTCTGTCTTTCTGGAGATAATAATGCCCAACCTGCATTCTGCTGGCAGGGAAAATGTCACTCAGAACATCCACCTAAGACATGAGAAAATTCATAGCTGCTTCTTTACTGATTGCCTGGAGTTACCAAACCCAAGTTAGTGGTCTTTTCTCTAGGCAGATGCATAAGTTACCCAAGAAAACAAAGACCTGGCCAACCCAACAGTTGGTCTCATTTTAAAAGGCAAGGAGAGAGTGGCCCATCTGTGACTCTGGGAGAAGAAAATGGCTCTCACACACAGGGATCTGTTTTTACCTGCTGAAGAGTGAAGGTCGTCCGATTTCTGCGCTGCTTTCTCCTTAGAAACCCATCATCGAAGTCCCCCGTAGAGTGGTTCCCAAAAGGCGCAGTGCCTGCTAGGATTAAATGGGATCAGACTGAGCGGAGACACACACACACACACACACACACACACACACACACACACACACGCATTCGCCCCTCCTATGCTCCATTGCAGGACACAAACATGCCCCTCCCCAGAGAGCCTGGCCTTCCAAAATGCTTCTCTGTGTTCTCCTAGTGAGACCAATAGGACCAGGTTTCCCTATTTCATAGAATGACAGTGACCTTAGTACTGAAGATGGTCAAGTCTACTTCCTGTAAAAATGTGGCCTCTGAATCAGGAGGGGTCAGTGGCTTGAGAAAACTCTGGTCGTCTACCTTCCTTTTCCTGGCTGTCCCTCTGTCCCCTGTCCCCTGTTCACCCACTACCATGAACCTTCCAGCAAAAGACTGCATGCCCTCTCTGCTCGCCTGCCAGTTTACTCCCCTTGTTACTAAAGTCTTTCACACCTCTTTCCTCCTAGAAGTGCAGAAATCAAGGAGGTACGGAGTTTATAAATGATTATTAATTACCACTGGTCACAGCTCATCAGCACCATTGTGGATCTATTATAAAGACACGAATTAACAAAAGGCCTGCACCAGTAGAAGCCATGCCGACTTCCTAGGGCCATGCTCCAAGGGCATTCCATTAGGTGGCCAGGCCCTTATACTATACCCTGCCATCCCCGCTTCCCCAGAAAAAGAAAGATGCTGTTCTCTCCAGCAGCCTCCAGTGCTCAGGGTAAAGCCAGAACAGAGTCTGGCCCCAAATGTGCATTTGGATCATTTTCCAAATGTGCACTATTTACTTGATAGTCCACGATGGCTTCTTAGGAAAACAAATGAGTAAGTTCCCATTAACCAGTGTGCGTTTCACCTGCCATGGGCGCTGCTATCAGAATCATCAAGTGCTCTGCATCAGCTCCCAGGCACAGCATCCAAACTGTACCCTTCACAGGCACCTCAGCCCTAGGAGGCTAAGTCCTTAGGCCCTTCTATAGCACATCTGCTACAGAGGGTTACCCTAAAGGATCACATGCCTTGTGGAAATACCGCCCCCCTTCTCTACTGAAGCGTTCTCCCACCATTTTCCTGTCCAAATTGCATGCTTCCTTGAAACCCTAGCAACAAACATTTCTCTTCATCTCAGTAGAAACTAAAGGGGAAGGATTTGAAGCAACTTTGTTTCCATCACTTTGCAAAGGTCCCCGTTATCTCCTTTTGAGGTAGGGTATTTGACTGGTCAGCGTGGGGCACACACTCAGGCTTCCTGGTCACTGCCTCCCCAAGTCCTCTCACTTACACCTTCCTTGTGCACTGTTCACAATGCTTCCCAGCTGAGTCCTACAAAAGCTGGCTTTACCACGCTAGTAAGAAAAAGTCTGACAATCTACCGGAGTAGAGAGAGAGATGAGAGCAGACTGCTCGGAAAGAAAAAGGATACTTGATAAAGTTATGCACGGTGCCTTAAACAACATGACAAGACAGTGAAATAAATGGTCATTGTTTTGTCTCCCCCCAAAAGTGCATAAAGATCCCCAGGACAGATAAATTATAATAAATTGTGCATGTTTGTTCACTATTCATGTGAGTATCAATTGATGAAACTATATTAGAAGGTAATCTATGAATACAGCCATAAAGGATGCTGGAAGAGAAAGGGAATCCTGTTCTTGGAGATGTTGCAACTAAAGGATAAAAGAGAATACGACAAATCACCCATCGGTGGACATATTTTGTAAAACAAATACTGGAATACTACACAGCAGTCTAAAAGAAAACAAGTAGATCCATATACACAGGCATGGGAAAATCTCAAAGATGTATTATGAAGTTTAAAAAAAAAAACCTCACACACACGAAGTCCAAGATATAATCTCAGTCAAACACGATGTAGCAGACAAGGAACAAAAGGCTCGGATGACAAGAAACCCGCACTAGTGGGTGGCTTTAGGAGAGAGGGGGGATCTGCTAGCCGGAGTGTAGGTTCTTGTTCTAACTAACTTTGAGACGCACACGGCGCTCTCTAATCTGAACACAGGATTACAGTGACACTTTGCTTTCTCTGCCCTAGAGCCCAAGGTCTGTCCTCAGCCACCCTCAACTTTCCCAGAGCATCATCGAGCCCCTGCAACACTGACCTAGACATAAATTCCCCTCCTGAAAGACTGGCACAGGTATATGTCTACAAAAATGTAAAAGGTACTTGAAGGCCCCCCCTCTCCTGGTCACATCAATCAGAGTCGGCACAGAGGTAGGGCCCACACAGAGCGTGAACAAATGTGAACACCCCCACTACCCCCTAAATAAGCTAAGAGCAGAAAGCAAGTCAGAGAGAGCCTGGGATAGGGCAGTCTCTAAGTCACTTCTGCAACCCATCCTTACAAACAGAGGTTTCCCCTTAGGTCACCCAGAATGTATCCAACTTGCTAAATGCCCAAATCTCCTTTCCCATTTCAAAAAGGACTGGGCGAGGGACTGGCGATCAGTGCTGAGCTTGGAGTCAATAGCATATCTCAACTACCCACCACACACCAATGGGGTCTCCTCCAGGCCTGGGGTAGAGCTATGAGACCGCTCCTTTCTGACTGCCTTAAAGCCTCCCTGCCTGGGTCCTCCCTGGCGTTGAAAGGCAGGCATGCAGGGCTTAAACGCTGCCCCCCACTAGCTTCCTTTAGCAAACTCTGCTGGACTCTTAAGGGCTTGTATATGAAAAATGAAAACAAACTTTCCCAAATCATGGCTGAGAGTGAAGACTGCTCCAGGTAACCTACAGCAAGGTGGACAAGTGTCCCAGGATTATAAACGTTTTCGGTGTCTCCGGCCACAGTACAAGCGGGGTGGGGGGAACGGGGGAGGGACAGCATGTCCACCTGATGGTTACAAATCACTGCTGGAAAGAGCTCACCCTTTCATCCCTGGGCCCTGTTAGAGACATCCAAGAAGGCAAGTTTTTCACTTCTCACTATCCCTGCCCCACTTAACAACTGGGAGAGGAAAACACACCAGGAATAAGGAAAGGCATTTTCCCCCTAAGGTCTAGAAACCTTAAACAACCAGACCCTGGTCCTAGGGGCTGAGGAGCTGGGCATTTGTGGTCAGAAATTCAGTAAGTTGTCGAGATGAAACTATTCCTGGCCACTCCGGTCAGGTAACTGTCAGGGAGCTCGCCTCCAGAGACAGCTTTGCCGCTAGAAACTGACATTAAATTGTTCAGAATTACGGTGCGATCCCAGAGCACTCTTGCCCATGCTCGGGGTGAGAGCAGGCCAGCAACCAGGCCCTTCCTAACGCGTAGTGGAGCACAGGACTCAGCGGGCAGTTCAACTTGCTTTGGTTTTCTGGGATGTTAGCAAAACACCGTGAAAGATTGATGCGGGCCCCCTGGGCGGAGGAGCCCCGATTAGAGGCGTGACACCAGCATCTGTGCTGGGAGGACCAGGAGTCCCTGAGGCACCCATAGCCCGGGGCAGCGCGACCCAGGCGGAGAGGGAGGTGGGAGGCAGGTGGCACCCGGGCGGAGGGATGGAGCTGGATGTAGGGAGGGGGCTAAGGGTGCCGCTAAGCACTGCTATGAGGCTGCCACCTCATGGGGCGAAGACCCCAACACCCACCAGCCCGATTGTGACCCCCGGTCCTTTTAGCGAGCTTGGCCTGGCCATACAGCCCAGGAAAGCGGCGCTTACTCACCCTCTAGCTGTGGCGGGCAGTGGAAATAAAACATCGCCGACGGTCGGATGGGCCCTGACGCCTGGACCAGGTCTGGTGGCGGCCTGACAGACTTGCGCCTGTACGTGGCTCCGGCCTGGCTGCAAAGCAAACAGCAATAGAGCCTGAGTCTCCTGCCCGCACACCCCGAGGATCACAGGGAGTGCCCCTCCTACGAAGCCCTTGGCCCCCCGGGGCCACCTCGGGGGCGGGGGGGTTGGTGGGAGAAGTGGTTGCACCTCCCGTCCCAAGCCGTGACTCTATGGTCAGCCTTTCGCGTAGGTCCTGATGCTGGACAGCCGCGCCCTCACCAAGCTGGGCACAGTCTGGCTCCTGATTCTCAGGGGTCCCAGCCACGAGCCCTGCACTTGGCCACCGCAGCGGGGTCCGGTGATCGCGCAAGGCCATCTGCACGCGCAGCAGCTCGGGCCAAGAGGCCGGTGGAGCCCCAAGGCCCAGGGCAGGGAGCCGGGGGAACGGCTCGGGAACCCTGCCTACCTCTGCGGGAGGCGGGCGAGAAGGCCGGAGTGCGCTCGCCTCTAGTCTGCACGCGGGGCTTGGCTGGCGGCGGGCGGGGCTTGGCGCTGCTGGCGCCCGCAGGACCAGAGAAGTGACTGGGGAAGTGGCCAGATGTCTTGCTGTCTGTCTACAGCGCGCGCCGCCGCTCAGCACTAGCCTTTATAATCTCACGCATAATTGGCCTTAATCTGATTATTTCCAGCGCTGTCTACAGCGAGTAACTTGGATAGGTCTATTGGGCCTTACAAATGGCCCACGTGGTGTAAAGAAAAAAAAGAATCCGTCACTTCTCAGCAAACATCAGGAACGTTTTCCCCTTTTTTTTTCTTTTAAAAGAAAATAAAAACAACAGCGACCAATATCATCCCCCACACAAAAGAGATTATGTTCTAAACACTCACCCCAACCCCACCCCTCTGGGTCCCCTCAGACTCAACCCTTCTTTCTCTGAGTGAGATTGGATTTGGGCTCGCCCTTGTCAGAGGCCTGGCGACTCCAGGACTGCAAAATTACCAAAGCGCTGTTAATTGTCGCCGCCGGATGGGTTTTGGGGGTACTCTTTGCACACGGCTTCCCTTTCCAAGCGATCGTACAAAAGGAAAGTTTGATTTTGTTCTCAGCAAGGGGTCCCTGAATTTATGTTCGCTTCTCCCTGCAAATGATATGCAGTGGGACCCTTCGCAATTACTTTTAAAATGCATCCGAGGCAGACACTCAGCGGAGAGAGACCGCCCTTCTCTCTGCCTGGGTGAAAATTAAACTCTAAAGTACCGGGTTGAAATTTTCAAGTCAGGGGCGCGGGATTGGATCAAATCACATAAACTGCAAAAAAAGCAAGTCTAATGGCGCATAATTGGTTCTGTAATAGCATTACACCAGGATAATAGCCCGTTACGGCCCCCTGCACTATTAAGTGCTTCCCTGGCGGAAAGCCTTTATGATATTAAAGGGGGGATATAATGATATTTTGGTTATTAAATGCGTGTAATTAATTTATGCACCACTGAAAATAAAGTTGGTATTATGACCCACTCAAGATGCATCAGAAGATGCGAATCAGACAACTGTTGATAAGTTCTGGTGTCTGTGTTCCGTCTAGACTGTCGATTTTATTTTGGGACGATGACTTCTTGGACAGACTACATAAATTGAATATTTTATAAACATTCTAATGCTACGTTTGAGAGCCTTGGCGAAGCGGTGGGTCGGGTCCCTGCCCGGCCTGGGATCCAGCCTTGATCTTAAAGACACAGAGCTTTGGAAACAAAAGGCCTGGCGGGCCCACTCGTGGACCAGAGGCCGAGGCAAGTAGCGCGGAGCTGGAGAACTGAGTGCTGAGGTTCTGGCCGGCCGGTGGACACCCCTGGGAAAACAGCCAGAAAGAAACGCTGCACCGCTCCGGCCGACGCAAGGCTGGGCTGGGCCTCTTTAACTCAAGCGGCCCTTTCTGGACTCAGCCGCTCCCGGCCGGAATCGGCCCTGCTGGGAGCAAGGAAAGGCTGGAAATGCCTGCTCGGCTCGGAGAGAGCAGACCCCGCCGCGCCGGCTCTCCTCCAGGGCCACAGACTCCGCGAGACCAAGCGGCGGGCCCGGGTGGAGAGCGTCGGCGAGTCGAGCGGGTCCGCGCGGTGGATGGCGCGACACCGGGCCAGTGCCCAGCTTCGAGGCCGGGAGCAGACCCTTTCTCGGTCCTAGGCCACAGCGAGCTCGCGGGTCCCGGCTTCCCTCCAGGTCCGGCTCAGGGAACATCCCGGCTCTCTGCAACCGGTTCCAGGAGCCGAGGGCCCCCTGAGCGCCGGAATCTGCCGAAAGCCCCCTCCGATGTCCTCCTGCCCTAAGCTGCAGCTTCCCGCGGGCGCCTTGTGCGCTCTGGGAGCGCCGGGGAAGCGAAGTCAGGAGAGGTTCCCCGCCAGATCCGCTCAGCGCGCACTTGCGTTATCCGCGGGAGCCTCGGCCCCAGCAACCCAGCATCGACTGCCGAGTTGGCCCCAGAAAACAGTGACATCCAAGCTTCGATCAGTTCCCTGTGGCTGACATCGAGCCGTAAGGATTTATGTGAAGCCTTGATCTGTCCCGGGGTCTGAGCAGACTAGTCCCGGGTGTCTGAACGCCTCTCCGAATCAGCCGAGTGATCAGAACCTTGGACAGCGGCAAGCGTCCCCACCCTGCCAGACTTTATGCTGGCCAAAGAAACCACCAGTCCCTAGGGCCCCTGTGGGGTCCTGCAATGCGCCGCATCAAGGCCGGCGCAACCGATTCCAGGCGATCCTAATCCTTTCCTGGTCCAAATCTTCGAGAAAGTCATTTGAGATGCGCAGTAAGCACTGGGAGCAGGAAGCGAACTCCCGATTTTGCAGTCTCAGATGCATGGCTCCTACCCTGCGGCTACAGCAGTGAAATACCCCAAGGTTCCCTTGCCTTTGGCCCCGGCCCTCCCAGCGCCCCTTGACGCGAACCTGGCTACTTCCTTGGTCCTTGGCTGGACAATCAGCTCAGCTCTAAAAGAACATCCACCTTGTTCTGAATGTTCTGAATGAATGAAGGAAGGTCTCTGAGACAGCTCGGGACCCTCAGCCTTAATTTGCCCGAAGTCTTTTTCCCATAACTACGAGGCTGGGCTCGTTCCTATGGCAAAACTGCGAATAAACAACCAACCAAACAACCGCAGAAACGAAAAGCTACAGAAAACTTTGATCACGTAAACCCCCCTTTTCCCCAGTTGTCTCCGATACGGGCCCTGGAGAAGGAGAAGGTGACTAATAAATATTCGTTATGGTCCCCCCTCACCAAAAGGGGAGGGGGGCGTTAGCAGGGAAACTCTCATTTTTCCTTAATTCTTGTGCGGTAAAATGTATTTCCCAATTAACCAAATTTGCCGATCTGTCCCGCTTGGACACTCTGATAATTTACAACCTAAAAGTGTACTTTCTTTATCTAAAGACCAAGGTGACTGCTTTTAATTTTCTCTAACCTCTTTACACTTGATGTTCACCAGACTCATAATGTTAATTGGCTTCATATACGGATCATCAGTTTAATGAAGAAATAAATCCTGTGTTGCTTTATGTTTTAACAGTGATTGCTTTAATGAGGAATGTGACGTGTTCCAAAATCAAAGCTGCGGGAGACATTAAACGAGACTTCTATTAGGACAGAAATGCTTATTTAAAGTTGAAAGACAGGCTCATATTTCAGCATTTTTCTTTTGTGGGAGCCCTTCCCACCTCCACCTACCTGGGTTGTTTCCTGCTTCTACAAGGAGACTCTTCTGGGGTCCTGGAGGCTCCTTGTAATATTTAACTCTGTCAGCTTCAAGCTTCATTCCCTGGAAGAATCATTTTCTGGTTATTGCATAGGGCATGCTAACTTACCTTTTGTCCAGAAGGGCAGAGAGAACCCAGAACAGAGTGAAGAGTTCAACTTTCAAGGTTATTCATGGTTTTAAATAAAGGAGGAAGTGAATAACCACACACACACACACACACACACACACACACACACACACACACACGACTTGTGTGCAGATGTGTTGCAGAGGCGGCTTGCCCAGTGCAAACATATTCAGAGTTCTAGAAATCCAATGCTGAGATCCAAAAGGCAAACAGCTCCCAGTTTAGAAGAGGGGGCTGCTGCTGACCTGGGCTCTGCAGGGGAAGTGCTGGGCCCCCACCCAGGTGCTGGGAGCTTTATATCCCCTGTCAATTAATAGCAGAGTAAATCTGCTTTCTCTAATGTGTGTTTGATTTTTCTAATTTTAAACTGGTTCTATGAAGGGAAAACTGTCATTGCAAAATCACTGAGACAGCAATAACATGCTGGAAACGGGAGCATCCTCCATGCAAGCCCTTGAATGTTCCATGCAAGCCCTCGATTGTTCGCAGTTATGTCGTGAGTCATTTTAAATTGATTCCTGGAAAGTATCCTGCATCCCTAGAAGATGGCGGAGTTTGAGATGGTGGTTGAGATCTCCAACACCATACACAGTTGTGTTTCCTCCCATTTGCCCTGTTCAAGGAAATCCGTGGGAACACTTGGAGGTGCTCCTACGCACATCCTGCGAACCCCAACCCATGAGTGTACGCTGGACTTGAGAACCGTGTTCAGGAGGGGATTTCCCAGTCTCTCTTCTAAAATTTCTCTTTAGCAAAACCAATTCCAGTAAACACCACTTAAACCCCGTAACAAGGGGGGCAAATAAAATAGTCCAGTTAACAAGAAGGAGAGAAAACATACTGAACTCGGAACTACTTATTCTGGGAGAGTCTAAGATATTTGTACTGTTATTTGAATGATAATTTTAGAATCTGTATTTCCCTCCTAAGAAAGGAGGCAAGCTTGGGTGTGCTTAGCTGTGGGTGAGTGTAGTATTCTTTCTACTTACAGCCAAAGGTAGGGTCATTTCATTGTTTTAGAAATGGCCAATACAGCTTGGGTTAGCTACACATGTAGAATATGCTCTTTTTTAATAGCAGCTTAATTGAAATTGTGAATGCGCAATTAACTCATGAACAGAACGCGTGTGTAAAGGAAAGGGGAGCTGCGTGTTTTATTAACTTAGAAATTCTCTATCTGTCGTGTGATCGTGGTAGAGGCTGTTCACATGCACACCACAGTCTAATAACGTTGCTTGCCATGGTCCAGGGCCTCAGGACCAACCACATAGGTGCTGTGTGGTTCCCAGGAATCTCACAGCCCAGTTTTTGCTCTTGGCCTTGGCCTTGCTGATGAACTTAGAAGGTCCTCAAATGGAAGAAAGCTGGTCCACTGCGAGTTCCCTATGAGCAAGCCCTGGCCTTCAGAAGCTAGATGAACTCATTTCCTGACCTCCGTGACACCTGCTGTGTGGGGGACAGCAGTGCCTACATCAAGTTTTGTTGAGAAGACCAAAAGACCACACTAGGGCATTTTCAGAACCTTAAACTGTTGTGTATAATTCTATAGGGTGGAATCATGTCATCTGACATTTATACAAACACAGAATATCTAGCACTGAGAGTGAACTATGTTGCAAACCCTGCACCCTGGACAATAAGGATGTGCCACCACAGGGAGAAACGGACCTTCTAGTACTAGCAGTCATTATAGAAGAAATATGTGTTTGTCGGGGCAGAGGCATATAGGAATTCTCCTTAGCTTCTGTTTAATGTTGCCATTTATAGAAAATATCTCTAAAAAATAACTATTTTTAAAAAGTTTTGAAATACAAATTATACATAATGCCCAGCACCCAGCAATCACTCAGTGAACACCAGCTGCAACTACACCATCACCACCACCACCTCTACCACCACCACCACCTCCACCACCACCACCACCTCCACCACCACCACCACCACCACCACCACCACCACCACCACCACTATCATCATCATCATCATCATCATCATCATCATCATCACCATCTTGCTACAATAATGGTGTTTAACTCCCCTGCTCCCCTGGCACCTGCTAGGGTCTCTAGTTCTAGAAAGGGCTATATGTGGGGCTTTGGGTGGTGAAGATGGCACCCAAGTCTTCTGTGATCCCCAAGATGAGTTTCTCATGGAACAAGACAACAGTCCCCCGGAGAGAGCACTGCTGTGGCTTCCCATCCTAGCGCTTTGCTCGTCTGTCTTGCTGGATCCCTAAGTTTTCTACTTTTCACATTAATTACATTTGTGCAGCTTTACCTGGCACATTTGTTTGGTTAGAAAGTCTAAACGGGGGCCTTTGTGTTGTGTTGATGGTATTCTGTTTGGCCAACGGATGTGTTTTCGAAGCATGGTCCGATGCCTTTGACGGAAGTATAGGACCTCCACATGACAACTGACTTCATCATTATGTACGTATTTGCGTATGACCTCCTTACAAACTGTGGGGCCTTCATGATTTCCGCACCGACAGTGACCTCTTGTCAAGCGTTAGGGTGAGAGTAGAGCGTATTGAGGGAGACTGAGTCTGGTCTTCGGGTGTTTCAAGGTCTATCCTGGAACAGGGAACGTACATCTGAGCTTCTGGTGGTCTCAGGTCCCACACCATGGAGGATCTGGCTATGAGAGGAGATAAGAACGAGAGAGAAAACATTTGGATCCCCAGAAGCCGGTATCATCTAAGCTTTCTGCCTGCACAGTCTGGCCCTCTGCAAGGGCAGCTCTCAGAAGGCAGCCCACCTCTTCTTGGAGATTCTCCCACCCTCGGGTAAGCTCCTGCTTCTCCAAATGGAGATCACCCAGTCTTTCTGGGAAGTCAAGAGATGTCTTGACAGGACATCTGTCAGTCACCTGCCTTCTAGCCACAGTGAAGTTTTGGGGGTTGGGTCTGCATCCTTCTGGGGTGTGTCCCAGGTCTTCGGCTACAGTCAGAGGTCAGTGTCTACATCCAAACAGTTAGGGCTTCCCTCGTGGATCTGCTGGAGTCACTGAAGAAGAACAATATCTTTCCATGAGCATTGAGTTCATCAGTCTCAACTGTTATTAAAACATAACCAAAAATGCTAGCAGGAAGTGAAATCAATCCAGGGAAATCACAAACCCAACCCAGCCAAGTCTAGGAATCAGCTTACCTTCAGAGAGCAGTAACTTTCTAGTCAGCTCCTGGTTCCGAAGCAATCAGTTCTCCATAAGACTTGAGGAGCATCCCTGTGAGGTGGCTTTCAGAGCTGCTGAGTAACAGGCAGGCTGGAGCTGGGTTTCCCAAGACAAGGCTCACACTCCCCACCACACCTCTTAAATAAGACATGTTTCCCCTAAAACATAAGCGCAGTCAATTGCCCATGCTAAGTGCTCAATAAACGTGCAGCATGTAATTGAAATGCCGATTGAACAAATGAAGTAAGTTTACTACATGAATGATTAGTAAACACAGTGAGGCTTTCCCGTTTCTAAGAGACTTGAATTATGTAAAGTGTGGTGGCGGAGGGGCAGATTTCCAATCAGGCAGACTTGGGGTCAAATCTGACTTCTTAAACCTCCTCCTTATTGGAAATGCTTGCTGCTCAGTATCTGACTCAGCATTTCCTCTCACCACCTCTCTCTCTCCCTCTCTCTATCTCTCTCTCTATCTCTCTGTCTCTGTTTCTTTATCTGTCTCTCTCTTCATCTCTCTGTCTCTCTATATATATATCTTTGTCTCTCTGTCTCTTTGTCTCTTCTGTCTCTGTCTGCCTCTTTATCTCTTCATCTGTCTGTCTGTCTCTCTCTTCAGCTCTCTGTCTCTCTGTATCTCTCTCTTTCTCTCTATCTCTCTCCCCCTCTCTCACACACACATACGCATTCTCTCTTCTGTCTCTCTCCTATATTCAAGCACCCTCCACATGCCTATCTCTCTCTAACATCTGCCTTCTGCCAAATCCCTCTCTCTCTCTCTACACACACACACACACACACACACACACACACACACACGTGTGTGTGTGCGTGCACCATGGTCTCTGAACAACTCTGACTTTCCTATGGTGCTCATGAAAACCTAGACTCAAAGACCGTCCCTTGCTCCCCACAACAGCTCAGGCACTGCTCCTATCTGTGCTTATGCACATCCTTAGGACCCAGCCCACTACCCATGTGTCACTACTCTGCCCCTCCTGCGGGTCTCTCTCCTGCCGGTCTCTCCCAACCTCCTGGTACATGTGCTCTTGCCTACCATAGCCAAATGGTATGATCCTCTCAGCCAAATGGTCAGATCCTCTCAGAGCACACCAGAGGTACTTGTCCCAACTCTCTGCCTCATGTGATACAGCCCCTGTGGAGCACATATGGATCTTAACAGAAATACTGCTGAGATTGGCTAGAGTCTAGGGCAGGTTGGCTCAGTCAGTTGCCACTCTCAGCGCTTCGGCAGCCATCACACAGCCCCCAACTCCCCAGGCTGGAGAGGAATCAGGCCCAACATGACCATGACATATGGGAATCATTCTTATCTTGCTAATCTCAAAGAGCTGGGTCCCAGGATACCAGCCTTCAGAGCTGCGTAGCATCCCAGAGATGCAATGTGGCTGTAATAAGACGCCTTGACCAATGCTACTTGTAAAAGAAAGAGTTTAACTGGATTGTGGTTCCAGAGAGTAACAAGGAAGGCACAGAGACAGGGGCGGGGGCAGCAGCTGAGAGCTCACATCTTGAACCACAATCGGGAAGCAGAGAAAACACACGGAGAATGGCAGTCTTCTGAAACCTTATAACCTGGCCCCCAGTGACACACCTCCTCCACAGAAAAGGAATTAATATCAAGGTTGGTACTTGGGAGTGGGCTCTTGCTGTGACAGGTCTACATAGAAGGTTTTGGAGGAACGTGGAAGACTTTGGGACTTTGGATTAGGAGACATATAAACATTGTAAGCCGATCTTAATGGACCACCACAGTAGGATCTCGGAGGACAGGAGTGCTGAGAGCTAGGCAGACTATAGAGGCTGCCTCACGGGGTTTTAGAAGGATCCGTGTAAGCAAACAGGCTAGTAAACATTCTTGTGATATCTTGGCTAAGAAGGTGGCTACCTTCTGTCCGTTTCCTAAGACATTTCCCGAGATTAAATAGAAAGGTGATGGACTAATGTTTGTAGTGGAGAAAATTCTAAGACAGCCCAATGCCAACTCTATCAAGTTGTTACTTGTAATCGCTTCTGTTCAGGTCTACAATGAAAAAGAGCAAGTAGAACAAAAATGCAACACAAAGCGCACAGTTTGGAGAGAAAAAAGAGCACCAGGAAATTCAATGTTGGAACCAAGGCATGTGCTGGAAGAGACAAAGAGATCAGTGAGACAGCCAATGAGAAGTGAAATAAAGACGGGCAGGGGTGCCTCTTAACCACCCAGCTAAGAATAAAGGCAGGGAAGGGTACACCTTAAGGACAGACCCACCCAACTAAGCCTCCAATTTACGAAAGGAAAAGGCCTAAGGAAGTATCTGCTCCTAAAAAGCAATAAAAACAAAGTCTACTGCAAATGGGGGGGGGGGGGGGGGGAAGGAGGCTGGGCTCCATGTCAACTTAGTAGCCAAACTTGGCAGTGTTGTTCACAAGATCCTGGATTTAGGATCATGAAGGATGCTGGAGTAAGGGGTCATGGAGTCTTGCTCTGGGGTCAAGGAGAGCTGCTGAGGCCATGTGTGTGAAGATGAGTCCCTACATGGAGATGCTTAGAGGTCATTTGGTGAACCGTGAGAGTAGAGCTGGGCTTGTGTTGCATCCCCACAAAATGTTGGTGGCAGAGCCATGGGATATCGGCCAAAGAGAACTACATACAGGAAGTGGAATCAACCCAGGAGAGAGAAGTTTGTTACAGACAACAAAGCTGCAAGGGGGAAGCTCTTAAGTCGTTTGACATTGGACACGGAGTTACAGGATTTGGAATTTGCCCTGGTGAACTTTGGTCTTACTTGTGTCCCATATTTCCTTACTATGCCTCAATTCAACCCTTTGGGGATGATAATGTATAGTCTGTGCCATTGTATGTTGGATCTAATTTGTTTTTATTTTTTTTTTTTAATGGGAGTTTACAACGGTAAGATTGCCTTGGGTCTCAGTGGAGACTTTGAACTTTCAACTTTTAAATAATGCGGAGACCGGAAGACTACAGTCAGAATAAATGTGTTTTGCATTACAATATGGCCACCAGCCTGTGGGGGCCAGGGAGTGTATTGTGGTTATTTGAATGAGAATGGACAGCCTCCTGGCCTCCTGCATTTACATATTAGGTCCTGGTTGGTAGTTCTGGTCAGTAGGGAGTAGGAGGGGCTTTGTTATTGGAGGAGGTATCACTGTGGGCGGGCTTTGAGGGTTCCAAATACTTATGTCATTTCCAGTGTACTCTCTGCTTCCTGCTTGAGGTCAAGATGTGACCTTTCAGCTGCTGCTCCAGCCACCTGCCACCAGGCTTTCACTCCACCATTGTAGACTCTAACCCTATGGAGCCATAAGCCAAATTAACCTCTGTGGTGGTTGGTCTGGTCCTGCTATGTATTCAAATGCTAAATACTGGCCCCCGAGATCTGGTGGTCCCCTGATGAGGAGACCCTCACATACAGCAAGTGATGCTGTGTAACCTTGCTCCCCAAGTTAGCTGCTCAATAAAAGGCTAAAGCCTGTGATCGGGCAGTCACAGAGGTAGGCTGGTTTTCGGTTACCTGACTGGGGGTTGCAGCTAGAGAGGACAGAAGAGAGGAGGAAAGGGCACTAAGGGAGGGGGAAGCCGTGGGTACGGAAGCCGTGGGTACGGAAGCCGTGGGTACGTGGCCGGGAGAAACAGCAAGTAACAAGGGACAGATGGCAGTTAGAATAGCTTCCAAAACCTGCCCAATCCAGGCTTACAGCTTGTAAATAAGATGCCGGATTGTGTGTGTTTTATACAGGCTGGTTAGAATGCATAAGTCTATTTATAAACCTCCTTCTTTTGTGAATTTCCTTGTTAATGATGCCTTATCAAGCAATAGAAAATACAGTAATACATTAGTCTTATGCCAAGGGCAACAGAAAGACTATCTTTTCTTCACAGTACTTTCTACAACACTTGTGTGCAAGGGTGTGCGTGTAACATATGTACATGCTCACATGTGTGTGCATATGTCTGTGCAGATGCGTCTTTCCCTATGTCCATGTGTGGTGTCCAGAAGTCAATGCCAAGTGTAATCCTGTGTCAGTCTCCACTTAATTTTTTGGAAGTAGGTTCTCTTGCTGTACCTGGGGTTCATCAACTTGATCAGACTGGCTGGCCAAAGAACTCCAGCAATCTGCCTGTCTACACACACACACACACACACACACACACACACACACACACACATACACACATACCAGTGCTGGGGTTGCATCTACACAGGACCATGTCTGGTTAGGTATGTGGCAGTAGGGACTTCACTAACCTGGCCAGCTCCCTGGTCTCCTTGTAACAATTCTGTGTGGGTTTTCCTTCACATTAGATTTTAAAGGCTGTGATGGTGGAGAGCAGGGCAGCCTGGGTTCATGGGGCCCACACCCAGTAGGTACGCGGGAAAGATATGTGGGACTCATAGATTAATAAGGAAGACCCTGTGGCCTCGAGTCTCAGAGAATGGGAACATAAACAAAGCTTGTGGCTGCGGTGCCTACCTGAAGTACTGCCCAAGCCCTCCCCTCTCCCGAGGCTAAGTCAGGACTTAAATATACATGTAATAAAGACAGACCTTCAACCAATCATCTCTTTCCTGCACTTGTTGCTAACAGCTTCTGAGGGCTTTGGGACAGACACAGTGGCCTAAAAGACATTGAGTTCACAAACAAAGGGACACCCTGCTTAGTCCAGTCCTTCGAGAAAGGCAGGGAATATGGTCCTTCTCTCATCCCCCTCCACCACCCCCTCTAAGCCACCCCAGGTGCCCCTTCCCCACCCACAACCTGCAGTGGGAAGGTGAATCTTGCACCTCATGGCTGTTTTCCAGCTCTGGGCTCATCTTAACTCTCTGAGAATGACTCATCCAGTCTGAAAATGAGAAATGACTCCCATCCAGGAAGAAGTACTTTATGAAATGGGAAACAATCCCCCATAGTGGCAGGGGTTATTGTCACCTCCTGTTCCCAAAACCAAAGAGGGTGAAGGCACACACACAGATAGCTCTTCCACCTGTTACCCTGTCCTTACACCTGAAGTAAAGCCGAGCCTCTCCTGACTTTCCTGCCATTCCCTGCTCCTCCCAGCCCTCCCCTTCACTATCTGTCAAGCTCTCTCCTAGCATTTCTTACCCCCCCCCCAATCACTTGGTGGGGCTCTCTGCCCTCCATCCTAAAGAAAGCTCCCTCAAGTGGCCAGAGTTCTTGAGTAACTAGGCAGTTATGTAAGCTTCACAAAATGTTAATTCAGAATAGCAGCTAGTGCCAAAGGAAGTGGGGGAGGCAGTAATCTAGACAACCCTATGCACGAAAGCACAGGAGCTAAGGCAGACAGTGATTTCTTCATCACCAGCATTTTCCTAGCCCCATGTCCCCAGATAAGACCTAGAGAAAGGCATGAATCAACCAAAAGAAATGCTGCAGTTGGAAGTCACCCAGCCTAGCATCACACCTGTTTCATCCGATACCACCAGCTGCCACTAGATGGCACCAAACTGCAAAAAGGAGCAATGCCTTTTCCTTAGCTGCACAGCCACTTTAGAACAAGGTCGGAGCTGTATTATTGAGGTGTTCCAGGCTACTATCTGGGCCCTAGCACAGAGTAAAGCTCAGAAAATGTGCAAATGTCTGCTGATTGGAGGGAGGGTGGGTAGGTGAGTGGATGGATGGATGGATGCATGGATGGACAGACAGACAAACTAATGGACAGACAGGCAGGTGCATAGAGTTAATTCCTCTCCCTAAAGGACGTGGACACTACTTCTTTGCTGTATATATGTCCTGGCCTTACTAGATGTCTTGTCCCCTCACTTCACGAGGGTTCTGGGGTCTGGAAGGGTATCACGGTTGCCCAAAGTAATGAGATTGAGTCTTCTACCCTGGGCGAGAGGATAAGGAGCAGGAGGGCACTGGACACGCCCTCACCTGCATCTAAGTCTCCTGGGCAGTCAGAGTAAAGGCTTCCCTGTGCCCAACTCCCACCCAACTGAGCAGCCTTACTGTGGCCTTCCCACCCTGCCATAATTTTACCCAAAGATCAATGATCACTGGCCTTCAAACCTCCGGCATTGACCCTGCCTCAGCTCCAAATGGTCTCTTTAAGATTTTCGGGACCCTTGCCTTCCACCCTGCCATGGCTGTTTTCCTGCTTTGATTCCCTTCTTGGGAATTCTTTCCTACTGAGGTCCTTCTCGTTAGTGGCATGCCAGCTGCATGGTGTACCCTGACATCTACGGAACCCTGTGCACTGAAATTTGTCATCTTAATGAAGACCCAACCCCTCTCTGACTGAGCGAGTGTCAGGAAGCCACTGGTCCTGTCAACCAGCCTTACCTAGAGCTCCCCACCTCCAGGTGAGTGCTTTGGATTTTGCTTGTTTGTTTTGGAAAAAAAAATTCTAACTTTATTGAGGTCTGATTGACAAATTTTTAAAAAAGGCTTATATTGAAGGTACACAGTATATTGTTGCATGCATATACGTTATGAACTGGTATCTAATTAACATAAGTGACATTTCATAAGTTCCTTTTTTGTAAAAATGGTTAGCATACTTATGGTATACTCAGTTCTCAGATGGCAAGCATGTGACACAATGTTTGACCTACGGTCACCAGGCTGTTCATTACACCCCAGAACTTACTGATGCTGTATACAGAAATCTTGTGTGCTGCTGGACTAACAAGCCCCATTTCTCCCAACCTCCAGATGCTGCCAACACCTACAGTGCCATCTGCATTTGAGTACACCTTTTTAAAATACCAGGAGAAGCCAGCATGCCTTCACAGTACAAGGGCACATTCCTGGCGACCCCGTCAACCTTGAGTCCCTTCTTCACCCTCATTTCCTCACAATGGCTAGAATAAACAGAGCAGATACAGTTGTACTTTCATTCTATCTGCTCAATGAGCCATAATGACAGTAGACAAAAAGATGTTCACAGACACCTCCAGGGCCACAGCCAATGGGGAGGGACCAGGCAGGGTCCCTGGTGATTGAAGCCTCAAGATTCAGGTTTCATTAACTGTAATTCTGACTGGCTCTGCCCAGAAATCCCATCATTTATTCATTCCTTTGCCTTTGGTTCTGTGCCTGCCACCCTGGCCGGATGGTTGCCCTTCTGGAGAGTCACCGGGAGCCCAGGGACAATGGAAATTTCCCAAGGGCCAGACGCAGGGAGCTGTTAGCCATATTCACAGAGGCTATAGACAACTTTTACAGTAACATCAGAAAGTTAACTGTATAGTCTATCATATACTGCCCCCTTCCTCTTTGGCTTCTTTTGCAGAATGTCACCTTATTTTGTGGCTGGGTCATCACAGTGCGTCAGTTCTTCACACAAATATCACTCTATTGTATGTAAAGAACTTGAACATCTGTGGATTGTTGTCATTCATGGACATCCAGGAACCCAACGGGTCCTCAGAGGCCAATGCATACAAATAAACCACACAGACTGGCCCTGCAATCACCCAGCATGTTGGCTTGCCTTCACTTACAGTCTCTTTTGAGACTTTACACACTATGGCAGCCTGTTGTTCAGTGAGGGGAGGGTTGGAGGTGAGAGCCCCCTTTTGGCATCTGACATGTAGTGAGATTGGGGGGGGGGGAGGCTGTACCGGCTGCAGAAAAAGTGGGCAGACCCTGGGGAAAGGTAGGGCACAGGTGACACCGGACTCTGAAATGTCACTCACAGCTGCTCCTAGAGAGCCCAAGCCCCAGAACAAGAGCCAAACTCGCTGTGTAGATTTTCTGGCTCATGAAAACTTGGAGGAGGCTTAGCCGAGCAGGGGACCCACTGACCCCTAATAACAGTCAAGGGGCTATTGCACATGTTTCTAGCTGTTGAATCTCAAGTTGTAATCATATGCAAGGGGTGCAGCTATGTCCGAGTATTTGCCAGGGTGCCTCTGCAGTGGGTGACAGGAGCCTATGTAGGGCCGATAATAAGACTGTCCTCTTTGTGCGGCTGAGTGTTTACTATGGAATAAAGAAGCTTCTCTCTGGTACACTGGTGGCTGGGAGCCTAGGGACCTGTAGGCCAGAGCCTCAGTCACAAAGCTCCATACACATCTAAGACCCACAGAAGGTAGGTGAGGCAGGTAAGCCATAGAATGACGGAGGGACAGTGCTGGCCCTAGTGAAGAAAGGGAAAAGTGCCCTCTAGGAACTGGTTGGACCTCCATCACATTTTCTTTTCTTTTTGTTTTCTTTTAATTTTTTTGTTTTTTTCGAGACAGGGTTTCTCTGTGTAGCCCTGGCTGTCCTGGAACTCACTCTGTAGACCAGGCTGGCCTCAAACTCAGAGATCCACCTGCCTCTGCCTCCCAAGTGCTGGGATTAAAGGTGTGTGCCACCACTGCCCGGCACATTTTCTTTTCTTTTAAAGTTGTACATGCAGTGGAGGAGTATGAGAAACTGAAATCCTATTGTTGGTGGCTGCACCGACAGAACTGGAAGATTTTGTTTGGTGAAATAAGCTGGGCACCGAAAAACAAGTGCTGGGGGTGCCCATCCATCCATGAAGCCTGATGTCACCGAAGTAGAGAGCAGAACAGCAGTTACCTGAGGCTGGAGACGGGTGAGAGGGGTAGACAGAAGCTGGTAACAGGCACCAGGATATAGCTGGGTAAGAGAAACATGTTTCCGTGCGTGGTGGGCAACACTGTGACACGATATCAGCTCACAATTCATGAGGAAGTTTAGAAAACAGGTAGAAAGGAAGAGCTTGCAGCTTCCCAAGCAAAGGGAAAACGTTAAATACTCGGGATTGATCTGTATATGCTATGTACCAAGTAGCCATAATGCACCCCATAGCTATTATAATTATCACATGTTAATTAAATAAATCAGGTAGAAAGAGGCAAACGAAAAGCCTTTCAAGGCAGCCAGTTCTTGAGGCAAACTGAACAGCGCGAGTCATGGCTCCTTGCTTCAGCAGGCCGGAGCCCGCATACATTTGTGATGGAAACACGACCCTGATGTCTTTGTCTTTGTGCCTCAGGGGTGCAGAAGACCTTCCTGTGCTGCCCAATATGCCACTCTCCAAAACAGAAACCCAGGGATCAGCACTCCTACACACAATTACTGTAGCCTTAAGGAGCCCTGTTTCACTGTGTGCACTGTATCTCCGTTTCTCCGTCTTTGTACAAAAGCAATTATGCTTGTTAGTTTTTGTCAACTTGGTACGAACTAGAGGCACCAGGGAAGAGAGACCCTCACGTGAGGACTTGCCTCCATCATATTGGTTAGTGAGCACGTCTTGAGTAATCACTGATTTGGGAGGATCCAGCCCAATAGGGGCAGAGACACCCCTGGGCAGGTGGTCTTGAGTTGTGTAAGATCAGGGGCACTGAGCAAGCCATGGAGGTCGAGTCATGTTCCCCCATGATTCTGCTTTAGTTCCTGCTTTGAGTTCTTGCCTTGCCTTGCATTGGTGATTGCACTGGCCTGTGAGCCGAGTAAACCCTTTCCTCCACAAGTCACTTTTGGTAGAATGTTTTAGCACAGCAACTGGGATGGTGAAAATGATGTATATGCCTCATAGGCTTGTGGTGGGTACCAGACTCGTGTACTGACAGGAATGGGCTAAATCTCTTAGCCCATGTCACCTTTCCCAACAGCTGGACATGTGCTGCTGTGGGGAGATACCAAAGTACCTCTCTGTATTAGCGATGACAACAACAACGAGTGCAGCAGCCTGGAGCCCAAGGCCTCTCTGGTGTTTTATCTCCACTGCCAGATTTCAGCCATCTCTGTTCCAGCATCGCAGTGTTTACTGGGTTCAGGATCTACTACAACTTCATGTTTTTCTTCCAATCCCTTCCATTGCTCATCAAACATTCATTTTAAATGACAGATGCTTTATAACGAGATCGTAAACTCAGTATCCATTAGTTCATGGGGTAGATAGAAAATAAACACGGACATGATATTCCAGTGGCAGGCAGCAAGCACACAGGGTAGAGCCTCTGAACACTGATCCCCACTAAATCGGGCACCACCTTGCAAAGGTTATACAGATTCAAAATTATTCCAGAATTAACAGTTTAAGACAAGGAGAGGAGTGGGGGGGGGGGGAGAAGAAGAGGAGACATAACTCTTTAGAGATACACCTAATGACTGATTCGAGAAGAGGCAGAAAAGTATACAAGTAGCCAGTGCCAGGAGGGAAGTGGCCCAAACCATAGGGGCACATCAAAGGCCACAAAAGCCAGATCACCACAGCCCTAGCCACAATTGGGTCTATCCGGACCTCAAAGTAAATGACAACACCAAATGGATTATAACCTACCAAATACTAAAGATGTTATGAGTCCATTCTGAAGCCAGTAAATAAATAATAGAGCCAGCTCCTCCTTCCAGTAAGTGCCAAGGCATGGTGAATGAGAGTCAAAGGAGCCTTTGGCATGCACCACAGCCATAATGGATTTAGGAAAAAGCATCAATGAAGGTCAGAGCAGTGGGCAAAAGTCCGATTAGAAACAAAAATAGTCATTTATTTTCAAAAACATTTCCTCACGCGTCACCTACTAAGCTTAGAGGGGACAAGAATGGCTGATGGTGAAAGAGTCCTGAGGAGCCCATCCATCATACACAGGGCTCAACAGGGGCATCAACATTCCAGGGATAGACAGACACTGCATTGAAGGCACCATGCCAGGTCAGTTCACCCTGATGGCAATGACGCACAGTACAGCCTCATCCGTGGTGGGCACAAATGGTCAAGTGTGCTGTCTTAGCCACAGGTGGCAGCAGATGGGTGACCAAACACAGTGCTGTGGTTCTGGGCAGACAGCAGAACAGCTGCAGAGGGTGGTGTCCAGATAGCCAGGGAAAACTGACCATGGCCTGCGTCTCATGCTAGCACTGCCTCAGGAGGCTGTGTGCTCATTTGCTAACTGCTGTGGCTGTTTGGGAGATTGTCTTGTTAGACAGCACTGAAACATCAAGGTGGAAAACAGTCTGGTGTGGAGTCATGTGCCTGTGACAGCCTTCAAGACTTGGGAGTGGGCAGGGGAGAGAGGAAGAAAGGAGAAGAGCAGAAGGGAAGAAGCAGATGCCCTTGGACTCCTGACCCCTTTGCCTCTACTTCCTAAAGTACCAGGACTACGGGTGCAGTACCATGCCCAGCTCCTATGGGAATTTTAAATAGTCTTTAATTTCTGAATTTTTCTCCCTACGACCTGAAGTTAGAGGTGATCAGAAATGTGGGCAGCCCACTCCTCCCAGAGAGAACTTAGCCGGATGGGAGCTAAGAGAAAGCCTGCTTGCTTGTTCCACCCTCCTGGACTGTACTGTCAAGGGCAAAACTAAACCAACTTAGCTGCCTTAAACATCACTAACTTTGGGAGCGAGGGTTTCACACAGGTTTGCAACACATTGCTAGTCTCCAACTAGCTTTGCAGTAGGCACTGCCTCTGCTGGCTTCGTCGTGTTTGCCTAAGTCACCTTTCCGGATCCTGAAGGCTGCTTTTGCTGTTGCAAACACCGCCATCCTCCCTGGGCTTGGAGGCGACTGACAGATGGCTGGACCAGAACAGAACCTCAGGGTCTGTCTGTCTGTCCTCTTTTCCGCTCTGGGTGTTAACCCTGAGAACTGTTTATCCAAGACTGTGACAGAGCTTCCTTGACCTAAGCCTGCCTTGTGTCTCTCTTCCTACTTTAAGGCTAAAGACCCCCACCGGCTCCCATGACCACAAACACCAGACTAAGAAAGCAGCAGCAGCGAACTTCCTGGAGCATCTCAACCTGTTTCTCATTGCTCTCCTTTATAGCTCTTATCTCTCCATTTCTGCCATGTATCTGTAACCCTTCCACCCCAGTGAGGAAAACTCCCACTTCATCCTTTGGTCACTGCATAGTCTTTCTTCTCCCTAGGAGTGGACTCTTGGACATTGGTTTCCATGTGGGACATGTTCTGTGTGCAGACAGGGTCATATGACCCTGATAACACCTTGTAGTGACTCTTCCCAATTGTCAACTTGACTATTTATGGAGTGAACTACAATCCAGAATTAGAAATTAGAAGGATCACCTGTGATCCAGATCTAGAAGCTAGAAGACACAAGTTTCTGACCTGGAGATCTTGAGGCATAGTGGCCATGAAAAGCTTAGCCCCAGGCAAAGTAGTACACACCCTTAATTCCAGAAGACTGAGGCAAGGAGATCTCTGAGTTCAAGGTCAGCGGGGCAAAGCCAAGTCCCAGACCCAGGCATGGTGGTACCCACCTTTAATCTGGGCCACACCTTCTGCTGGAGTCCTACATAAGAACATTGGAAGAAGAAAGATTCACTTCTTTACCTTCGTGCCTTGTGGGACAGAGCAACTGCTAGATCCTTGGACTTTCATTCACAGCTGCTGCTGACCATTGTTCGGGAGCTGGACTACAGACTGTAAAATCATCAGCAAATTCCCTTACTATATAGAGACTACCCATAAGTTCTGTGACTCTAGAGAACCCTAATACATACCTGGTGCTCTGTCATAACACTGAGGAGGGGGAGACAAAGGGACTGTGGTTCACATCAGACTCCATGTTCTCACCAAGACTTGATAGAATTGCTTGCACGATACGCGTTTTCTACGTACTTTAAGGACAGTTTCTAGAGACATGAGGTTGTGTTTTTCCCATTTCCTGCCTGTCGGAGTTGAGTTTTGGCTCGTGAATCTGTACATCATCCCCACCTCACCTCCAAACTAGTAGAAGCCTAAGAGAAGTTTTGATGTTGGAAGAGTTGACCTGTGTACTTCACCAAACTAGGAGAGGGTATTAAAGAGGAAAACTGTTGATAGAAGGAGAAACATTTAATGAAATCCAGCACTGGATTTAAAACTGGAAGAATATTCCCTTAACCTGACTTAACCATCTATTAGGAAGCAACAGCAACTGTAGCGTTTAAAGCATCGCTTCATTGGCAGGAAAGAGATGGCTAACTACCATGCCACCTGCAAGCCCTTCTATGCCCTCCGTTCGTATCATGACGTGTACATACTGGAGCACGTGAAACACAATCATCACTATTATACCTGATCCACGTGTTACAGAACAATTTATAGATCAGAGTGCAAGTTCGGCCAAGTTGGTAGATGATACATATAACATCAGTGAGCAAAGCCAACTTAGAGAGAACCAGGAGACGAGCCTTTATAAATGAGATCGTGGGGTTTCAGGCGTCCTTTACTGTGAGTACAAAATCAGGGTTGGGACTAAGTATAAGCTGTACATCAGACTCACTGGTCTCACCAAGACTTGATATAATTGCTTGCATGATATGCATTTTCTATCTATGCATATGTTATTTTCTATGTCTATTACAAAATGTGAGATATAGCACAATTATTTCTTTATAAACATGTAATAAAAACACGTAGCTATGACTTATTCAAAGATGCACGGGACACAGCATCATAAATAATCCTCAACAAATCTGCTCATTCACTGTAATCACAAAATCCCAATGTGACAAGATGATCTAATATATATAGAACAAAGATCCAAGAGCTGTTCTACAATTTCTGACAACCAATTAGAAACGTATGTGATTAAAAATGGCTTACTGGTAAAGATGAATGGACAAAGTTAACAAAATACAGAGTTCAGACACATTCCCGTGATTATATGGACTCAGGACATAATAATGGCTTTATAAATATATAAATCAGGAAGGACTATGGTTTTCAAATGTTAGGAAAATAACTATTTCTATATAATTACATTTAGTCATTTACCTTATTGCTGACAAAATACCCAGACAAAAGAGCTTCAGAAAAGAAGGGTTCATTTTTAGCTTACATTACAGGTAGCAGTCTGTCATGGCAGCCATCAGGAGGTCCACTGGTATATTGCATGGGCAGGCAGGACAGAGTGGAGCTGGACTGTGAACCTCAAGGCCCACCTTCCGAGACCCACTTCCTCCAGCAAGCTGTTATTTCTGGCTTTTCCACAACATTCCAAAAGAGTGTCATGAGCTAGGAACCATGTGTTCAAAGACAGAGTCTACAGGTGGGACACTTCCCATCCAAACCACACTGTAACAAGGCCATTCATGAGCTTGCATCATGACCCTAGGTTATTAAAAAACTAAATGTAGCCGGACAGATTTCTGAGTTCGAGGCCAGCCTGGTCTACAGAGTGAGTTCCGGGACAGCCAGGGCTACACAGAGAAACCCCCGTCTCAAAAAAACAAAACAAAAAAAAAATTAAATGTAGAAGCTTTAAATGTAAAGGCTTCTGGATGATAAGCAACACAAAGTTGATACAGGGATTCATCAATCTTCTGGTTTTCTATGTGAAAGTTAAGGATCCTTAAAAATCCTAAACAAAAATTATGTAAAACATCTAGAACAAAGCTAAAATGTGAAGACCCTTATGAGGAATGTTACCCAAGCATATAAAGGACCTAAATAAAATTAGGCCTAGCATAATACTAATGGGCAAATTATATTAATTATGAATAAGTCTATTATCCTCCAATTAGTGGACAAACTAATGCAATCCTGGCCAAAAGAGCAACACTTCAGTGGAACTTAATAAGCTAATTCTATCATTTGCTTGGAACAGAAAATGCACAAAAATACGACACAGAAGAGATAAAAAGGAAAATGGCCTTTCCCACAGGTGGCATCAGCATGCAGTGTGAAGGAAGAGACAGACATGGGGTCTGACGTCAGCTTTGCAGCAGTTTGATGAGTCAAAGCTGGTATTTGGAGTGGGTTGGGGATGACCGACTAGCCCTTAATGGCTTTCCATTTTTGCCTATTTCATAACTGTCTTTCATTTACGTTGAGGAAACTAGGTAAATATGGTATTCTGTCTGGTGTTAATCAGGGAAATTCAAGTTAAAGTTATCTTGTTAAACAATGAATGTCCCAAGATGGAAACTAGCTGCTGTGGACAAGCGTGCGGAGAGGGAGCTGTGATGGGCTTGGAGCTCAGCAAAAGCAGAGTTGCATCAGAGGAGTGAAGAGACCTGGGTAATGTGAAAGTCAGATACACAGGAAATCCATGGCATTGGTGTCTTACATACATTAAGCCAATTAGATGGGAAAACAGTGTTAAATAATAATTCATTTATTTCACTCCAAAGTAGCAGGTCAAAGACAGACAGTTGTTCTTGACTGGTAGACCGACCACCCTCTCTTGAAATATCAGGAGACCTGAGGCTCTCACAGACATCCTGACCTGTCTGGAAAACAGGGAACTTCCAGGGGCAAGCACACCGTGACCCTTTGTGTAAGCTTCAAGCTGGAAGTTTTCCACCTCACTGACTGGAACTGTCCTGTGGCCACACTTACCTGAGGGAGGCTGGGCAGTCCCGAGTCCAGGGGAAACACAGACGAGAAGGAGCAGCCCACGCCAGCAGCCATGCAAATGCCTGGACAACCACACAGGGCTCTGGGATGGCAGCAACATCAGCATAGGGCGGGAAGGGGGGAGTGCTTGAAGGATTTTTAGCAGTGACAATACAGTAAAAGCTGGCATCTTTAAAATCTTTTATTTGGAATTATTTAACATGTTTAATATATTAAATCTATTTATACCGCACAAAGTATTTAATGTTTAAAAAAATCAGATTGCAGCTCAATGTATACAGATGCTGTGTATTGTTAAGAAGTATTTTACCTAGAGCACTGGTCTCTAAGTTTTTCCCAGCTTGGCTAGATAACCATGTTTACCGATCACTACCCTGAAACTCAACCTTCCCGGGTTGGGCAGGTCAGTGGCAGAGCTGGAACATGGACTCCTTCCTTACTGCACGGTAGGTCACTTTAGACAGTAAGAGGTGACATACCTTCTCTAGCTCAGTATAACTTATATCTCAGACATTACAGGCACAGCACAAATGTTTCACGCTAGTGAGTCAGGTCAGTAGTCAGCCTGAGGACAAGGGCAACGTCATATCCTTGTAGGCTAATGACTAGAAGAACAAAATAAACAAGCAGGTATTGAGGCTTCTTTCTGAGCCAAGTACTAAAGTTTAGAACTTATTGACCTAAACCCCTTCCACCAGCTTTAGATAATGATGGCAAAGGAAAAAAACCACACTTCTTTCTTTGATACATATGTATGAGCTGGGATGGAACTTGGTGGTAAAGCACACAGTCGGCATGTGCAAAGCACCAGAGTCTGTCTTCAGCAACATTTAAAACAAACAAACAAACAAACAAGCAAACAGACAACAACACCCAAACCTGCTAATTTAAAGTAAAGAATTATTTATGGGTAATTAACAATTTGACAGATAGCAAGCATCTTTCTATATGTGGCCAGTGGGTCAGAAATATTTACCCATCCTGTATCAAGGTACTAAAGTTACCAGACAGATCTGTGAGGTGACCTGTGAGATGAGTGGACAAAGAGAAGCCATGTTCCCAGTATCAGGGAAGACCAGACTGTTCTTAAGCAGAATGTGCTCCCTGACAGCATCTTTTGGGTTAAATAATGCATTTGCTCCATCGAACAATTGTTAGGTCCCTGGTTTTATAACTTAATCCATAGTGCCACCAAAACAAAACAAAACCCTCCAATTATTTTCTTCTTCAAGTTTTAGTCTTGAGGTAGATGACACAGTAAACACCAAGTACAGCCATGCCCTTACACACACACACACACACACACACACACACACACACACAGGATCACTAATCACAGGATGGGTGAGCAGAGATTCCCATTTGAAGTTTAGGAAGCATCGCTGTTAGCAGTATTCCGGCTTCAGTTTCCAAATCCCTTCACCACCAGGAGTTCTATGAAAATTGCACAGATTTCTCAGTAGTTCTCGGAAGACACAGGACTGTGCCACGGACAGCTTGGATTCAAACTCTTGTAGGATTTCCTGAGTGCTGGCCTGGCCATCCACCTGGGCCTGGAAAGCAATGAAGTTCCTCATGTCCACCAGAAGGTCGTCATGTTCTGTGCTGCAGGGAGGCACGGCAGCAGCCTCAGCAAGGTGCTCGCTGTCACTCTCTAAGCGCTCTGGCAAAATCATGTGGTTTCTTGCTCGCATTCTGGCCAAGAGTGAGGAGGAACTGGGTGCTCCAGACAAAGATGCTCCATCTTCTTTGCCACTGAAGTGCTCAGGGGTGTGAGTTTTCCCTTCCTTTTTCATGTTGTTCTAGAGAAAGAAGACCACATGTTAACAGACCGAACTTCCAGATTATTCCACTATTTCCCCAAAGGCTGTGAGGACCACAGAATAACTGAAATGCCATATGTATGGTGAGATGTGGGAAAAAGACGTGGATGCCATCCAATGCCTAGGCAGAGGAGATGTGGACATGAATCTAGCCATTTGTAAAGAGCATCTCATAAAGAAGCAGGAAGAAGAGAATGAAGCCATCTCCTGGATCCCAGAGTGTGAGATCGGGGCAGCGGAGGGAGGTCTTGCCTGCAGGCACAGTGCCTGGGCGGATCCTCTAGATGCCTAGGACAGCTTTCCGTGGCCATGGGCTTGTCCTGCTCTTTCTCCCGCATGCACCCTGGCCCACACCTCAGGACAAGGAGCAGTTGTCCCTTTCTTCACTTTTCCGCCTTCTTCCTTTCCCGCTCTGCATCGCGTGTGCTTCCGTAAAACAACCTAACCTGGAAAGTGCCTTAGACTCCTGATGCCAAAAGCCCGGGACACGGCAGTCTGGAAAGTGTCTGTTCTTAAATGGAGCTAATAAAACTAGAGTCTTAACCTGGGGGTCTTCACGTGTGAGCATTAACACATCCTTACTCAGAAAGACAGAGGGGTGCTTGCTCAGTTTTACCGTTGCTGCAGTGTGGCAAAGGACAGGTGCTTTGCCCAACGCTCAAGAAGGCTCTCTGGCCATTTAGTTTAGACAGTGGTGTCTCTAGAGCTGACACACCTCCTCCAGAGAGGTGGCTGTGCATATTAATTTTCTAAGAACTGAACAGAAAATCTGCTGAGATTTTGTGCTCTAGGAAGTAAGCAGACCCTTAGATTCAAATGAAAGTACAACACAACTCTGGGCCTACAAGTATCAAATGTCATTACGTCAGTTACAGCCATCTTCACCCTCACACCCAAATGACACTCTCCTGACCATCCACACAAATCTCAACATGAGAGGCAGCCAGGCTATCCCCTTACCTGAGTCTTTTCCGTTAGCGATGAAGGGCGCTGCACAGGGAGGTTGGAGTTCCTTTTCTGACCAAATCTATTCCTAAATAAGAAAGAGATCAGGTAGACAGGATGTCAGGTGCTGCATCAGAGGCCAGGGTACTCTCAACAACTAGCCTCTTCCTGGGAAAGCCACTGCCCTCAGAGTCCCACATTCCTGCTCTACCACCTTGACTGTTACATTCTGCTCTTGTGGGATGTGTGAGTGGGATCCGCTCAACATGTTCACTCAACACTGGGAGTGAGAAAGCATCCTGGGTAATAATTACATAATAATATGCTAATATTATAATTAGCACAATAATTACTGATAGCTATAGACTGGCTAGTTGTCTTACCAACATTTAGTCACTATTTATATTTCTCACTATTATTTTTTAAATAATTGGTGTTTTGCCTGCATATATGTCTGTGTGAGGGTGTTGGAACCTGAAGTGACAAGACAGTTGTGAGCTGCCTTGTGGTTGCTGGGAACTGAACCTGAGTCCTCTGGAAGAGCCATCTTCCACCCCCTACTTCTCCCTATTTTAAACATCATCTCTCAAACAAAACTGAGCACTTCGTTCCCAGAAAATTTATCTCTAGAAAGCAGGAGATAAAAGGGAAGAAAGACAACAGGACTTTCCAAAGTCACTCAGGCCTGCTCCACACAATGCCTCCCGGAAGGAACTTCTTGTCCCACAGAGAACAAGCCTTGGCCTGCCTTGACTGTGCAGCTAGCCTCAACCACTGGGACTCCTTGCAAGCATGTCGGGGAGTGGTCTCTTACTTTACTCCTGTTGGTGCACCAGAAATACCCCTGTGGCCAGTCCAGGTGGGAACACCAGATGCTGCCCCTAGGCATTGCTGACGAGAGAGCCTCAGAGCTTTCAAGGCGTCCTGAGCCACTCGGTTGGCTTCTGCCTCCACCAGCACATAATCCGGACTGGACCCATCTATGATGGCATCATGCTTCATGACACTGTGCACGCCCACTAACGAGAGTAAGGAAAGAATGACAGGGATGATTTGGCCTATGTACTGAAATATTACACACTGTAATGCTACACGCTGTAAGACTACACGCTGTAAGACTACACGCTGAAATACTATGTACAGTAATACAAACTAATGCTACACGTTGTAATACTACACACTCTAATACTACACGCTGAAATGCTACACGCTGAAATGCTACACGCTGTAATGCTACACGCTGTTATACTACACACTTAATACTACACACTGTAATAGCAGGTGTTGTAATACTACACAGTAATACTACACACAGGAATACTACACACTGGAATACTACACGCTGGAATACTACACGCTGGAATACTACATGCTGGAATACTACACGCTGGAATACTACACGCTGGAATACTACACGCTGGAATACTACACACTGGAATACTAGTTTTACAGAGAAAAAAACCCCACAACACTTTCAGCTGCTATTTTTTGGGGTAGCAATGACTTGAGAACTTCACAAATGCTTTCTGTTCACACTTGCCACTACCCCACAAGGGACAGTTATGAACTATCCTTGTTTTAAACTAAAATGCTTTAATCATAATTTTAACATTTAATCTCTTCCTAGCTATACTGTTAGAAAATTAAAATATTGATAAACCCTTCAAAGTGAAAATATAAAGCAGAAATAAGAATTTCAAGCAAATAAACCTTCATGGGAATGTTAATAGAATACACTTAATAGGATAATAACCAGTGGAAAGTTCATTTCCCTGAGTATCCGCATCAGGAAAAATGAACACCAATGCAAGATGTGGCATGCCTATAATCCCAGATCCTAGGAGTCTACCACAGAAGGATCAGAAATTCAAGGCCAACATGGAATACACAATGATATGCCCCAAAATAAACAAACAAATAATAACATTAAACTAAACTAAATAAATTTCTAACTAGACATAAATACAAGGAAATAATTATGCTCCCAAAACCTCAGCAAAATATAATAAAAACAAAAGCACTAGAAGAAACTTATAAAATAAAATAATGAAGTACAGACTAGATCAACTCTAGATCCCTATTAATAAATAAGAACCCGGGATTACTAGATAAAAGTAGCAAAATGAACAACTCACTTAAGGTTAAGAAAAACAAAAACTATGGAATAAAGAAAGCCGAGAGAGAAATTAGCTTTGGGAAGAGGCAGATCACTATAGGATATTTGTGTACCTTTGTGCTAATCTGAATAGAAACCAACAGCAAAAAAGAATTACAGATGGCGCAGGTAAGAGTCATGGGAATTCAGGGATGGGTAGTGTTAACTAACCCATTATGTAATAAGCTTTGTGACGCTCTTTTTAGTACCAACCACTGATGTCTCTATAGTGAAAATGCCTTTGACAAATTTCATTACCCATACCTGAAAAGCCATTCCCCAAACCAGGAATTTCCCTAATAAACACGTGCTTTGTCCCGGCACCAGACTCTTAATGAGAAAACACTCCAGGTTCTTTCTACTGCAGTGATGGGCTAGTAAAGTAGTAACAACAGAGACAAGGTGTGACAGAAGGCAGCGCAGTTCATTAGTGCCTTCCTTTCTTTACTCCCTTCCTCCTCCCACCTTCCCTCGTCTTTCTGGGCTAGAGATGGGGACCCAGGGCTTCATGCATGCTAGACAAGGGTTCTGCCATTGATCAATATAACTCCAGTCCTACTCTCTTTTGAAGTTTTAATGGATACAAAGCTAGAGGACTCTAGAGAATAAATGACAAAACAAAGCAGTAAACCATCCAGAAGAGAATGAAATATAAACTAACCCTATAACCTCCCCGTTAAACAGCAGTTAAAGGATACAACATGGGGAGACTCCACACACAGTAACAATGAACAAAAACAATTTGCATAACAAAACATTTTATCCAATTTTACTAATAAAATAATGCAAATCAACATGAGATGCCAGGCAGAGTCAGGACAGACAGAAAGGGAGCTTAGGGAACAACGGAAGAGAAAGGAACACCCTCCCCCCAATCCTCCCAATTCTGACGGCAGCCTCTCCTGCTGAGAAGCAAAATTACAGCCAATCAACACTTGCTGTAAAGGTTGCTGACACAATGAATATTCCTTTGGTGCACATCTATTTTATGACTAATAACAGGGGTCCCAGCTTGAGGCCTGATGTGTAAGACCTCTTGGGCGGGGCCTCACTCCTCTCCCCAGACATCCCCAAGAATCTCAAGCAAAATTGTTAGCTTTGTTTACAGCGAAGACACCCTAACCTTCCTTGTCCAGCAATCTAGACTTTCACACCAGCAACTGTAATCCTGACAGTTGCCCTGAGAACCACCTGGTGGTCTCACTCGGGTTTCTTCACAGCTCTCTCAAGATAGTAAATTTGAACCCTGTCTGAATCCTACTACGTAAAACTAGTATTTAAGGGGAGAGATGGCTGTGACCACTCGAAGCCCATATCCACGCTCTCTGGCACCTTACTTTCTTCTGAGCAACTCCCTTTCTTGGAATCCTCCTGCTTAAACCTAGATCAAAACATCTTTATTAACTTCCAGCTCTCTTCTGCATAGGCTAGTACTCAAACTCTTCTTCACTGAAGCCACTAAGCTTAGCATAGCCTGCATCAAGGTCCCTAAAAATTAAGGGAACTCCTTAGGCTGCTATGGCTGCCATATTGTAGCTGTACTTCCTGCCTCTGCCCCTCAGACATGGACTTCTGTCTGTCTGTCTGCCTGCCTGCCTGCCCAGGCTATCTATCCATCAATCCATCTGCCCCTTAGACACAGACATCTATTTCTTTCCTATCTATCTATCTATAATCTACCTACCTACTTACCTACCTATCAGTCATCTACCTATCATCTATCTATTTATCTGAGACAGGGTCTCTCTGCAGCTCTAGCTGGCCTGGAACTCACAGCCCACTAGTCTTTGCCTCCTAAGTGCTGGGGTTAATGATGTGCGCCACAGAACCTGGCTTCTCATATTTATGTAGGCAAAAAGTAAAGCTGTAACACAACAGTCCTGGCATGGCCAACGAGAGAGACTGCTGAGGACAAATGCTAATATGAATCTTTTTTCCGGTGGGGGTAGGATTATTTCAAAACTAAAAACATCCTGTATGTGTCTTTCCTCTCCTAGTGGCCTCCTTTCTAGGAATTTTAGGGCACTGTTCCGTCTAACAGCAGGACAATACATGACACAAGGCTATTCATCACAACACTGTGACTGAAGAGAGCTTAGCAGTCTACACGCCCAATGTGAAGAAACTACGGTGTGTCCATGTAAAGGTCACAGAAAGGGAGAGGGTCTTTAAATATGGAGGGACTACCAGGATACAGAAGGCTTTTTAAAGGAGCAGAACACACAGTGTAAGAAAGTACGAAGTTACACATTGTCTGCTCTGACAGAAAGAAACTCGGCAAGGCAATGACATCATGACTTGCAAAGGCTTCTTCATTGCACTTGGGCCCCCAGCTTCCTATATCCTACCCCCCTGAAGAGAAGATCATGTGGACTCTGCCCTTGGTTCTACAGAGGTGACTTATAATCATCTTTATTCTCAGAACCCTGCTTCTTCTAGGCTTCCCCACTTGCAGCTCTTCACAGCTCAGTCTTTCTACCATCGGCCTTGGCCCGTTTATCATTATGCTTTCGTATGCTTTTCTTTCATTTTCTGCTAGGGTTTTACCATGTTTCTTGAATGTGGGGGTGTATAGCTTTCCTCAAGTTTGAAATATTGTTTGCCAGTGTCTCGTCAGATTGATCCTCCCCTCCTCTCCCTTCTTGGTCAGGGTGTGAATTACCGTTGCTCGAGGCTGCTGCATTGCTCTAGGCCGCTGACGCCCCAGCCTTTTAGCTTCTGCGACTTTACTATGTTACTCGGCAGAGCGTCTCTGCTCACTCTTAAGTTCACTAATCTTTTCTCCTGTGGTGTCTAACATGCTCCATCTCCTACCAGGCATTTTTCACACCAGCTATTACATCTTCATATACACTCTCTTTCAATGTATGTGTACATCTTCTGTGCCTCTTTTTGAATAGAACAGTTGTAATTATTTAATGTCTGTGCTAATTCCACCACCTGTGTGTCAGTTCCAATTTATTCCTCATTGTGAATCACATTTTCCTGCCTCTTTTTATGCCCAATAATTTTTGTATTTGATTTGATGCAAAACTTCATATACTTTGTCTTGTCCAGTGTTTATATCCACAGTTTATAAGAGTTTTCAGCGATCCGGGCAGTGGTGGAGCACGCCTTTAATCCCAGCACTTGGGAGGCAGATGCAGGCGGATTTCTGAGTTCGAGGCCAGCCAGGTCTACAGAGTGAGTTCCGGGACAGTCAGGACTACACAGAGAAACCCTGTCTCAAACCTCCCCCCCCCCCCCCCAAAAAAAAAACGTTTTCAGGGGAAGCTGAAACAGTGCTAAGGCAACAGGCTGCCTCGTAGGCACAGGCACTGTCCCTGCTCTGGGTGTGCACAGGGACTTCCCTCTACTTCTGAATGGTCCTCTCTGCAGCTTCAAACAGCTTTTATGCAGGATGTGATGACCAGCACCCAGCTGAGCTCCAAAGGAGCCCCTGTGCAGGAGGAGATCCTGCTGCTCTCCTTTATCACACTCCTTTGCATAAACTCCAGCACCTAGTCTCCCTGGATCTGTCTGTCCCCCATCTGAGAGATCACCATCCTCTGGTGGCCTCTTGGCACCACAGCTTCAAATGCATACTGTGTCATATTTCAGCTGTTCCATGCTTACAGGAATCGTATGGTTCTTAACCATAGATGCAGAGAGACACAGAAGAATATGTGCATTAATTTGTACACTCACGCACATGCATGTGTATTGTAGGCATAATTATATATGCATGTGAATGATAAAGGAAATGCTGAAAACTGTTACTGTTGACATAAAAGCTACAGCAGAGTTCATATGCTCTTCATGCTAATTCCTTTGACAGAGTTTTCTGAAGCAATGCATAAACCTGCCTTCTCGGACAGAACACCCTGACTCAGGAATCTTTGGAAACTACGGCCACCACTGTCATCATAATGCAGCAAAGGCAAAGAAGATGACACTCAGGAGGTACCAAAGCTGAGCAGGGCATGTTGACTTTCACTGTCTCAGCAACTGTTAGCTGATTTCTCTAACGCTTCTCTTTCTGCCTGCCCTTAGCAAGAGTTCTCCCTGCCTCTCTCCCATTCTCTAACCTCCTATAGTGAGAATACAGCACGGAAGGAAAAACCTACTAACGTCCAGGAGCACATGACTATCTATGGTAACTGACCCACTGTAAATGGTCATATGTTAAGAATTACTGTTTCTGAAAGTTTCACACTCTTTCAGGTCTTCAAAAAGGGGGATAAATACAATCCCCAAAACGTCAGCTCCGTAGTTAAAGGCTACTGTGTTAGACATGGCTCCCACATTCGCTATCCTAGCACTCATGTGAAATGTTCATCAAAATCATTACCTGATTTTTTGAAAAGCTTTTCCAAAACATAATCATCACTGCTCAGGTCCTTGGCTCCACTCTCCTGCTCAGTGGTTTGCTGGCGGTACCGCCTTTTCTTCACCAGGTGTGGGACTCGAGTTCCCTCAAACTTAGCATCTCTGCAATGCTTGGAGTTCTTGGCCTTTTGCTTGGGCTGTGGAAGTTTCTCTGTGGTCTCTTCCTCCGATGCATCATGTTTCCTTTTTGATTTGTGCTTAGAGAAATGACCTTCCGTTTGTTCACTCATGCGAACAGGTTCTGTCTGAGCCTGGCAGCACTCCCCTTCATAGGAAGAACCCTGCTTCTCACTGGTGGTGCTCGCCTCACCTGACAGCCTGGATGTGTGGTCAACTATAGGAGCATCTGAATGCTTCCCATCTCCACTCATCACTGAGAGATGCTCCAGCATGGGCCCTGCATCTGTCTCATGCTTCCCATCTCCAATCATCACTGAGCGATGCTCCAGCATGGGCCCTGCATCTGTCTCTTCTCCAAAATCAACACTGCTAGCTCTGTTCCCATTTGTGTGATGGTCGCCCTTCAAAGGACCACTTCCTCCAGGAGTGACACTTCCTGTAGCTCCTGCCACCTTAGATTTTTCTTCCATCAGGGTGGCACCATTTGCAGATGTGTCAGAAAAAGGGGGCTTCTTGCATTTGGGATCCGGTCCTAGGACTGGCTGAGTCCTTTTTTTTAAATGGCATTTGAGTGTTTGAATAGTGGAGCCAGTTCCTGTAATAGGGAAAACACAGCTAATGTTACACTGCAGAATTCTTATGCAACTGATTAAATTAAATGACTTAATATAATACCTGCAAAAATAGCACTTGTTTCAGTGCCCTGGGAGGCATCAGGACTGGTCAGAGTAAACAGCTCATAGAGATCATTGGATTTGAAAAAGCGCCTTTGTTTTGGGTCTTTTAGCACTCTGTTTGTCAAAAATTGCTTGAAGATTTGTCTAAAAAGATAAAATCACACTGATATGAAACAATGTTTAGCTGTACCTCAAAATTTCAGTTACAAAACATAAGAGATGGGCTGAAGAGATGGCTCTTAAGAGTACTGGTTGTTCTTCCAGAGGACCCAGCTTTAATTCCCAGCACCCAGAGGGCAGCTCACAACCACCTGTAGCTCCAGTCCCAGGGAATGTAATGCCCTCTTCTGGCCTCTCCAGGCACTGCATACATACGGTGCACAAACACAGGCACATAGAACACCCATACATAAAAATAAAGGGTTTTTTGTTTTTTTTTAAATGAGAGAGAGATACTGTCAGCAGATCTATGAATGAATAAAAAGCCCCCCAAACTTTCAACCATGGGAAATTACAACTCAAAACATACATAATATATCAGGTGGTCTCCCAAGTTTTATAAATTTTAAATTAGAAATGGTATCTTATTATTTACACCCAATGAGGTTACTTTTACCTCCAAAACATTTCAAACCTCACCTTTTACATTTATGTACCCCAAACTCTCCAGGCTGTAAGGAACCAATCAGACTCCTTGGTTCATGGGCCAAGGCCGCCCTGCCCTGCTCAGTGCCCTCTTGTGGATGTGTTCATTGCTTTGTACAGTCCTCCCCTGCTCTGTTCCCCAGCCCCCACCTGCTGGCTCTCTTCTATGCGTAAGGTCAAATCTTGTTGCCCTTTTCACACAGGCATTACCACAGAGCAACATCCTTCCCTCCTGTCCCCTGTGCTTCAAGCTAACCCTTTCTTCTCACAAGATGCACCTCATTGCCAGGCCCGACAATAAGTCTACAAGGACACAAATCAGTTCTGGAACAGCTCGGTGCCAATGCAGGCGCTGGGATATATGGAACAAGAATGGAGTCTGAGGGACCCAGGCAAAGCTGGTAATGTCTGGACTCTCCCTGCAGTTACTGCTGCCTCAAGCTGCCTAGTTACAAGAAAGCCAGAGGAAGGGGCACAAGCTATAACCTTTCCAAGAGTCTCTGCATAAACTGTCCTCGCTTCTGTCACTTCTCAAGCAAGTGACACACTACAGTAAGTCAGAATGTTTTCCTCACAAAACAATTTCAAATTTACATATAAAGAGTCCCTGGTTTAGATTAAGGTACAATAATTACTAGGTTCAGATATTTGAAAAAACAGTAAGGTTGGCTATGGTGGTGCATGCCTTAAATCCCAGCACTTGGGAGGCAGAGGCATGTGAATCTCTGAGGCCATCCAGGTTTACATAGTGAGTTGTAGGCCTGCCAACAGCTACACAATGAAATCTTGTCTCAAAAAATAAACAAAACAAACAAGCAAACAAAAAAGAGTAATGGATCAAAATATATTTTAATGGCAAAGAAAAAAATAAAAACACAAAATAGTCTGATATTCTTTAAGTTATAGTAATTATTACTCTAAGATAAAAAGATCTTTTAAACTAACACTTGGAAGTAATAAAATCCCTTCTTCCTGAAAACTCTAGGTTAGGAAGTTGAGGCCTAGCATCCGTCTGCACTAACCGGTGGTAGATCTTTTCCTCAATGGTGCCAGCCGTCAGAAGCCTGTAGACAGTCACCTGCTTCTTCTGACCTATCCTCCATGCTCGCTCCCGGGCCTGTGGCAGAGAGATTATAACAAGAGCCAACTAAGAGAAAGCAGTGATTGATCACTGCCTTCTAAGCCCTAGTCAGAATTCTGTGTAAGAAGAAATATGCACTGGAGGCCTATGCAAGGGGACTGAGAGTCACGTGACAGCTTGACTGCACGGGGTCTCTGACTGCACACTTTTCACAGCATAGAGCGATGGACTCTGTAGAGCGCCAGTTGAGGATCTCCCAGTCTGTAGGACTGACCATGCAGAGCAGGACATGACCATGCAGAAAGCACGTGAAGCTCAGTATAACATTAGAGAGACTGATAATAACTGCCACTAACAAGCTGTCCTTTCTGCAGGTACATTATCTTCATGGAAGACAGACCTGTGTGTCGGTGCTTGGGTTCCAGTCAGGGTCGTAGATGATGACTCTGTTGGCCCCGGTCAGGTTCACTCCTAAGCCACCCACCCGTGTGGTCAGTAGAAAGACAAAGATGGATGTGTCCTACAGGAAAGATGCAGAACAGAGTGGGCAGAGCTGAGAGCTGCTATAGCTCTCACACAGGTCCTACCATGGGCTCTGTGGTTTACCCACACCCCCAAACTACATGTCCCAGAATCCTCTGTGAATCAAGTCCTCATGTCAGAGCTCCTACTTTTATTAATTATACTGACAATTTTTAATAATTGTGTAAAGTACAGACACTCTTGCTGGCTATGTTTCACCAGCTTCTTTATTCTCAAATTTCAGCACTTCATTTCTAAATCTTGTATGCCCACTTCCCAAACCATAAAGTGTACACACAAAGGCCACATGTCACTAGGTGTGGAGGCGCACATCCTTAACTCCAGTTCTTTTGAGGCAGAGATAGGAAGATCTCTATGAGTTTGTAGTCAACCTAGCTTACAAGTTCTACAGGGTTACACAGTGAGACCCTGCCCCAAAGAAAAACAAACACAATAAAATACCCAAAAGGATAATGTCCCCTTCACCTGCTAGCCAGGCACAAAGACCGTTCAGCAGCTGTGAGGGTGGACATGCACACACACGCTTTCCCTCTACACACTGTAGCCCTTCTGCCTCTGCCACACCCATTACCTCATTGTACTTTGTAATGAGAGGCTGTCTTGACGCTATGGTGGTGGTTCCATCCATCTTGAGATAGGAATACTTGTGGGCTCTCAGGAACACTTCCAGAATGTGCAGCATCTGTTAGTGGATGAGGGAACAGTCTGTAAACCAAGTATGTTCCAAGCACATGCTTCCCACCTAGGTAAACAATGTGCCTTCCCCAGTGTGCCTATACTGAAAAGGTTTTCTTGCTTGAGGAAGAGAATTAATAGCTACCAAAGAATTTGTGCTAATTCTTTGTAAGTATCCCAGCCTCACTAGGATGCCAGAATCCTGCTGTGAGGTTTCTTTGAAATAGCCAACTCTTTTCCCTTTTCACTCCTGTGAAAGGACCCATGTCTGCCACTCAGCAGTGAGGGGTGACACCCTACCTTTTGCATTTGTGGTCACATGTCCTGAGAGCACTCACCTGCCTTGACTGGGAGAAGAGCAGCACCCGCTGACCCTGCTTGTGCCATATTCTCAGCAAAGACTCAACAACAATCATTTTCCCAGAGCGTTTCCAGTATCCAAACTGCCCTTCTTGCAGTCCGTCCTCTGGAAGACCACTGACATTCTTGGGACCGCCAGAAAAGAGGTCGGGGTGGTTGCAGATCTTCCTCAGAGCTACAAGTCCAGAGAAAATCTGTGGTTAAAACAACAACACATATTGTTACACGGGTGTACCAACGGGAAGGAGGAAAGGCGAGAACGCTACATGGATTACAGCTCGTTGATTCTTCTCTGCGTCAATGTTGAGAAGCAGCATGGATCTTGACTGTCCCACCCCAGGTCTCACATGCACTGATCCCCAGTGGGGCTTTTGGGAAGTGACTGGCCCTAAAGGCTCTGACCTCATCAACAGACTGATGGCTTCATAATTCAATGGTCTACTAAGAGGTGGAACTAGCTGAAGGAAGTGGGCCTGGAGGTATGCCTTGGAAGCCATTTCTTGTCCCCACCTCCCTTCCTCCGGCCCCTGCTTTCCAGCCACCATGAGGTGAGACAATTTTACCCCTCACATACGCTTCCTGAAAGGCTGTGCGGCCCTGCTAAGGGCCACAGGCTGAAAACCATAAGCCCCCACACTTTTCTTCCTTAAGTTGATTTTCTCAAGTATTCTGTCATAGTGATAGAAATCTGACCAACATAAGCTGGAAGAAATTAACTTTCACTCATGTTCTTTCCCTGATTGGACAACTTCTCTGGGAAAAAAACAAACAATTTTACTGGACAGAACATGTCCACAAAGGTCATAGTCAATTTCTGATAATTCAACTTCCCCCACCAGAGAAAATGATATTTAGTTCACAGCACTGTACACCTGATAAACAACAACAAAACAAAAACATCACACCCATCCTTGACCTACCTACCAAAGGTCTCCCAGTCTAAGTCCCTTAAAGCCCTGTTTCTAGTATGTGAGACAGAGGCTGAAGTTCCACTTACTGCTACTGACAAACATAGGAATGGAAGAGATATGCAGGGTTGGACCATAGACTAGAAAAGCCTATGCCAGGCAGTGGCACACGCCTTTAATCCCAGCACTTGGGAGGCAGAGGCAGGTGGATTTCTGAGTTCGAGGCCAGCCTGGTCTACAGAGTGAGTTCCAGGACAGCCAGGGCAATACAGAGAAACCCTGTCTGGAAAAACAAACAAACAAAAAAACCAAAAAGAAAAGAAAAAAAGAAAAGAAAAGCCTAGAGACTGGGGTTGCTCTCCCTAAACCCCAGGCCCTAGCCTCTGGCTCAAGGTGGTTACAAAAGCTTAAGAATGATTCAGGCAGAGGTAGGTGAATCTCTGAGTTCAAAGCTAGTCTGGTCTACAGAGCAAGTTCCAGGATGGGCAGGGCTACACAGAGAAACCCTATCTCAACAAACAAACAAACGACTCAGGTTTTCTAAAGCATTCATACTGTGACTGGTTTGAAAATCTAAGTTAAAAAGAAGAATCATAAATTAAGCCAATTTTCAGAGTATGGGATATTTGACTAAACAACAGTTGTATTAACAATAGAAGATCTGAGCAGCCAGCAACACGGTCAAAGCTCTCTGAAGAGCCATCCTTCCGTCACCTCTCTTCCTCTCTCACCTTGTCCTATGCAGCACAGCACTAACTACTACCCATATGCAACTGCTGAGCAGAGGTGTGGTAATCTGAATTGAGATGGAGTGCAAAAGTAAACTTCATACCCAAGTTTAAATATAGAATACAAAAAAAAGAAAGTAAACATCCCTCCCTTCTCCCCCCTTTTTTCAGACAGGTCCTCATTATGTACCCCCTGGCCTGGACCTCACTATGCAGATTAGGACAGCCTCAAAGTCACAGAGGTATGCCTACCTCTCTGCCCCTCAAGTCATTTTCAGAGTTTCACTACATATTGAAATACTTTGGGCCTGCAAATGAAACAAAAGATATGATCTTCAGTTCACTTGTTTTTCTTTTCAACATGATTCTAGAAAATGTAAGCCTTTCCTTTTCTATCTACTAGATAGAGCAGCTCCCATCACCTGACCTGGAGGCCCCTGAGGGAGAGCTGAGCGCTGAGGAGACGTGAGTGGTTTTGAATCATTCATCTAGAAGAATAAGAAACTGCTTGGGCCAAAGAGATGGCTCAGCAGTTTAGAGCTCTTGTTGATCACACAGAGAACAAAGGTTCAGCTCCAAGCACAAATGGTGGTCCATACCCATCCATAAGTCCAGATCTAAGAGACCTGATGCCCTCCTCTGATCTCTGTAGGTACCAGGAGTGCATGTGGTATGTCATGGTGAACCTACACACATATAGGCAAAGCATTCATATGAATAAAATAAATCTTTTTAAAAACTGGAGTTGGAGAGTTAGTTGGTTGACATTTAAAAGCACTGGTTGTTTTTCCAAAGTACACAGGTTCAATTCCCATCACGTACATGGCAGCTCACAACCTTCTGCTACAGTTCCAGGTGATCTGACACCCTCTCCTGGCTCCATATGCACCAGGCACACACAAGTGCACAGACATACATACATGCACGCAAAACACCCATACACATAACATTTAAAAAACAAGCAAACAAAAAAGAAAGTGCTGGGAAGTGACAAATAGGTCAAAATGACTGATCTGAAAGTACAGGCACCTGAGGGTGAGGACGCAGAGCCCAGGAGAGGGCAGATGGTGTGAGTTCACTTATCCTTCTCACAGCCTGGGAGCAGGGCAGAGTAGACTTTTGAACATACTCAGATGTACACTCAGACAGGGCAGAGTGAGGACCATGGCTGCAAGGCTCAGCATGCATTTAAGGGCATGAAAGCGTGCACCTCTAGGGGAAGGTACAACACTCCAAGGCACTGGGCTGCTCAGACTTGTTCTGAAAACACTGCACAGAACCAGCTCTGCCTGGGTAAAAAACAAGAACTTATCTACTTGGCCCTAGGAGCGTTACATGTCAAGTCAGTGAAGCTATGTGCAGGGTGTGAGAGAACCTGCAGCTTTAGCCTCTTATCTACCTAGCACACAGACTCACTGACAGATACACAGTCATGCTGAATGCTGGCAAAGCCAGTTTGGAATGATGTGTGAAAACATGTCCTCTTTAGTCCGCCACATATCCTGGCGGGCCGGGCTTTCCTAGCCCTGCGAGCCACATCACTGCCAGGCCCACTCCTCAGTGTTCTTCTTCCACAGTCTAGATTCAAGTACACCAGGCCTACAATGGGGAGGAGCAAGCATTATGTCCTCTTATGTAATGAGCTCCCTCACTTGTGGAAGGACTGCAGAGCCAGTTACGGATCCCACAAAAAGACCTCACAAGGGCCACAGAAAACACCTGACTGAGAGGCAGCATTGTCCAGCTAAGTAAAATTCAGGTGCCCAGCTTCTGGCTCTCATCCCTCACTGGCCATGATGCTCCTAGACACTGTGTGGTCTCAGCATCACACTCTCATGTCAGGGACACTCCACAGTGGGAAGTATTCTAGAAAACCAAACGCTCATATCTGTGTGACTTACATAACAGGATTTTCTGAGTAGACACTATCTAATAATTTCCAAATTCTAGAATAAGAAAATAAATTCCTTTCGTATGCCAGGGAAAGTAAGGGTTACAACCTGAGAAATCTGATCCAGAATTTTGTCCAGTTTCTCAGATAACAGTGGTCTACCAGTGTTTACTGGGCATGAGGCTCACTGAGAAGCTGATAAAACTTGCCAGGTAGGAGCCGTGGGTGGAAGGACTTAGGGTCCCGTCCAGCTTTCGCTCAGGGCTCCCCCTCACACCAGAGATCTTGCTCCTCGCTTCACACCTGTCTCCAGCTGAGGCTGTGACTCAGTAGTCACTCCACAGATGGCAGGTGGGTGAGCAACATGGGCACAAAGCCTGGCACATTCTAAACCTGTTTCCTTTCCTGCCCTACCCCCCTTGATAACAATTGCTCTCTCTGGAGTCTGCTCTTTGGCTGACCTGATTCTCTCCATTGAGAATCCTGTAAACTGCTTTGGAATCAATGAAATTCTGGTAGACTTTATGCTGCTCATCAGTTAGACGGCAAAATAAGACCTGCAAGGGAAAAGGAAATAGTTTTAAAATACAGTAATTATCAGTAAGATTCCCTTTTCTAGAAAGGTCAATGTGTACAATCTTCACAATGATACATCTCTCAGCTAAAGAGAGTTTTCCCTTTTCCTCAGCCATCCACCTCCTAGTTCCAACCCGTGACCCAGCAGTCCCTCAGACTAGCCTCCTGCTCTCAAGCAGTCTCAGGACCCAGGTACTGTCACACTTCATTTCAGCTCAATGTGATGAGAGACTCTATCCCAGGCCTCCCACCTACACTGTCTGGCTGACTTGGCAGGAACCTTTACCTCACTTGGAACTGCCCCATTCTAAGGGTTCATAAGTTTACCAGGCCTTAACAGCAATTCCCACCTCCCAGCCCACTGGGGTCAGTTATTCCATAACATCACACTGCCCACTTTCTGCCTTTCGTCCCTTCTCTCTTAAGCCTACCACCTCCACCTCAAGGCTTGACTTTCTTCACAGCAGCCTTCCACTGTCTGCCCCAAGAGGCATCTCCCCACACACCCTGCCTAGCACCATCGAAAGCCCTGAATAGCCGTGCTAATGCCCTGGGCTTCCTAAGCCACTCCCCTAGCAGCCATCTTTGTCTCCTAACTTGAAGCTATCAAGACCCGTATCTGTGAGCTTTGGTCCCCGTCCCTCAAACAGCTTTACTTTTGCATCTACTTCATATAGGTGAGCCAGTCGCGTATAGGACCTTCAACCTCCGCACTGCATCTGAGCATCTACCTGTCTTCCTCAGGACAGTCCCCCACCCATTAGGCTCTCTACAGGGAAACGGGGGGGAACATCCTGAGAAAACATGGGACAGTCCTCACTGGCCAGCTGCTTTCCAAGCCAGCACCTGGTACCAGTCACTAGTGCCACTGAAAACATCCAGGCATCAGAACTGACTTCACAGCCACCCCACATACCAGGCTCTTCCCAGATCAGCTATCTGACCCTCACTCTGCCAGCTCCTGCCGCACCTCCTCCTAGCCCACTTCACCCTATCTGCCTGGGCCTCTACAATTCCCCAGCTAGTTCCTCGTCTTCCCCCTCTCTTCTGATGCTGCTTCAGCTGCTGGCTTCTTCTTGGCCTCCACGTGCTCTTTAGGTAAACCAATCTCTGCTCAGAACCACAACCTTACCAGCTCACAGTCTTAGCGATGGCCATCCTAGACCCTTCTCACGGCCCTGAACCTCGTATGCAAGTGGCCGTTGTCCAAGTACTTCAACATGTGCTCCCAGCTTTAGCCGCCCTGGCACCCCTGCTGGCCCACAAGTACTAACACACTGCCCCATCTTTTGCCCATAATGTTCTTCGTCCAAATCCAAAACAATTTGTTCTTTGTCCTTCCTTAGGCCTCAGCACAATTTTCAGAGCAAAGGTCTCCTCTGACTATCCACTAGAGAAAGCCCATTCCTTCAACGTGTCTTATTTCCCGACTTAGTGAAAACACCCTCATATTTTTTACTTATTTGGGAACCTATAAAGTCTATGATTGCAAGTCTGTTTGCTCACTGTGTCCCAGAGATGATAATCCAATGTCTGCAGGAAAGAACTGGGGTTTAAGGAACATGGAGATGTTTTCCAGTAGCTGTAGGTCGGGCTCGTATGTTAACAGAGGGGAATCGAAGCCCGTTAGCTAGAGGAAAACTCCAGCCATGGGAAGATGCCACAAATGGGTGCCAGGACCAGAGCTGCAGGCCCAGTCAGTTACACAGACACACTCTCATGCTTGAGGACTGCTTGGCCACCTCCGGATTCACAGACCTGCTCATTTTTATCTGGCAATGAAAGGCTCATCTTGACATCTGATTTCATTCTCCGAAGTAGGTACGGGTTTATTGTGTCTCTTAAGACACATGCACACTTATAAGCAGTTTTAACCTTTAATAAAAGAAAAGAGATATTAGCTTAAGGAGTATATCTGTTCTTCTTGACTGATTCCATTTTTAAAAAAACTAAAGACCAATCAACTGGTTTATAAACCCAACTTAGAAAACGTCAAGTTCTGGATGCTCCAGGGGATGGAACCTTTCAAAATTATACATCAGAAAAATAAATTACCTCATTAACCATAACATATGAGAGAAAACCTGTTAAATCCCAGTTTATCTCCTCTTCTATACTTGTTTTAATTATCACTGTACTATTTAGTTAAGCAGGAAAGTAAAGACTTACTTGGTTACTGACCATCCTCTGGGGACATGAGTTTCAAACAAATCCCCATTTATAATCTTATAATCTGCAGGAGCTACAAAGGAAGTGGGCCCTGCAAGGGTAGAGATCAAAAGCTAAGTGTGGGAAGAGCTGTCGCAGTGGGAGCTACCAGCTAATACAAGGAGATCAGGCTCCGGGGAATGAGTTCAAGAGGAGCCCCATGATCCTAGAAATGAAAGGTCACTCTGGCCTAAAATGGAGCATATGGCTCCATAATGGACATGGCCACATGAGAGGGCATTAACTGTACACAGAAAAACAAAGACCTGCAGCCCGGGAAGCCACACCCTCTGCAATTCACTTACAGGCAAACAAGGGCTTCAATTAATTATTGATACTTTAAAAAACCCTAAATAGGTTCAACAATTTAGTACATTATCATTCATAAAACAAGAAAAATCTAAAATTTAAATGTAAAAAACACAGCTTTAAAAGAAGCTTAAGCATAGCAAACACAGAAAGGTTCAAGTTAAACACATTAAATACATAATATGTGGAAAACCCTAAGGACTCGTCACTTGTGTCTGCATCGTGTTTGCACACCTGTCTGCATGCAAGCGTGGTGTGAATGGGCAGTAGCTGCAACACCGATTGGCTAACCTGCTAACAACTTCTACCCTCTAAGTTTATCACTGGGACCATGATAAAAGTTACATGTAAGGAGATGAGGTACAGATGATTTATAATGCTGAGATGTTAAATTTCACAATTTACAAAACACGGCCCACCAATTAATCACAAAAGAGAAAGCCATTAAAATTGGTTTTGACAAGCCTCTGGTTTTAAAAGTATAAAACTGTTTTTGTAATTAAGTATTCCAAAACATCAGATCATCAATCTTTTGAAGGAGGACTTTGGTCTTGACCTAGCCAGGACTCACGAGCTACCTCCCCATCTGAATAGGGACACGCAGATACCCTACTTCACTGCAGGGCTGGGGCCTGCTTCCATAGGTCACAGGCTGCTCTCAGGAGAGCCCCACCCTCCAAGTTCTATACAACCCCAAACTACCCAGGGCCCAGGCCTCAGGCCTCAGTCAGGTACAGCCCAACCCTGTCTCCTTTACTCTATCAGCATCTAGACCTTGCTTATTTGTCCTAAAATGTCGTCTGGATCTCCAACCATGTTATTCTAAGACCACCACCTAGGTCTTAGTCCAGCTCCTCACTTCACCCTCAAACGCCCCAACCCCTCTAATGCCAGCCTTCTCGTGCCTACTTGCAGCCCAAACAACCCCAAGAACTGCCACTTTCTACCTGCTGGATCAAATCCCTTCCTGGTGTACCTCAGCAACCACTAACTTCCCTAGTTCCCTGGTCCCTGGTCCCTAGTTCCAGCTTTTCCACACACACTCTGTGGCCTGTTTTCCCAGAGCCAGGTTAAAGGAGTGGGTTTTATGTCTTTCCTAGCTTCCAGTCCACCTCTTCTCACTGTAAAAGGAACACTACCCTAGTTGACACCAAATTGTACCCTGTCCAGAACTGCTCAATCTTTTTTATGATTGCTCACTGCTCTTGTGCTCACTTCCAAAATTATTTTTAAACTTTGTATCTAAGTGACATTTCCCAGAGAAATCAGCACTGAAACCATTTCCTTTCTCTTGTGAAAAGGAAGTTTCATTCTTCTGCTCTCCTTAAGTAAATGGTGTACATGAATTTTTTAAAACTTTATCTATAAAAATACAATCTACTAAGTAGGGACAATTTCTGATGTTTATCAGACACCAATTTATAAGCCTGGCCATCTTAACACTGCCAATGACTGGGCTACAAAGGATAATGTTGAAGGAAATGCCAAAGGTGTTACTGCCTACTGTATT
>JADRCH010000092.1:2128893-2165569 GCA_019843965.1 Rhynchomys soricoides
TGTACTGTATTGCCTGTACTGTATTACCTGTACTGTATTACCTGTACGGGAGAAGCATTGGAATATCCTCCCATGGTGATGGGGACAGAGAACTGCTCCATAAACACAGGCAATGTGCCTAGCTTTCCTGGGAAGATGAAGTCGAAGAGTGACCACAGCTCTCGGAGGTTATTCTGCATCGGTGAGCCAGACAAGATAATCCGATGAGGTGTCCGGAACTAGATGAGGAAATGAGACATTGCTTTATGAAATTTACTTTGTAACATACGAATGCTATCAACCCTAAAACACATGTAATTGTTACTTAACATGTCTAATCATCATTTTTGTTTGTCCATTATTTTGGTCCTCTCCAAACTGGGTATTTTGTCCATTTTTCTAACTGCATATGAAAGAAAACATTGAGAAGAATTCTGTCTTGTTCAAGGTAACCAGCACCTATTAGAGTGGGGTTTGGTTACATTCTAAGAGCTGACCCTTACAAAAGACCTGAACAATGAAAGTCACAAAGGACAGGTATAAGGAATTTTCTACATTGATATAAAATTCAATAAATGTATTCATAAAGTAAATAGCCTATCCTAAAATTAAATAACACTACTCATCTGAACCCCCCTCTCTGTAAGCACCCATACCTGTTTGCAAGCAAGGGTAACTGCAGCATTTGGATTTCGAATTTTGTGTCCTTCATCTAAGATGACATAGTGCCAGTCGTGTCTGCTAATGTCATCTTGCATCAGTCGGATGTAGGAATACGAGGTTATCAAAACCCCGTGACAGTGAACAATATCTCGAATCAGCCTCCCCTAGAACCACAACAGGACAGTGAGGGCAGATTTAAGCAAGAAGCAAAAAACCCAAGCGTGACCTAAAATGACAACCTAAAGGTTAGATTTGGATTATCATGAGACCACCTAAAGCACACCATAAAAATATACAAACATGCATACAAATCTAATAGCATTCATCAGCACTTTGTAGTTGGTTAATCTGCAAAATAGTAAACACACTCAAGTGGAACCCTCAAAGAAGGTAGTCACAGAAATGAAATCATTTGTTCAACTGCTGCTTTTCTAAATCACCCTTTGTGTCTGTCCAACTGTTGCACAGGCTCACCATGGTCACTCCAGGCTCACCATGGTCACTCTAGGCTCACCATGGTCACTCCACTTATCCCTAAGTCACCCAATCCCAAAATGAGTTCTTGAAATCACTTGATGTAGCTAGATGCTTTACCATAGTTAAACTAACAAGACACTGACCTGCTAAATGTACACCACTGGAGCAATGTGTAGCTTCTTGTGATTGCAGAAGAACTGAAGTTTATTTGGAACATTCTACAATGTTAGCTATAGAACCACAGAGTCATTTCTACTGTGTTCAGAAGGATGTATAATGATCATAAAGAATTTTAATAAGATTCTTACAGACAGAATAAGAAGATGTACAAAATGATTACAATGAAAATATAATCTCTACTGGGTAACAACCGGTGACCATGGACATTCACCTGATTTAATCTCAGAATTCTATAACTGCCTGGACTGGAGTTTCAATAATGGTGAATTGTTGAATATTATGGAAGTCTCAATCCAAACACTTACGACAAATCATCTCGGGCGGTTTCAAATTAAAAGCTTGTAAAATATGTAACCTCTCCTAGTTTTTGCAATTAATAGGGTACATCTGCAATTAGCCTGACTTACTGAATGTAGTACTGTTGTCATTAAAAGATGTCTGAGGAAGTGCTGCCGTTATTACGGAGGCTCAGGAGACCAATCCCTCCTAGAGGGCAAACAGTGGACTGGTAGAAAACAACAGCCATAAATCACACTGTCAGGCAGCGGGGAAAACCAGTGAAGCACAGGCACATGAAGGCCATTCACAGTAAACACTCGGCAGCTTCCCAGGCAGGATTTACTGCACCTGTAATTAATTAAAATTTCCTTCAAGCTAAATCTTTAATAAACAAGGATTTGTGCTGACAATGAAGAAAAGGGGGCTCCAGCAACGAAATTTTACAGTGGACCTCACAGAACAAACGGAGCATCTATGGCTCCTCGTATCAGTGCACAGAGCAGCTCTGAGTTACTAGGAAACACAACACTTTGTTTTGACATTGTGCTTGGATACCTGAAGGGACATATGGCCACCTTTCTATTCTGACTTGCTTTTACTTTTTCCCTCTTCCCTTGCAGTGAATTTTTGATAGCTTATTGTTCTCACTGTGTGAGGATGTGTGAGTGTGTCTGTCGGTCTGTCTCAATGTGTTGCCACAACATGCATGTGGTAATAAGAGGACACTTCTCTGGACTGGGTTTCCCTCATGAGATCCAGAGATCAAACGAGCATCATTAAACCTGTGTGAAAGCGCTTCTACCCACCAACTATCTCACCCACCCACCCACCTTTCTACTGGTTTGTTGTTTTTTGTTGTTTTTTTTTTAAGATTTACTTATTCATTTTATGTATGTGAGTACACTGTAGCTGTCTTCAGACACACCAGAAGAGGGCATCGGGTCTCATTACAGATGGTTGTGAGCCACCATGTGGTTGCTGGGAATTGAACTCAGGACCTCTCCAAGAGCAGCCAGTACTCTTAACCTCTGGGCCATCTCTCCAGCCCCTTTCTACTTTTTAAGAAGACAAGTGCTAAGCTCCTGTTCCAGAAAGCAGACCTTTGTAAAGAATCCAAGACAGGCCTGGTCTACAGAGCAAGTTCAAGGACAGCCAGGGCTACACAGAGACCCTGTCTCGAAAAACCAAACCAACCAACAAACAAAAAAGAACGCACGACAGCGGCATTCATCGAATGGCCAAGCACTGTTTTGCTTTTGCTCCATCCCCCGACTTTGTACTTTCCAAAAAGAACTGTAACATTCTAAATAATTCTTTCATTTATGACATGAGAAAAAAAAAATCTAAACATTGGCCATGAACACATTTGATAAGAAGAGTATGATGAACTTTTCTATCTAGAACATATACCAAATAGTCTTTGGGGCCATCTTCCTCAACTGCCAGGATCAAAGCCTGTGATACACTACGGTGCTAGAGAAAACAAGTGGGTCACTGTTACCTGTCAGGTTACACATGATGTTCTTCATACATGTCCATTACCTCAAAAAACCTTCATAAGCTTATCAACACTCCCAATCTACAGATCACCAAGCCGGTCTCACAGAAGCCAGTAAAACTCCAGTTCCACAGTTCCTTCCAGCAGCCGTGTGTGCCGCTCAAACCTACTGTGGTAAACAAACCTTGTCCCCCTGAAACTTCAGGAGATGGGTGGGTTGGTTTTTTTTTTTTTTTTTCATTTCTAGGACTCTAGGGGCATGAGCTGATCAAAACTCTTATTATTATCTAAAATGTCCACAAAACCACTAGATTCTACATATCAGGAAAAGGTGGGAAAACGGTTATTTTAGAATACAAGCAGTCTCTCATGATACATCTTCTAGCAAACTGAAATGATGATTCTTAACCGTTAAATAAGCTTTTCAAAACAATGCTAATGAGGCCACCACCCTCTGTGCGGCATGGTGGGATAAGCACCACAGACTGCATGCATTCCTTCATTATCGTTCATGTGTGTTCTTTCCAAGAAGAGTTGGCTTTCCAAGGTTAATTAAAAACATCATGCCCCTTTCTTCCAGAGACCTAACAATATGAAACACCGGGACTACAGCATTTATAGTTGTTCCACAAATAAATATTAATCAACTCGTATACAATTTCTTTTTCTGTGAGGAAAAAAAAACTGTAATGCAAAGCAGTGAGAGGAAAACAGAAACAACCATGTGCACGCACGTGAGAGTAGCAGGAGGTCCTCATCATGAAGGATGCCAAGGCAGGAGGGTCACAAATTCAAGGCCAGCCAGGGCTACAGAATGAGAGTCTCAAAGAACACACCACCACAAATGAGACCCGCACAGAAGTTGAAAGTGATGTAAGCGAAGGCGACGAGTCAGTCCTTAAGGTGTTGCCCTCCGACAGATAAGGATCCCAAGTTTTCAACAGGCTCACTATCAACCATCTTCCCATTAGTTAGTCAGAACACACAGACTACTCTTTATCTGAGTTTGCAACATAGCCATTAAGAGATGACAACAAGCAGTAAGATGACAACAGAAAGGGCAATGCCTCACGGCAACACACAGCAGTCAGCAACTCAGTCTGCGAGGCAGGCACCTGAACCCTCACTACTTTCACGCCACTAAAACCATTTCTTCTCAGTCACAGCATTTGCTCTATTTTGCTAATTGTCTCAATTCAATTCGTTTTCTACCTATCTTTTAAAATCCTGGGCAAAGACAGTGACTGGTACAGATACTTCTGATCTACGTCTATGAAAAATTTTGCTTACCTAAAGTCATGAGTGCAGGGGAATTCACAGAGACCAGGAGTCTAGCAGCCGCAGAGGGTGAGGAGAAACCTCTGTGGCCCTTATGCCTGGCACTGCATCTCTCACTCTGGAGCTGAGCAGACTCAGGAAATCATGAACACAGACACTGCCAGCTGACAGGACTGAAGCCTGAAAGCCTACAAGCCTGAGACTATTATTATACTATTTATTAAGCACATACTGTCGTGTTTGAGACATGCAGTATCCAGTCTACAGTCTAGATGTTGAGACAGATGGGAAGGAAAAGGAAAGGCAACCTGATGGAACACATCCACAGAACGTAAGAGCGAAGGGAGGCCTCCTTTTAAAAACTCTACCTGGAGCTGGGTATGGTGGCACACAACTTTAATCCTGGCACTTGAGAAGCAGAGGCAGGTGCATCTCTGTTAGTTTGAGGCCATCTTGGTCTACATAGTGAGTTCTAGGCCAGCTAGTGCTATGTAGAAATGCTGTCTCAGAGAGAGAGAGGTAGGGAAAGAGGGAGGAGGGAGGAAGGGAGGGAGGAGGGAAAGGAGGAAGAGGGAAGGAGAGAAGAAAAGAAGGGAAGAAAGGAGGGAGGGAAGGAGGGAGGAAGGGAGGAAGGGAGGAAGGAAATGTATCTGTCGCCAAATCCGTAAGCATGGGAGGAACTGCAACATCCAATGCACTGTGATCCAGGAGGACAAAACAGGAAACTAAACTATCTGCATCTAGGAAAGTCTCAAAGTAGCACACACTGTCTCTCCTGCATCTAAAACATACGTGAAAAGCATAATTTCAGGTGTATTTCTTAATTAAGGTTAAATGTTTCTTATTCAAACTGCTTTGGGAGCAGGAGTATGTCAGACTTTGGAGTATTTGCATCTATGTGCTAAGGTGCCTTGGAGCTAGAACCCAGCCTAAACACAAAACTCCACTGCGTCCCATGCAGAGCTACAGGGAGTTCTTACACAAACCATTTTGGTGTTGGTGTGCCTGTCCTTCACTGAGGCCTCTCCAATGTGTCAGGTATGGACTCTTCCACTTGTGGTACCATTGCTCAAAGCTTCAGATTTGGAGCATTTTGGATTTCTGATTAGAGATGCTCAGTCTGTGTTACTTTTCAAATTCACTTTTCTCAAATTGCTCAAAGCTGCTAATGTCAAACTCCCTCCAGTAAACTGCCATGTAGACCACCTGATTTGTGATCCCATGCACACTATCAGCCTGTGGCCCCCTGTCTGTGCCCAGCTATGTTTTCTTAGACATCAAAACATACTACCAGACTATTGAACAAGAAAGCCTTTGTTCATATCTGTTTGATAATATGGAGCTACAAGTCAATAATTCAATAAGTTAAAATGAAAGAAATATGCATAGGCACATTTGAAAGGGAAAAAAAGACAAATATGTAGCTGATTGCTGCACCATTACCTTTTTGTGGGCATAGGAACCTGTTTCATGCAGAATCGCCACTCTGAATGGAGGCCACCACATGTGGAATTCCTTCACCCACTGATGCATCACTGTCGTTGGGCAGACAATTATAGTGGGGCCTAGTCCCTCGAACCTGCACCCAAAAGTCCAAGAAGAAAACACAACTGTGAAAGACAGTAGAGAAAGTGACCAGCAGCCAACAACAAAAACCACGAATGGTTCAAAAAAGAAAATAACCTATGAAAACTTACTGATGCTTTCTTTAAGGAAAAAAGCTACCGAGGTTAAAAGCTACCAAGGTTAACAGGGGAAATCTGTATGAATCCATTCATACCTTAGTGGATGCAGGAATTAAGAACAAACAGTAAATGGTACACTTGGAAGCCAACACCAATAGTAAAAAATATATAAAAATAAAACAAAGCACAGCCGGGCAGTGGTGGCGCATGCCTTTAATCCCAGCACTTGGGAGGCAGAGACAGGCGGATTTCTGAGTTCAAGGCCAGGTTGGTCTACAGAGTGAGTTCCAGGACAGCCAGGGCTACACAGAGAAACCCTGTCTCGATAAACAAAAAAACAAAACAAAAACAACAAACAAAGCACAACCGAAAGCCTCCTCCCTCCTTCTGTTTCTTCCCAGTCCAGATAACAGACAGTGTATCCTAACCCAAGAGCCCAACAGCAGCTTCACTGTGTATGAAGATTTCCCATCTACCAGAGCTTTCAGCCCACAGAACTTCAATACATCATTACTGCTCTAGAAAGCATGCATGACAGACATAGTTGAGAAGCTCGCTGGGGCCTCCTCTCACTATGACAGCTTCCTACTTCCCTAAGCAATGGCAACACTGTAGAGCAGCATCCCAGGGAAGCTGAGCTGCAGTGCTCACTGGGTCACTGGAGAAAGCACTGAGCAGCATTCATTTACACTAAGAGGGTAACATGACCTAAATATGCAGGGACAAGGGAGAGTTGAAATATCCCATATAACACAAGCCAGTGGTTATGGACACCACCTGAGTCTGAATGCCACTTTATACAATCTCAGGCATATTATTTTACATCTCTGAACTTCAGTTTCTCATCATTAAGTAAATAATAGTATGAATTTAGTTACTATGAAAATTGACAGCTAACATCTATGAAATACTTACAACAATGTCATACTAAAAGGGTTTATTGAATAAAACACACTACCATATAACCATTAAAAATGGTTTTGAAAAATATCTAATGGCCTGAGAAAATGCTTATAATAAACTTAAAAAGAAAAAAGAAAAACCCTTACAGATCACTGCAATCTCCTAACATGCAGGAGCTGGAAGGCAGGTGAAGGCACATCACCATGGACTTCCCCTAGCTCCACTGGGAGCAGACATAATTGGCTCCCAGAAAGATCTATTTTACGGGGTCTTAAGCACTGGTATGTCATAAAGCAGAGATCCCCTCTGACTACTGCCCAGCAGCACAGCATGCCCCTGAAACTCCTGCAGGAAGAAGTGCTTGGCTTAGGAAGGAAGAACTCACTCTCCAGGTTAGGGGAGCCATTTTTCTTGCTCTGTCCTGCTGTGTGTATTTATGCTACTTGGTGTTTAAGATGAAGCGCAAGCCACAGGAATGCATGCCACTTCTCCCTCATGGCTTTCCCATCCAAACGACGGAACTGTCATCCAATCTTCAGGCACCAAACCAGAAGGCCAGATCTGGTTCTCCGGTCAATCCTCTTGCTTCCCACCACAGGACATCTGTACAGGTTCACACCCTTTCTCTACCCCTAAATCTCTCCAAAGTCACCATCTTCCCCTGTGCAGTGCAGCCACTTCCATCTCATCCACATTCTGGGATCTTCTGGCACTTTCTGAAAGCAATATCTGAGCGTCTTGTCCCCTCCAACGGCTGCACACTGCTCCTGGAAAAGCATCTACACCTTGGCCTGGACTATGAGACTGTGCACGTCTGGCTCCTGCCTCACCCGTCCTGTTGTTGATACTGTTAGCACTCTGGACTCTGCCAGCCTGCACTGTCCCTGGACTATACGTAGTCCTCCAGACATTCTCTCCCTCACTTACGGCTGCCATGTAATCCCAGCTGAACTGCCACCCAGCCCTGCTGTGTCCTTTCATTCCTGTCATTCTCACTGTTAGAAGAACTGGGAGATTTTCATGCTGAGCTGAAACCCCAAAGCTGAAGCAGGCTATTTCTGGACCACAGAGGGGGCAATCAAATCCATTAACAGGCAAGTGAGCCACTTTCTGAGCCTCAATATCAGTGAGATGATACCAAATGGCTAAATGTACTAGAGTGATTAGCATCAATTACTAAACATGCAATAGCTCCTTTCATCTTTGATTATCATTGATTACTTAATGAATTTAGGACTAGTCAATAGCTCCATGGTCAAATATTTCAACTTATGAGTAGAAAGCCTACTAGCTATGGCCCAGGACTTACTGGGAATTACAAAGTGTAACATTTACCGTTCAAAGTTCATTAACTTTTTTAGGACTTCATCAGAAATTAATTAAATGACAACCAAGTCAATTATTAACTGAAATGTGAGAGGTAAGTCACTCACACCTTCCTGTTATAAAATTCAGAGGATCCACCACTATAAGAATGCTCAAGTAAAAAGTCAGTGTGCTCACTGTGCTCCGGAAACATAGCTGCCAGCATTCACGTATTCATGTAACATGCTTCTTTCTCTTCTAGGAACAAACAGTTGTACACCATCCATCAAAACATAAAGTAATACGACAAACTACTTTTAAGAGAAGTTTCTTGATACCACAGAGACTTGCAGTTTCACAATGTTCACAGACCTTGAAATTAGGTCACCTCCTATTGGGACCCCAACATCTGTAACCAACAATGCAATACTGGCTTACACACATGTTCCAGTTGCTCAAAGGGCTATTTTCTCTTTAAGACATAAGTTCACCTCGTACAGAAGAAGGACATGTTACACCAGCGTTCTTCACAGAGCTCCTCAGCCCAGCACACCTCTTCTCGGCCAACGCTGTCGCGTTGCTCACACACTGCCACATCCTCAGAAACCAGTCCTACAAACATCATTTTAATAAAGACAATCTGGGCGCTAGTCCAATATGCCACACTATTTCATTATGGAAAGAGAATATGAGCATCGACAGATAATTGATTGCAGCTGATGCTCATTAGAAGCCCTAACTTCATCCTTGTAGGATTGGCACCACTCAGGAGAACACGTTTTAATTTTTATATCAAAACTACACTGCAGGGATGAGTTGAGGTCTCCTATGCCCAGAATGTTAAAACTCCACACAAGGTTCATGATAATAGGACAGAAAGAAAAGAAAGAAATGGGGAAATGAGAAAATTCCAGACATCACTTAAGGAAAGAAAGCCCTAGAAACATCTGGGACAGTCAGGGCATTCTAGCTATCAGAAAACCTCAAAAGAGCTGTAGAGACCAGACCTACTTGGGAAAAGGTCGTTTGTAAATGCTAAGTAACAGTCGCAGACGGGAAGACCTTAGATGCCCACTTTCGGCTGACTTACTTCATATTTCCAGGCAAAATATATCCTCCACCTAAAGAAATATCTGATGGCTACAGACACTCTCCTGCTTCACTACAGCTTTCCTGGACCGGCAGCAAGATGTTTAGTTTTTAAAATCTTTTAACAGGTTTCCTCTGCCTACAGGGGACTCTGAAAAATATCTAGGGGTGAGAGATGACTCAACGGTTAAAAGCACACACTGCTTTTACAGAGGCCCTGAGTTCAGTTCCCAGCACCCACTCGCATCTTCGACCTATGACTCCAGCTCCAGGGGATCCAACATCCTCTTCTGGAAGCCACAGGCACTTGCAGTCATACGCACACACCCCAACATGTATGTACAGGCACGTGCATACACAGACAGCCTAAAAATGGATCATCTTTTAAAAAACCTGAAAACTTCAAACATTCCTCACAAGAAGTGTTGGCCTGTTAACTGAGCAAAAAGTAATGCATTTTTTAAAAAGATACTTGGCCAAGATATTTGGGAGACTCAATAAGAGTCTTTAGTAGCAGGGGTTTAAGGAACATATCTGGCTCTACTACACATTTTTGTGTCACTTCCTTAGAATGTGGGCAATAATGTTCTGCAGTTGCTGACTTTCAACACACTAACACTGTTTCAAAACCATCTGCAAACTGCACACAAAGAGTACGTCAAGTCACAGGACACAGATAGATGCACTTGGTAACTCCATCACTGCTACTCATAAGATAACCTACTGAACACAGGGAGCTCACTCTTGGCTAATCTGTGTCCAAGATCAAACAGCCTATGTAATTTATCTGACAACACTTTTACCAATACAGACTTCCACGAAGACATTTGACAACTTAAGCAAGGCAATGTCCACAAGTCTTTATTACAGGAACAAACATCTCAGTGCTCCCTCCAAACAGATTAAACGTTCATTCTTTCAGAATACTAATGCTTTAGCAGTGCATTAGAAAATAAGCAGAACTAAGAGATTACTTTCTGCACTTTCTGGAAGTCTTTAGGTGTTGACCTTGGGAAGGGAGTCTAAAACGTACTGAGAAGACTGAGTAATTTCACTCCAAAAGAGTGAGCACACCTCCACATGCTATCACTTAGAGTACGCACAAACTGTTGAGAAAGGCTTCTTCAAAGCTCCAACTTTGCCCATGAGCAGACTCGTCCTTACTGTAATGCTCACCTGGTCTCCTGCCAGAACAAATATTTTAATGTAAAATTTAATAAATGGGACTAAAGGTATTATGTCTAATTTAAAATTCCATATTGTGTAAACTATTGATATTAACATAATTGAGTTTGTAAACAATCCATTTGTAAGAGCTAACCTTAGACATTGTATTGACCCAAAATATCTAGTGGGGCCCATCTGCAAAATGAAGCATCAACGCCTGGAATTCATTACAAGTGTTACATGTTTAATTTCTCCTGCCCTACAGCTCCATTGTCTCGTAAAATTTTTCCTTTGATGTCCCCCACTAAAAGAATTAAAGGAATATTGTAATTGAAATGTCATCAATAATTCACAAGACCCTCCTCCACAGCAATACATCTGATGAAATATTAATTGAGCTCCACAGACTGACAGTCTGCAGAGGAGCACTTGCCTGTAATTTGAACCGCGAGTCCTGATCTTGCTGTAGCTCAGACCTGCCAAGAAGGCAATTATCTGGATGGTCTTGCCCAATCCCATTTCGTCTCCCAGAATTCCTCCTGCCTGCTGGCAGTGCAATTCCCACAGCCACCTAACACCTGTCTGCTGATACCTACAACAACAAACACCAACAAGGAAAGAGAAAATGGCAAATGGTGGGTAATACAGACCATAACATAAAGTACTCATGAATAAATCATTTGGTTAGGTTCTAGTCCAGTCAGAGAAGCCTGCCGGATGCGTGTTTTATATGACTGTTATATTTATAAGGCCATACATTTTTGATCACTTAGGCATAAAAATCGTAATTTTTTGTTATAGAATGTTAACACATATCTAATTAAGCTGATAGATGGGGTAATTAGAACTATTTTATTCTTTTCAACATTAGATATAGCTTGATAAACAATCATAAACTTACTAGCTTTGACTCACTTTCTGGAAAACAAGAATCTCAAATATTCTAAGTATATAAAGGTCTGTAAGTTTTTCTACAAAAAAGAAGTGATACATTTTTTTTTTCAATCTAAATAGCATCAAAAAAGCATAGCAGAGAACACCACAACTTACAGCTTAGATAGTTTTAAAGTCACTTTGTAATCAATTATCTTTTACTAGGGAAAATTAAATTAAATTTTAAGGCCATAAATAAGTATGAGTAATACAACCATTCTCAAAATTAGTGTATAACAGATGACTCTGCTGCACAATTAACAGGTGTGAAAGAGAACTGTCTATAAAGGACAAACAGCACAATAGATCTTTTAGTATTTTAAGGCACTCAAGGATTTTAACGTAAGTTACAGGACCAGGACTAACTAAAAAATAAAACAGCATCTTCCTTACCCCTCTCAAAAGAAAAAATTCCAGCTGGTATTCTCCTTTCTTTACCATTCACACACTCAACCCTAGAAACCTCTAAGATTTGTTTTGTGTTTTAGTAATAAAACAAAAATATTTTCAGGAGTGAATAATGACCTGATATCATGGAGTGGTATGAAGATTATCTGCCAAATTAAAAAACCATAAGCAAAACCCACTTATGATAAAAGCCAAAGGACAATCCCACCCAAAGAAAACACCAAAGCTAAGGCCTTTTTTTCCCACAGCAAGAGAAGGTGGGCTCCTCATTCCTACTTTACTGCCTACTGAAATCCTGTTCTGAGATGGGCCTGTTCGTGTCTCAGCACTCGGGTTATGGCAGAATTCCAGGAGTTCCAGGTCTGTCTTGAAAGAAGGGAGGGAAGGAGATAAGGAGCAGACAGACATACAGACAGACAAATGAGCTCATCTCATTGTGGATCTTGGTTCTTGGTGAGCTGTTACTTAACTCCTTTCAGTAGATGTGCCATAATTAATTTTCTCTCGGTATTAAGTCAATTAAGTGTGACTCTAGGTGGTAACACCATTGCTCAGGTGTAAGAAAAACTTTGAGACACTGCTTATTAGTTTGGCTAATTACAATAAATACATTGCAAATACACTTTGGAGAAAAGGATTACAAAATCAAAACCCAATTAAGTATTAATAAGACAATTTGAGAAGACAAGTCCCATAAATGTATCTCATGCCCTGGGAGAACACTGTCTCCCACTGAACAAACCTATTTGCAGGGAGGTTCTGGGCAGGTAGGCTCCACAGTGGGAGTTGGTGGCATATTTTATAGGCAGGAAGAAAAGGCTCAGGAAAAGAGGGAGGGGCCAGGGGAAGAGAGTGACACACAAACAAGAATACAAGCAAGTTGAAATCCAGAACTGTATGACTCCGAAGTGACCCCATTTTGGAAATAATCTAGAAGAACAACCCTGAACCAGGGATAATTTGCTCCCTTGGGCCATTTGGCAATATCTACAGACATTTGTTTTTCAAGTGGAGAAGAACAATTAGGACCTAGTGGACAGAAGTCAGAGATGCTATTCGTCCTATGACACTATGCTCAGTCCCTACAGAAAATTATTTGGCCTAGAATGTCAAGCACGCCAAGCCTGGTTAGTCTTGATTTGGATGAAAATCTGGTTTTACATACCTATAATCCTAATACACAAGAGGCTAAGGCAGGAAGGAAGCTTTCAAGTTTGAGGTCACCCTAGACTACATGATGATACCATGCCTCAAAAGAATAAAAATTAAAAATAAAGCAAACAAAACAAAATATACTGTTTGCACTCACAGTCCAGAATGGCTGGATTCTAGGCACTGGCTTTCTCCTAGCAAAGCAGAGAAACCATGGGAGCTCCAAGCAGGCCCAGGATCTCTCTTCTAGTGACCGCCCTGAAACCAATCCACCCAACACAAGGCCAACACTCTCCTTTCCCTTGGCTCCAAATTTTATTAAAATGCCAAGAATTCAGAAACCAGCAACTGGGGAATTAGGAAAGGAATACTTATCAGTTTGGTGTCTCTTAGGAAGCATCTGGGAATGAACCAGACACCGGATCCCATGTGACCCCGGAGAATCAGCAACAGTGGGCTAGGTGTTTTGCCTACCCTAAAATCCAGGGGGTTTCCACAGGGTGCACAATGGGATGTCTACACAAAGGCAGGAAGAACTACAGAAGTAACTGAAGGAGAAATAGTTAGAAGGCAGCCCAGGAACCGCATCTCAACAGCCAGAGATTGTACACGGCCTGGGTAAGTAAGCAGCTAGCTCCCACAACCCACATCATAAACAGGACCTCAGACTTCAGCTGAAGAATATTCATTGGAATATTGAATCATCATGGAAGTGAACTCACTGCCCTGGTCAGCAGGGGTATGAGGTGAGTAAGGACGAAGACCTGTGCTCTGAAGATCTACACTCTGACTCTAGAACCAGTAAACGCCCTGAGTCTTATTGCTTTACATTCTGAATGGTAAACACCATAAAACAACTATACAGTTAAAATGAAAACAGAGGTGAGAATCTAGTTCTCGAAATCCTTGAGAAGCATATAAAGTTTACTCTTTAGGAAGTTAAATAGTATTTTTAAATTACTGTACAACAGCAAGGAAATTACTAAACTCTGTTTTCCCCATGGGACCAAAGCATCAGAAAATAACCACACAAAATTGTTGGATCTTGGCATTGTCACACTAACCCAAGATTGCATTTACTAGTTTGGTGGAGGGTAAGGTCAAAACAAATTGAAGTTTCTCATGAGGCTGTTAAATTATACAGATGATACATTTGCTGGGCAAACTTTCAAGACTGAAATTTAGAAGTTCAACACTATCTTGCAGAGAACAGCACTTAAATGGAAAACTGTACCTCCTGACTCCCTGGGGTGCAACTATACCCTGCTAATTCAACCCCACTGAATGTAGGAAACAGAACAAAAATATATCCACAGCTTAAAAGGCAGAGATCAAGGCCGGAGAGACGGCTCAGAGGTTGAGAGCACTGACTGCTCTTCCACAAGTCCTGAGTTCAGTTCCCAGCAACCACAGGGTGGCTTACAACCATCTGTAATGGGATCTGATGCCCTCTTCTGGAGTGTCTGAAGACAGCGACAGTGTACTCACATACATAAAATAAATAAATCTTTAAAAAAAAAAGGCAGAGATGGGCTGGAGAAAGAGCTCACAATTAGGAACACTTGCTGCTCGCTCTTGCAGAGGATAGGGTGTGGCTTCCACCACCCACTCCAGCTCCAGCTCCAAGGGCACCTGGCCCCCTCTTCTGGCTTCTGTGGGCACTACATACACACAGCATACATACAGGCAAAGAACTCATATACATAAATAAGATTTTAAAAAGAGAGTCTCTATTGGTTCTCCATTTTCTTACAATAGAAAATATGAAACCTAGTATCATTTATAAAGTATTTTAAATTATTTTTTTAGATACAAAACAGAATATTTTCCAGAAAGGCATAATTGAGACAAATTTAAAACACTAACAAGCATGTATGTATTTATATTAACTATAGTAAAGTGAATAGTCAATATACTGACTCTTACATACACTTAGTAAAGCAAAGTTTGGTGCTGTTACCTGTGAAACTTCTTTGCTAGAAAATGTGACACTTATACAAAGCTGTGCATTCAACCTGACTCCTGAGGATGTTTGCCAGCTCACTCTGATCACGCAGAAGAAGTCTGTCCTTTTAAAACACTTTAATGTATAATATGGGTATTTCTTTTTGCCAGCACAACATGGACACTATTTTACTTGTTCCTTAATAAACAATTACTTCAGAGAAAATAAAAAGCCTTGCCAATAAGTGTAATTTTTACTTAGCTTTCTATAGTTAGTTCTCACTGGGGAGCAGCAGTGAACAAACCATTTGACTTTCTGGGCTATGAACTGACTTGTCTCAGAAATGACCAGAAATGTAGTTTCTACCGTCCAGTGGCGCTTCTTCTTCCTCTAGTCAGACCACCCAGCCACGGCACTTCAGTTAGGAGCTGGTTTTACCATGTGTTTAATGAGGTAAACATCTCCTCTTTACTCCCCCGCCCCAAACGCCTCCAATGCAGAGCCACTACAGCTGGACCTAAAACTGTAATTTAGGGACGCTGAGTGGGAGAGCACTTGCTTCCTTCCATGAGCAGAGCCCTGGATTCTATCCTCCAGCACAATAATCAAATAAATAAGTATTATTAGGTCTTCATCTTGCCTGACGTCTCTCAGTAGACAAGTGCTTGTCATGTACATATGCACCCCACATACATAAATGAGCTCTTTGAGAAGAAATATGAAGAACATGCTATTTTTAAGTAGATATCTTTCATAAGGTATCTTTAGGGCATGGCTGACAGCTGAATCTATACAGGACATTAAACTTCATCTTCTCACGGAAAAAAGTTTGCTGCTCTATGAATTGCTGACAGGAAAAGGAAAGAAGCTGTGCAATGGTCTCACTTCCTCTGCACAGCTAAAGCCTCTGAATGCAAGGGACTAGAAACGTCCTTACATTCACCAAGGGATTCCTGCCCAGCCATACAGACCAGGCATGCGACTATCAGGCAGCTTCCAGCCATCACAGCCATTTACACAGGGAACTTAAGTCAGCTTCCAACACCAACTGGATCCTCCAGGTGTCGTCTGTGTCTTACCTTCTGACATTATGTAGAAAGATGTCCACATAAAATATTCAGATGCACATTTGGTCAGCTCAAAAATATTCTCCCTTAGGTATAAGACAAGGTCCTCAGAAATCAATCAACAATTTGTGTTTTCACACAGAACTAAAAATAAAAAAACTCCTCCAAGGTTTGATTTTAATATCTGTAACGCCTCTTGTTGATTTTAATATATAAATCTTCTTAAATAAATTAATCTAATTTTTAAAATGGGAGGTTTGGTGCCTTAAAATTACTAAGAGCAAAAACATAATTTGATGCAGAGGCTTTTAAATGTGTTGCTTTTAGTCTGCTGAGACAAGTCCATACAGATTCATCAGTTTACAAACATACCCAATGCGCACCTTAGTCAATTTATTATCATCTAATTTTAATGAACAGCATGTGGCTAAAATTTCATTTGACAGCATCTGGATTTGCAATAAATTGCTGCAAGTACCTTGAGGGCCCACAGGTAACCACTGTGTAATTTCTAAATGTTAATCTGTACACAACAGCTCGATGACAAACAACATACAGAACAAACGGCACCTACTTAAAGAGCTTTTTGAACAGAAAACCCGGCACTCTGAAACCTTCATCAAACTCGGCATCGCTTTCCTCAGAGTCATCTTCAAGCTTCAGGCGTTGCTCTTTGTCCTGTAGCCTCAGCCTATTCCATCTCCTATGGAGAAAAACAAATCCCATTTCCATTATTTTGATTATAAGACAATGAAACGAGACAGCTCTAGACTATGCACTAGAAAGGAACAGGCGAACCCGAATGGCCGGTCAGGCTCCTAGTGACGTCACTACCCAACACTGACAATCCACAAACCAACCAACCTCTCTCGTGCCCCTCGAGTCAACTCCTAACTTGAATTATTACATTATTACAGCTACTCTACAAAGACTCCTCCACCTCTTCATTACCAACACCAGTCTCTCCTCTTCAGCACGCCCTAAGGGGAAACTCCTCTTCTAGCTTCTGAGATACATAACCTCCATCACAGAACAGACTCAGGAAATTTTCAATATAACTGAGCATTTTCAAAGTGCTAATACAGTTTAACAAGAGCATATTGCATTTAGAACTGCTATTTCTCTGCTGAAAATAACAGTCATGGGAAAATATACAGTTTTGAAAAAGTACAGTTTTTATCCAAAACTGCGGTATCAGGTATTTTTTCTAATTACTCAACTGAAGAGGATCAGCAGTGCCAGGCACTGACAATCATCACTTAGGAAGAATGTGTTACAGACAAACTTAAATTTAAAGAAAAGATGAACACTGCATTTCAGACGTGCGCTGTCATACTTGTTTTACTGACGGTAACAAGCTATGAAGGTGTGCAGGAAGGGCGGGGCCTTTCACCTAGACTAATTCACATTCCTACAACTGTAATGAATGCTGGTGCTGTGAGTAAACAGGAAAACAATTACCAAAGTAGATAACCTTGGATTCCATTATTTAAAAACAGAATTATGACTTTCTTAGCAAGCGCACACTGAAATCGAAACGTTACAACGCAGTAGAAATGGAACAAACGTGACTGCTGATAAATGCCTCCACCCGAAGCCTCGGAAGACAAGAGGAGCACACACAGGCTCTTAGCTTCTAATGGCTATGCAAGAGGAGCACAGAATGTCTGTGGAAGCTGAGAAAATAATGAGAGGATGATAAGGCGGCACACGCTGGCTGGAGAGCCCATCACCAAAGCTGCAGAGGCCACAGGCCCGAGAGATGGGCAGGGCAACCAACCCACCCAGGAGGCCACTAGCAGATGGTCAGGCACATCCTTCAAGTCAGCTCTTCAGAGTAAGTAACACTTACCTGTGCTCTGTAAGAAAGCACTCAATGGTGACTGTCCTGCACTGCAGTGGGAACAGTCTACTGTGGCCTCTTTACACAAACACTTCCAAAGGCCACCACTCCTCTCCTTTACTACTGTCTTCCTGAACAATTACCTCCATGCAATCAACCAAGTGTGGCGTCCTTTGGGTGGCCACAACAACCCACTGTTCTGCTGTCTCTCGTGCCAGTTTCAAGTTTATTGTAGTGCAGTGGTGTGCCTCTGGTTCTCAACAGGCTGTTCCCTTCATGTGTGCCTAGACCACTCTGGCAATGCCTAGAGACATACCTGGCCATTACAGAGGCCTCCTGTAAGGGGAGCCCAAAGCTGTTAGGCACATTACCACATGTGTCCTCCTCAGGAGCGCACTGGCTGTTCTTGCCTATCGTGAAGGTGACTGCGGTCCAGATCTTGGATGAGGAGACTACAGAGAGACTTAAGGCAGGATGACAGACTTAGGACAGCCCAATCTTCTAGGAAAAATCTTACCTAGCTTTACATATCAATAATGCCAAAAAATCCTAGGAATTGCAGGAACTGTCCAGAGAACACGCTGGAAAGGTGTAGTCTTTCTCCTGATGCACAAATCTGAAATGTGCTACAGTTTCAGGTAATGAGATAATCCTTGGCACCCACCCTGAGCATCAGAACTAAGCATCAAACATCTATAAAGTAAGATACCTCTATTCAGCAAATCCTGTGGTAAGGTGACACTCCAAGAATCACAAAAGCCATCCCTGGCACTTAGAGAGAACTCATTTGGCATTTATCTTTAATAATTTTGCAGGAAGGGAAACAGCAATTCCAGAAGGTAATGGCTTTGGCAGTCTGGCACGAGATGAACAATGGCCTTTCCACATTACACAGGACATTTTCACTCACAGGTAACAGCTATTTCCTTAGATGCCACCACTCAATGTTTGTGGCTGTTAAATTTCCCACCACATCATCCTGCATTGACAAGATTGCATCTTCTCATCTGGCTTTCCTCTCTCTACCCTAAAATATATAGGCATCCTGTTGCCACAGAACCCAGCACCTAGGAAACCACATAAGCCACCACAGAAGTGATTACATCCCAGAGCTTTCCTCTTCATAGAGAAAGATGATAGCGTTTAACGTTTGGCCAAAGAATGAGCAAAGGTGGTAGGGCTAAACCATTTCAGTCAACAAGCACCTGAACCACTGTGAAGACAAATCATCCTGGAAGAATCCAAAAGACAAGAAAATACGATCTCGTGCACATGTAGGTGGGGCTATATAGACAGCAATACTTCCTTGTGTAGACCGGGGCTCACCATCTAAGAAGTGCCCCCAAGAAGAACACAGAATACTCAGGAGAGGTAGGAGGCTGTAGCCATCCAAATACCAAACAATGTAGTGTGGTAATAGAGTGCTTGTCTGACATGTGGCCCGGGGCATGGGCTCCACACCAGTTCTTCCAAGAAATAAGAAAAAGCAGCAAAGCAGAGAAACAGTAGCTTCTCCACCCAAGGTGCTACCAAGAACCTTTCTGTTGGTGGTGGTGTAAGTTAGATCCACACGTGCTGTGGTGTGCATGTGGAGGTAGACAGTGTCCTCTAGAGGGTTCTCTCCTTCTACCCCTACATGGATTCCAGGTCAAACACAGATGATCAGGCTGCCACAAGCATTTTTACCTCCTGAGTCATCCCACCAGTCCCAGCATCTTCTTGAGAGCGCCCTTTCAACATGACCTCTAGGATCCAGCCTGGCCTAGAGCCTAGCAGGCTGAGCAGTCTGTTGGTCAGCAGATATGAAGAAGCTAAATAAATATCCTGCATAGGAAGAGACAGAAGCCCAAGCCCCATGCAGTCTGGGTACAGTCTGGCTAGAAGCAAACCCTGCTACATGCACTAGCTGTATGAGTCACCTTCCTTTCACTGTGTCAAAAATACCTGAAAAAGTCAACTTAAAAGAGAGAGACTCATAGCTTCAGAGTTCACATCATGGTCACCTGGCTCTACTGTTTTCTGGGAAAGGCACAGTGGCATGGAGCATAAGAAGAGGCCAAACTGCTTACCTCATGGTGAAGGTAGCCAGGAAGCAAGAAAAGTAGGGGCAGGCATAACTTACTCCCTTCCACTGGGTCCCACCTCTACAGTTCCTCTCAGTAACGCATCAAAATATGGCCACAGACGGATTAATGTGTAGGTGAGGTCTCGGCCACTTCTCCAACCCCACTGAACATTGCTATAGCTGCTAATACATGGACCTCTGGAGAATATTCCAGAGCTAACCATGACGGGCACCCTTAACTCTCAGCAAGAAACTTGGCCTTGCAACTAAGTGTCCTCTACAGGCCCTGGAAAAATCAGTGACACCTGCTTCACTGGGCTGACCGAGGCGCCATATGCAAAGCAACCAAGACAGAATTGTGTATGATCGTGCATGTTGAAATTGTTGAAATCGCCATGCTCGCTCTGTACAGGGAGCTACCACTTTAAACTATCAGTTTACAGAGGGGAAGGAGAGGCAATATTCATTTCCACACAATCTATGTGCAGTAATGCACTGGCCTTCAACAGTTCACAGAACTACTAGAGGGAATGAATGAATGTCAGCAAAAACTACAACACTTGATCAACAGTGAATTCTTACCAATGATGTGACCAAACAAGGACACCTTGCCTTCAGAAAACACCTGCTGAATATCTCAATTAAAGAGAAAAAATGTTTGCTATGGACTAGGAATGTAACTCTATGGCAGGGCACATTCTTAGAATGTACAAGCCTCTAGATTCAATCTCCAGCACCAAACACAGAAATAAAAATTTGACCATAAATGTGTATACTGTCTGAATTACAGCTGATTTTATATGACAGGAACAAAAGGCACATGCAGAATTACTTAAAAATTGGCTGGGGGCAGTAAATGGTCCAACATTTACATTTCTCAGAAAAGATTAACTTTTCATGTTCTCCATCCTCTCATTTAAAAATCCACACATGTAATAGTCACAGCTGCAGCCACATAAAGCTAAAGTGTCTGGTGTTCCCTGGCAGAGCTTTTAACTCCTCAGACAACTGCCACGTTCAGCCTGCTGCCGGCTCCACTGGCAGCCACTTAAGAGGGGAAGCCAGTGAGAAACATAAACTTAAATCCTCATCAGATGCAGGCACAGAAAACACTCCTTGGCTTCCCTACACGCAGGCAAGAATGAGACCCTGGCTCAGGCTCTGGGATCTGGGGTTGATGCTGCAATAATGTCTGTCAGAAGCAACCCAGATGCCCAATAACCAGCTGAACTACACCAAGGCCCACGTAAGCTACTGGGGTGCTTTGTCGATGAAACCCTAAGAACATACCTGCAAGCTAAATTTCACCATTTACTATTACTTTGTTTAGAATTTCTAGCAATTACATAAATGGAAACACAGCTGGGTACATTATGCCAAGCCTTGTTATGAGGCCTCGAGTCTCTTCAACTGAATATCCAGCGCCCAGTCTACGTTCCCTAAATGTGTACATCTTCACACTTGGCAGACCATGTTCACATACCATGTCCCTTTGCCTTAGAGGAAGCTGCTCCTGAACCAAGCAGAGTTAGGCATCTGGTCTACCAAGTGCCATCCTAACCCTGTGACATCCGAGGCACACCAGGGGTCTCATGCTGCACAGTGCCTGTCAGCATATCTCAGGACCCTTATCTGTCTCTGATTCTAGCAGGAGCCAGAGGTCAGAGACTGGCACGATGCCCTAGAGCTCACACAGACACTAAATAAATGCTGAGCAATGAACAATGTTCACAGTTGGGCTCAGGACGAGAAAGACAGACGCAGACAAGTGTAGTTTGAAAATGACATAAGTGGGTCATCCAGAAATGTTTCTAGAAACTTCCTGTTCTACCTCATTTAGAGACTGTCTCTTGCTTGCTTTCTTACTCCCACCTACCTGACCCTAAAGCCCCATACCTTACTTTGCCTATTAATTAGCATTTTATGGTCTGGGACAAAGAATGAGAAGAGGGCAGCTAGCTACAATGTTGGAGAAATTCTTAGAATCTTAGAATAACAACAATTTAAAAAGAGATAAAGGGAAGCACATCACTTTGAATAATTAAAAACAAAATACATTAAAAAAAATTTTTGTTATTTTCAAAACTGAGCTCAATTTTCAGATTTCCCAAAGCATCCACTTGGTTACAGACAAACTGGTTTCTGTATCCTACCAATAGGAAGAATCAGGGACCCCAGTTTTGGTTCCAAGCTTGCCTGGGATCAACTGAAAAGGAAAGGTAAATACTCCACAACGTAGAAAAGAGCCCTTCTTAGACTAGGAATGGAGTTGCTACCTATAATCTATGTCTGTATCACTAGGACGGGAAGGATGCTTGGGATGAGCTCACCCTTCTGTTTTCCTTTAGTCCTCGTAACGGCTGTAGTTGCAAGCAAACTGAGCACTGATTAATGTATTCTCTTGAGGAGGTCCTATTTCCTGTAACCCCCGTCTGACTCCAGTGGTGCCCACTAGAGTAGAACTCACTGTGACGAGCACTGAGAAGAGAGAGCCAGATGCAGACAGAGCGCTGTTTCAGAGACTTTAACTGGGAAGGAGGGGCCTACACTCCAGAAAACTGTCCTGCCTCACTGTCACATTTATGTCCTCAACCATGCAAACAGCCCCACAGTGTTCTGCTACAAAGACCAAATGAGATACTGTATGTATAACACATAAAGAAACCACATACATATTATGTAGCATCTGATAATTCTACTATGTAACCTTTACCAAAAAATGTAAAATCAAGGCTGGAGAGATGACTCAGCAGTTAAAAGCACTTGTTGCTCTTGCAGGGGATCTGAGTTCAGTTCCCAGAACCCACTTAGTAGTTCACAGTCATCTATCTGTAACTCTAGTTCCGGGGGATGGCACCCCTTTTTGACATCCAGGGATACCAGGAACACAGGTGGTACACATATATTTATTTAGTCAAAAAACACTCATATGCATAAAACAAACCTTTTTTAAGTTTTAAATTTTTAACCCTTTATTCACTTTTATTTTCTTTCGTGTGTACGGGTGTATTGCCTACTGTCTGTAACACTTCCATGTCTTATGCCCACAGAGGCCAGAAGAGGGTGTAGGACTTCCTAGAACTAGAGTTCTAGACAACTCTACAAGCCCCTGAAGATGCTGGGAACTGAATCCCAGTCCTCTGGAAGGTCAGCAATTGCTCTTCTGCTAAGCCATCTCTCCAGCCCATTTTTAATTTAAAAAAAAAAAAAAAAAAAAAGCATTCAAAGCATCTACTGCAGCCAGGGGTCACAGTGCAGACCAATTACCTAGCACTGAGAAGGTAGAGCAAGGAGGATCAGGAGTTCATGGAATAACAAATACATAGTTTGAGGCCAGTCTGGTCTACATGAGATTGTCTCAAAAAGAAAAAAAAATATTATTAAAGAACAAGTAAACAAATAACAAAAACTACACAATGCACACCTGAGCCTGAGCCAGTTGGATCTAAACCTGCTGCCGCCCAACCCCCCCCCCCCCAGAGCACAGAAGACTGCTTCACCCCATGCCAGCCTGTCAAGATGGATAAGACATTGTAGGTATGACATCCTGTATCGAAGCTAGAAAGGGGTCTAGAAAGCAAGCCATGGAAGGCCACAGAAGAGCCTCAAGAAAGGATCCTTTAGAGCAGCACTGTGGGGGACTCACGATATAACCTTGACCTACTTGGGCAGGGGTTTGGTGCCCCCTAGTGTCTGCAAAGGGGAAACAACCAACACCAAAGGTGTTCACCTTCGTAACCTAATTAACAAAAAAGTGCAAGCAAACAATACAGAAAGCACAGCAGCAATAAAACTAAGTTTGTAACTGGTAATATTGATGCATACATACTAGCCCCAATTGTTAAGCTGCCTTTTACTTGAGATCAATCAGCTCGTGTGTACAGTGTCTGTAATATCTTCACGGCTCTTCACAGACCTCTTTTTAAGGTTCTTCCTAGTTTGTCAGAACCTTTGCTTGTGGTAGACAGGCTCCCACCTGTGGTCTTGTCTGTTGTAGTCTTTCTACTTGTGGCAGGAGGGCACAATTCCCGTTTCTGGTTTATAGATGGACCATGATGTCACAGCCACCAGTTTTGAGTCTGACGCTCTAACTTCATGGCCTATGACTTCCAACTCAGATGTGAGAGCTGGCTAGCCTTGGACATGTTTTCTGTTCGGAGTGGTAGGGTCAGTTTGTGCCCCCTAGGGGGCATGGTATGGACAACTTTCAGGAGTTGGTTCTCTCCTTCAGCTTGCTCATGATTTATGCCACTGTGCAGGTAGCTCACCGCAGGCTATCCAGCCTGTGAGCTTCCAGGAGCTTCTCCTGTCTCTACCTCCCATTTCACTGTGCTGGACCACAGATGTGCAACATCACATACAGCTTTTCACTTCCAGGAACTAAACTAAGGTCATCAGGTTTGTACAATAAGAGCTTTTACCCAGCAAACCATCTCCTAATCCCCTAGACAAATTTTGAGATCACATGTACATCTTATATGTTTAAAAAAGTACTTCTATATTTTTCAATTTAGAGTCAGAAGATAGTGAGTGGCAGTAACTGAGGTCACTGATGTCACTGTATTCCAGGCACTAACCTAAGCAGTTCACGGTTACTAACTCCTTTAATGGGATAGATATTTGACTGTTTCCCAGAGAGAGACAAGCTGGGGCAATGGAGATGTACATGGGACACTAGCCCAGACCTGCAGGATCCCCAGGATCCCCTTTCTTGGTTACATTACAGTGTCTCTCAGTGGGTGTTTTCCAAACTTCCAGCCAAAGGATGGGAGATGACCTTGGTAATGAGGGCAGGCCAAATCTCACACCTTCAACTTCTGCCCTGACATCAGCAGTACACAGTGGCCTTCTATACAGTTCAACATACAGATTTTGGGCCTGGTTAATTTCTTTGTGTGAACATTTTTACAAGATCTTATAATAAAGTTTATTATGAAAAAAATCAACAATGCTACGGATTGCTTCAGTGCAGCAGCATGACCCACCCCCACCTTACACAGGCAAAGTCACAATCCACTGTCACCTGACACCTACAGACTCTCCCAAGACACAGAACAGCTGCTTGGCAGTTCTGACTACAGATGATCTGAGCTGAACCATCCCAAGAGACATACTTAACACCAGACAAATTGATAGACACAACTGCCCACACCAACCCACTACCAGGACAAAGTACACCTATTAACGGGAACTGAGTCAAAACATGAGCATGCCCCACCCAAACTCCACTGCCCTGGTCTCTCCACTGTCTTTACACTGCAAAGACAACTGGGCCCAGCACAATTTAAGACTAGAAATGGGGGAAACAGATCCCATACTGTCAAATCACTGTTAGCAGTGAAATGTCAAACTCAAGATCATTCTCCACTCATTGCCATTTCCATGGCAGAGACTCATGACAGCACAGTGAGAACTGTCTGATCTTTAGAAGTGTACCCAGACACCAAACTGTGTACCTAACACGGTTAGCATTTGTGCCCTGCAATAGGTTTTCTGCTTCAGACAGCTAAGAATCCCTTGCAGATTAGTCTCATTTGCTAAATTGAGATACTCAGTGTTTTACTTTTCTTATCTCCCTTTTCATGGTCTATCTGGGTGGACTTAATTGGCACATCTGAGCAGATGAAATACCCTCAGTTACGAGTCCAGATCTCACAGAGTAAATTAAGACTGATGCAGACAATTATGCCCTGAGCCGAGAATAAAAGGTGTGCACAGAGCAGGAAGCAGAATTAGTCTTCATTTGTGTCTTGGTTTCGTCATTTCAAAGCCAGCATGCTCTCTAAGAAAACATGCTGGGGGGGGGCAACTTTCTTTCTTTAAAATCTGGATTCCTAAAAAGAAAGTAAAAAAGAACGGCTTATTTCCTTGATAAAATTAAGCTCCTGGAAACATGTTAAGAACAATTTTCAAATTGTTATATTTAGGTTTCTAGACCATATCTAGATTAAACATTAATCTTCTATTTTCAGAAATCAAATTATTAGGGTTTCTAATAAGGTGTAACCAGATCACTTAAGTGTACATCTATAATTGCTGAATGTCCACTCTGTCCAAGCAAGGGTCCATCCGAGGAACAGAAACAGTCCAGCCTAAACTGGATGCTGGAGAAAGGAGGAGGGGAAAGAGACTCCACAGCACAAAGTCTGAAGCTCTGTCTTCTGTAGGAACTGGACCCCAGGCAGGGTGGAACTGATCCGCTTTCCCACCACCACCAACCACCCCCTGAGGAGAGAATCATCTTGGAGATAGTGCTGTGAGCCCTCTGCAGCAGACCTCAGCTGCTGCTGGATTACTCACAGCCTCCCCTTCCCAAGGCTCAGACCTTGAGGACTGCAGTTACTCAGACTGTCATTGCATCAGATGCCATCCTTCCTCATACGGCCACAGAGGACTCTGACTCTTCAACGTTTGTCTTAGCTCACTTGAACCCTTTCAGGGCTTGACCCTTGGCAGCACAAGGGACAACCTGTTCCTCCTAAGAGATGGCCACATGCACAAGCCAGATCTCCATATAGGATCCAACTCAGCCATACTGAAGAAGCGATAAAAGCTTAAAATCAGAAGAATGTGCTAAAGTGAGTTAAATCTGTGTTTCTGAGCCATAGTCTCACATATCTGACTCCAAAATAAACCATCTCTGCTGTTCTTTTGAGGTAAGAGCTATTTCTTTTGCTGTAGTGATCAAAGTTTAAGAAGCCATCTCCCTAAACTATCTCCACCTCCCAGATTCCAGGTTTCTGTTCGGTTTTAGCCATAAGAGAGGCAGCTTTGCGCTGCTCCTTGGCACCACCTTGTGGTCACACATGGACACTGTACTTTCCATCAAACCACAATGGAAGGCAACATTTCCAACACAGGCAGCTTCAAGCCTCAGCTCTGGCTCTTAGCAGTAAGACCATGGGCAAGTCGATTATAACATATTTGTGAGGGCCACTATAACCATAACAAGGCAAAAACAGGCATGTATAAACCCAAAGTCAGGAATAATGAAGTAAATATGTAAAGATTTTTCCCATCTTGATATTGCTATATATTTACAATTAAGGTAAGTAGAAGAAGATGGAAAGCCAGTAAAGCCAAGCACAAGGATCAACTGGAACCAACTTCTGACTGAAGCCCTGGCACGAAGCCCAGTGCTCCAGATGAAACCAGGCACTTGAAACCGTGGTTTGTGACCTCTCCTGTGTCTGACTGACTGGAGATGAAGACTGGATGAGGATTATCTCAAAAGCAACTCCACACTGTTTTCCGGTGGAATAGAGAAAGCAATACCCAACATTACCAATTATTTCCAATGGCATCAAAGGCTGAGACTCAACCCCAGGCCCTCTCTTACATAAGCACAGTTATCAAGGCATACAAGGAAAGCTTCTGGAGAAACCCAATCAGCGAAAAAGCTATGGTCTCAGAAGAGAAACAGTAATGGACATAAAAATCTTGGCAGTTTCCAACACAGACAGTGCCACAGAATGCTCGGACAAGTTTCTGGATGAGATTTCCAGGCTAGGTTTGTGCAGTCACTCCCAGGGTCAGGGACCAGTCAGTGCTAAGTTCTGTTCTAGTGCCTGATCCTTACTAAGGATGTACAGGCAGTTCATTCGGCAACTTAAATCACAGCTGGCTGGAACCAGAAGTAAGGCTTCTAGGTATGAATTAAAAGCGAAATAATAAATTCTAACTTCCTGCTGCCAACAGAAAGCAACAACAAAAGTCTTTGAAAATGAACTTCCTCCATGGCTCTCACCTGATCTGAGCAGTGCTGACTACTGCTGGGGAAGGAGGCCAGAGGCCAGAGCCCAGGGCAGTTCCATTTCACCATCTCAGGCGAATAGCTGTAGGAACACTGTTGTTGTCCCCTTACCTACCCTCTGGAGCTCCGACAGACAGACATCACTGAGAGATGCTAGTTTTCTTTCCCGAAGCCCCAGAGAAGGCCTGGATCTCCTGGAAAATAACACCATTCCCAGAGACTGGGAAGGGAAAGAAGCCCAAAGCTTAGGATCTCAGTTATCTTTCCTGCTGGTGGACAGTCAAGAACCTCAGCACTCTGACAAAACCAAGAGCACCTACAGAGAGAACTCTAGGTTTCCTAAAGGCACTAACAGGGAGCTAAAACAACAAATAAGCCATGCCTGCTCTGAGCAGACGGATGCAGCCTTGCTTTGACTGTGTCAGCTCTTCCCTCACCTTAAACTCAAACAGCATACCTCATAAAACAACTGTGCATTTTCATTTACAAATGGAAACTCTTTACAATAAGTAAACCAATTCATGTATTTTGCTTAATTTTTAAACTACTTAATCTTTAATCCTTACAAGTCATATCTTTTGAGCAATATAATTTTAGAAAGCAACAAAGTCACATACATAAAAACTGTAACAAAAAACTGTAAAGACAACTAAGCACTCCCCTCTCTGTTGAGAAGCCCAAACCCAGGTCTCAGATAGATATCCCTGGCCAAACATCTGTCCACCGTGCTGACATCTGAAGTATGTATCTCTCATCTTCACTCTACACATGCTAACTCTGCTTCACTGACTTGTCCTCAGATGTTTTCCTGTGGTGTGACCAGGGCCTGGCTTAACTGAGCGAGGTCTCTGAGGGGAGCCGTGCTAAGCTGCATGTTCCTGCCACTGTCATGAATTGTTCTCTTTCCCCATACAGCAGAGGATCTGAGGCAAATTTAACATGGACCACAAGGAGCACAGCAACGTATCTGAGCTAGGGAGTAGACAAGGCCCTGAGCCAGGATGGGCTTCCTCCGGAGTCTCCTCCACACCTCATCTGTGTTCACTGCTCCCTTCACAGTAAGGTTCTGCATCTGTTCGTGTCCACTAACAAGCAGCTACCGACTCCTTACTGGAAATCCTCTAAGCCAGTCCCAGAATGCAGACGGGCACAGGCATGTAGAAGCAAAGACCAAGCTACAGAGCTGTCCTCACTTCCCAACTGGGAAATGAGCACACATCACCCAGGTGCAAGTGCCAGGCACAGGTACAGCTGACTTGGTCAGCATGCTGGGAAAGGGTTACTATTCTGTCCTAGCGTTCAGCCTCAACTAAACTAGGCAAGCAGATCTGTGTCTTGTCAGGACACAGATAATTCAAAGCATGGGGCATGTTATCAGTTCCAAAATGTCTATTTAGCTTGGAGATTTCTGGAGCATGAGCATTATGTTAAGAAAGCCACTCCTAATGGATACTGGTGTACCTCCAGCAAGAACAAGAGCCCACAAACATCAGCTTCGAAGCATAGCTCCTACTTAAGAGTATTCAGAGATTTGACCTACAGCAGCTGCCGGGTCCCACCTGAGGATCTGAGTGCATGAAGGGATAAGAAATGCACAGGACACAGGACGGGACAGCGCCGCTGCACAGTTTACATCTGAGACTGAGTAGACAGCGTGAGCCTCATCAGAAGACGGAAGGTTTCAACTACGCTGTCCAGTTCTAGAGAAGGTTATGCCAAGACCGTAACCAATTAAAACAATATTTCCTACACTGGAAACCTCAGGTTTACTCTGACGATTCTAGTCATCCTGTGATCAGCAACCCTGAAGTTCTTGTTTAGTCCAAGAACTTCTGCAACTCCACTCATCTACAAAGATCAGCAGTGCGCAACAGATGCGATGAATGACAAACTTCAGACATTAACACGCTGCTCAATCCTTGGCATTTTATTTTCTTTTAACACCCCCCATCGAAAGAGCACCCAAGGAGATGTAATAGAAACATTTCAATGTGTATATCTGCCGCTTAACAGCCTTAATAACTAGCTATAAAATTTTAAGAGCTATCGTATTTTGGTGGCAATTAAGAATTATTGATATTTCTGAAACTCATTTGAGATTTTACTGTAACTTTAGCAAAAAATGGATTATGATACGGCTTTGGAAATAATAAATTGTTTTACAATCTTAACATTATTAAAAAAAACTTATTGCCATGAAATTAAACTGTACCCATATTTAAAATTCAATCAAAATAAATTGCTATGTTTAAAATATATTTAATATTGACCCAATTTAATGAGAAGACTATATATTGCTCCATTTATAATCAATATGCTATGATTAACATTTTTATTAATTTTCTACAGTAAAGACTGACACTATTCACTGTTTAAGAGTATTGAGCAGTCCCTCAAACACTACAGCTATAGGTGTGCATACTAACATATGCTGCAGTGGTAAGTGACCAGCATAGGCTCCTCCCTCTCCATGCACTACCACAAGGAGCTACTACAATGGCAGTGTCGCTGGGCCTCAACTTACCTTTAAGAAACTCTGAAAAGGTTATGCAATGTACTTGGAGCTTGGACTAGGGTTACAACAGCTCTGAACTAAAGAAAATCAATAGGCCAGCTTTCCCAGGAAGACGCGGAGCTCTTCGACAAACACTATCAATTAGCTTGCCCCTCGTTGAGAAATAAAAGCACTGTTGAGGACGAGACAAAGCCATCCCAATAGTAAAGATCTCACTAGTACCATGATTCTTTTTCTCCTCTGACCTCTGTAGAATCCCTGTGGGGCTCACATAGAAACCCTGTGCCTGTGGTGTGTAGAGTACTCTCCTGGCTCACAGAAACCACCCAGCAATGGTGACTGTAACTCCACAGATGCCCATCTCCCCCTCAGCTCACACCAAGTGCTGACAAAGTCCTGAGGGTAAAAGCCAGCCCAGCCAGGGGATGTGTGTTGTGCACACAGTGTACCCTCAGCATTACAGTAGTCTGTAATTCTGTAGACAACTACTTTCTCAAAGTCGAGGGAGGAGGTATTTAAGAAAGAACATCTTCTCTCATATGCCAAAACACATGTTTCAGCTTTTTTTCTAAAGGAAATTTCTCTAAAGTGAATATCCTACCTCATAAGGAAAAACCCAAGGTAGAGCACTCCATTTTCCTTCCTGACACTTGCTGCAGGGCAACAACTCTGAGTACAGAACACACAGCTAGGGTCAGTCCTCTCAGCTCTTGCCCAGCCTTCCCCTGGGCTCCTCATCCCAGACCTGCCCCTCAATTAGAATAAAGACGGAAGCCTTTGGGCCAGCTCCACTAAGGACTCCATGTCCAGGTTCTTGTGGGCTAAGGCAGCAAGCCAGCTTCTGCACAGCTGGGTGTCTGTACAATAGGGATCTAAAATGCTGAGATTTTTAGGGTGGCCTCCTCACTCCCCGTAAGCAGCAGAGGTCCCGCACTGACCTTAACCGCTGCTTATAACAATCCTCATCTCCATCGTCTTGGTGCCTGGCTACCTTGCGGCCTCCTCCTCTTCCTTCCATAGCTTCATCTTCCTCCTCAGAACTTGGAAAAAAGTCATCGTCGATCTCCTGTACTGGGACTTTCTTCTGGCATTTTGGCCCCTTTCGAAGAGGCTTCAGTTCATAGCCAACTTCATCAGAAGTCAGGCTGGCTACACCTTCCTCTTCCTCTTGTTCTTCCTCCTCCTCCCCATCAGTGAGAGAGGACCCAGACTCCTCACCCTCAGTGTCTCCCTCGGCCTCTGGCCTCACCTCAGGCTCCAGAGGTTTCTTCTCCCTAGGCAATTCCACTTTCCCCTGGAACTGCAGTGCCCTCTTCTGGAGCTTCCTGATGTGCTTCTTCAGGCGCTTATCTGTTTGAGAGAGCACTTGGCTTCTCTGGTTTGGCTTGGTTTCATTTGCTCCTCGGCTTGACTCAGATAGAACCACAGCTTTTTTAGCTGTTCTTTTATTAGCAGCTTGTTTCTTCCTTTCAAAGGAAAGCTGTGCTTGGTCTGCCAAATATTTTTCAAAGCCAGATTCTTCGTTGAGCATTATTTTTCTAGGCTTTTTCTCCTGTTTCTGAGGGGCAGGGGTACCAAATGGTGTCATCTGGCCAGTGCGGATAAGCTCTTCCCAGGCGGTCTCCTGGGCAGGCATGAGCATACTGCCAAGACATGATGGCCCTGGCTCTGAAAAGAAAACAACAATGAAGACTTGAGTAAAACTCTCAAAGAGCAGACAGGAAAACAATCACTCATTCACAGATAGTAAGAATTTCCAGGATCTCACAAAACAAATCAGAGGACTAAAGCAGAGTAAAGTTTACAATCCACGTGTAATATATTCTCAGTAACTTCTTTTCCCCGGAACATGACACTGTTTAACTGTGGTTCACAATCACCATGCAACGACTTTAAAAGGATAAAATTTTACACCTGCAGCAACACAGAACTGAAGATTATGTTAAGTGAAACAAGCCAGGCATAGAAAGACAAGTATTGTGTGCTCTCCCTCACATGCGGAATCCAGAAGAGCTGCTCTCCACAACGCTGAGAGTAGAATGAGGACCATCGAGAGCTGAGAAGAACATCAGGGAGGAAAGGGAAGGCTGATCCATGGTACCAAGTCCCAGTTAACAGAAGGGGAAGTCTGTGGTGCCATTCCATGGGAAGAGGAGTGCACAGAGCAGTAACGGACTGTGTTGTTTCAATAGCTGGAATAAGGCTTTAGATGTTTTTCACCATTAAAAGAAATGATAAATGTTTGAGAAGACAAATACATTTAACCTAATTTACACACTACACAATATATGTGTTGAAATATCACACGACATTCCACAAATACACTAAATATTTACTTACTATATATACATTAGTTCTTTTGTCTAACTTTGAACGTGAATGAGAATGTATCACATTATAGCCATACTTTCTGTACAAAGGCAGGCATACCTACGCATTATTGGTTATAAACAGACAAACTTCTCTGTGCTTGCTCATCAGTTAAGAAGTAAGCCATGACAAGTGACTCCACATTCTATGTCCTTGCTTTGCCTGACATTCAGATAGACCTTAGTTCATCTAAGAAATCAGCATGCCTATCTAAGAAAGACAGAAAGTACTGCACTTCCTGCATGGTCATGACCAGTCATTAGTATCTGACTGTTTAACCTTTTGACATCGCCACAAGATACTGTCATCTAGTTGGGCTGCATATATAGCTAGCCGGGGATACATGTGGCCCACAGGACACAGGTGGGACACGCCTGGTTCACTTCAGAATGGGAAAACTGAATTCCACAGCTGCAATGCAGTGAGTGCTCAATAGCTAGATGTGACCAATGTCGGCACACTGAACAACAAAGAGAGCGAGCTCCTCTCAATGCAGACAGGTCCATCAGAGAGCTGGAAAGAGGGCTTGCTCTAAAAACACAAGGGCCTACCTAAGTTTAAATCCCTAGTTCCTGGAAAGCCAGGCATGATTAGAGTGCTGTACCCCAATATTAGGGCAGAGACAAGGAGGTCCTGCAGGCTTACTGGCTAGCCAGTCTAGCCGGAACAGCAAGCCCAAGGTTCAGTGAGAAACCCTGTCTCAAGAAATGAGGTACAGAATGGCAGAGGAAAACTCAGATCCTCTTCTGGTCTCCACACACACACATGCAATGCATGTATTCATGCATATGCATACACACACACACACACACACACACACACACACACCTACTGGATGAGATCATTCTAGACATGTGATGTGAATTACTTGAAAAGATAAACTAAATATGAAGATGTCAAATATAGTCACCCAGAAACACCTCTTCCCCTTCCCCTAACTGAAGCTGATCTCCAGCAAAATATCAAGTAATCAGAAACAAAAGACCTACCAGGCCAATGTCACCACAGCCAGTTTACCATTAATGTTGCATTGAAATAAAATATACATCAGAGCATATAAATCATAAGCCCCAATGACTATTCAAAACAAAACACAAAAAAAAAAAAGCCCCAAGAATCTATAGTTCTATATCAGCATCCAGATTAAGCAATAAAAATCAAGAACTAGTGTTCCTGGCACACCCTCCCTGCCACCTTCTCGGTCTTCAGCCTCCTAAGACACTGACAGGCCTGCCTCCAAGGATGACTCATGCCTGGCTCTGTGTTCCTGTCTGCGTGCTATGCTTGGCATTCAGCATGAAATCCACACTGATTTAATGTTAAGCTGAACTGAAATGTATTAACTGAGTGTTACTAGTTTCTGCGATTATACAATTTTCTCTTTCCACTACTGACAAGCTTGGGTGGTTTCTGGGTTGGGCTACTAGGTTTTAGAACAATGCAACCATGAATACTCTGGGATAGACCCTTGGTAATACCACCTGATTCTTTAGGATGCTAAGGTTTAGCAGACACAGCTGAAAAGATTTGCAAAGTGGCACTAGCTTAAGTTTCCGTAGTGTTTAAGAGTTCAAATCGGTCCACATTCTTGTCATTCCATGACTTCAATGATACCCAGTGAAAACAGAAGGTCTTTCAAATCCGTGCCTTATGGGCAACTACTTTGTGTACAAAATCTTGTTCTTAGTCTCTGTCTTAATCTTTCTCCTAGTTTTTTTTATTGCATCATATATTCAAGTCCTGTGCATGTTCTACAGATATCTCCTCCCACCTTCCCTGCAGCCTCCCTTCGCCCAGTCTGAATATTCTCTTGACAGGCAGAAGCTCCTGGCTGTTTCTAGAGTCCATTTAGCTGTTAAACTGTTCTCTTCCTGTGCACACTTTACACCTCTGGTCTTGCTTCAGTCATGACAGTCTCCCTGTTATATTCTCAAAGCGTTTTTGTCATTAACATTCAGATCTATAAACTGCCTGGGGTATATTTTTAGATGTAATATATGTAATGGATCAAGATTCCTTTTATTTTCATGTAAATTAGTCTTTTGGTCAAAAGAGTATTCATCATAGCACTGCTTGTGATACTCATCATAATCAAGTGATGGTACAAAGGTGGGCCTGTTTCCGGAGCCTTCTATCCCATGCATCAGCCTGACTATGCATACAACACTGACTTAGTCACTACAGTTTTATACTAGACCTCGGCATTTTGTTTTCTTCTCTTAGGTAAGGAGTGAGTGGTAAGACAGGGTCCTACTCTGAAAGCTGTACTGGCCTCAAGTTCATAGCAATCCTGCTGATTCAGTTCCCCACGAGTTGGGATTGCAGATTCTAGCACTAGCTTGTTAATAATCTCTACCTTCAGCCTATATGTCTTACACATGCCATTTGTCATTTTTCAACAAGGCTCAAATTTATATTGGGGTAACACTGAAACTACAACTGGCATGAAAAGTCATCTGTAAAATACAGAATCATCCAACATCGACCACAGTTTATCACCACATTTCTTACTTAGGCTTTCCTTTGTCACTACATTTTGCAGTTTTTAGAGGTATAAAACACTGCAGAACTACTTTTTCCTACAATTTATTTCTAGGCATTTGGGTTATAGCTGGTACCTGAATAAGTTTTATCTTTTATTTTTCCTATCATACAAAAATAATTAATTTTTATATACTATGTATTCAACGCTAGTATTAAAAATCTTGTGGTGATTCTATAGCAATTCTTTTGAATCTTCTATATGAACTATCATATGGTTGTGAATAATGATGGATTCCTTCTTTCCCACCTTTATTCACTGGTTTTCTTTTCCTTAATCAGGACCGTGTATGGCTGAATAAAGAAGGTAAGCAAGTGTACCTGCTGCCCTGAAGACCACACTGGCTAAGGCAGGTCTCCAACTGTCCTCATCCCACTTATACGCAGGAAGGGGTTGCTGCTAAGCTGCATAATCACCATGTGGGAAGCAGTGAAGCCATGTCCCCAGGGAAGCATGTGGGCAGCACACCTCAACAACTGCTACATGGCTTCACATGGGCTGACAGAGGTCCATACCCAGCAATACAGAGCTGAGTCCCCCAAAGCCTGGCTACCCTGGCTTTCAGCTCTATGGCCTATGCAGACATGGCCCAGTCCCCAGTAACGGCTAGCGGTCAGACGGGAAAGTATCCTGGGAACCAAGGGTTCAGGAAAAGGGGTTATGGATTTGTAAGGCATCAGATCTTCGGTGGTTGCAAAACCCATGGGAAATGGATGAGACAGCCAGGTAGAGGAAACAACACGAGCACTCGACATGTCCTAAGCAGTATCAGCATTTAAGATACTGCCGGAGAAGCTACCAAAAATAACTAAGCAGAACTAACCAGAGGGCAGAAAAGAAGCAGAGAGACAGGAGTCTGACACTCTCTCAAGGCATCATGAGGCTGAACTTGGCAGAGGTGAAGAGGAGTCAGGATTTGCAGAGGTACCTATGAACTCTGCATCAACAGAACTAAAGGACTTCAGGCTTCAGACAGACAGGGAAGATCTCTTTTACCAATGAGAAATCTGGTGCCCACATGGCAGAAACCGTGGTAGGACGGATAGAGCATATGAGACTGAACTTTAAAAGCAAATCTAAAGTTGGGAGTGAGGACATACACCTGATGCAGGAGGACCACAATTTTGAGACTAGCCTGAGGTACAGTGAGATCTTGTTTTAAGTGGCTGGGAGGGGCATTTTTTTTTCTCCATTGTTACATTCTTTATACAAATCCTCTTGTCTATGTGGAAAAAAAAAAGTTCCAGAAGCTAGTAAAGAATGTTTGCTTGATCAACCAGACTCTAAGTATAATCTTTAATCTATGTTTTAAGCAGAAACTGGCCAAGCAACAACCAACAGTGTGTAAATACAGGCACACAGGAAAAAATATTTAATTTTGGAGTTTATACATCTTCCCAAAAGATTTTCCAAAGTACAGCTGTCCTGAAGAGAACTTTAAATGGAATCCTGGCCATGATTTAACCTGAATGCCTTTCCTTAACAGAAGGAATGCTTGGAAAGCCCGATATGCTCCTTAAAGATAAGGACCAGCAATCCTACAGATGCTGACTGAGGATGCTGGACAGTGAGAACAATCC
>JADRCH010000092.1:2169059-2208575 GCA_019843965.1 Rhynchomys soricoides
CCCAGCACTGGGCACAGAAACCTAGCAACAGCCCCCAGCACTGGGCAGTGCCATGCTCTGGGGTTGCCTGTTTTTCCACCCAGGCCAGTCCTTAGTTGCTCTTGCTTCTACGTCTAACCCTACCTAGACATCACCCAGGAAGATGAGTGGGCTCCCTGCCTCCCTGCCCTTGGCCTTTCCCTGAGGATGGCCTAACACCTTCCCCACCAGAATACTTCACTCAGCAGAGCCCAAGTCTTTTTCCTCTGCAACACAAATGAAGTCTTCACAAGACTGAATCTTTCATTAGAGCCAAAAACAGGACACACACACAAAAATGAAGGGCCGGGAGTTTATTCTCAATATTTTTATAAATTAAAATCTGAAAAATTGCTAAAAGAATAAACATTGGGAACAGCAAACTAGAAACTACAGGAGAGAGAGAAAGGCGACAATAAGTCCTAAGCATTCCCTGTGTCTCGAGTATGAAATTTCCAGAATTCACTCTGAAGAGCATCTACATGTGCTGCCAGGAAGGCCCTGCTCTTCAAGACCCTAGGAAAGGTTCAGGGCTAACCAAGGCAATGTTATTCCTCAAGGGAGGGACAGGAGCTCAGAAGGCAAATCGATAATTGTCTTAACCAACTATTTCCCAGATGAGAAATTCTATAAATCTCAGCTTTCTATTACCTGAATTTCCCTAACATATTTCAATGCAAACTCTGAAAAACAGAAGGCTCACACTCACATGAGGTCATCCAGGACTGACTGATACTCCTTCTCCGCATCAGCAAGCTGGGCCACACGGCTGGCCTCATGCATTGCGCTGTCCACCTGCTTAAGAACACCTTGCTCCAGGATGGCCTGGTCATAGACGTCCACACCCAGGCCCTGCAGCTCCAGGGCCTGAGCACTGGGCTCCACTGCAGGGATCTGATGCCGATCAATGTGTAGCAGGGTCGGCCCCTGCCTTGTGGCTGACAATACACAAGCTTCAGCAGTGGATGGCTCATACTCACAGGAAGCAGAGGAGAGGCACTCCCCAGCCTCTGAGACTCCACCACTCTCCTGCCCAACTGGCATGTCTTTGTCAGCACTGACATGCTGACTTAGTAAACAGTCTTGCTCCTGAGGTTGAATGGAGCTCGGGATTTCCTCGTGGGGCATCCTCTACAAACTATCTAAAAGGAAAACAAAAACAAAAACATTGATAAGCCTTTTGGTTGTTGATCAGTATACACTGTCTTAAATATGTTAAAAGCATGAGTTTCTCAAAACATCAATAATCTGTACTGGCTGGTTTTGTGTCAACTTGACACAAGCTGGAGTCATCACAGAGAAAGGAGTTTCAGTTGAGAAAATGCCTCCATGAGATCCAGCGGTAAGGCATTTTCTCAATTAGTGATCAAGGGTGGGAGAGTCCATTGTGGGTGGTGCCATCCCTGGGCTGGTAGTCTTGGGTTCTATAAGAGAGCAAGCTGAGCAAGCCGGGGGAAGCAAGCCAGTAAGCAACATCCCTCCACGGCCTCTGTATCAGCTCCTGCTTCCTGACCTGCTTGAGTTCCAGTCCTGACTTCCTTTAATGATGAACAGCAATGTGGAAGTGTAAGCTGAATAAACCCTTTCCTCCCCAACTTGCTTCTTGGTCATGACGTTTGTGCAGGAATAGAAACCCTGGCTAAGACACCTTCCAATTAAATAAGTTAAAGTTTCTAAATACTAACTTCTTAAAAGAGAACAAATGATGACAAACAAGAAAATCTAACCAAAATAAATACAGTGACAGTGACGAAGGACACATGGGCAGCCACCTGAGAAAGCCAGTGGCACAATCCTAAAGAGCCAGCCACAGAATGTTCTAAACCAGGTAAAGTGATCCAGCTGCTGTCTTACCAGTTAGCACCTTCACTGGGCTGTGGCACAGAAGCGTTGTTTTAGAGCAGCCTGGCCAACTGCACATTGCATTTATCAGTAATGTGAGAACTATAGGAATCACACTAGGAACTTCTAAGCTGAGCCCCCATCTGGTAAATGGAGCATATCAGAAGCTCGAAGGTTAAGTGAAAAATCCTCAAAGATACATCCATTTCAAATGCAGTCATCAAATCTCTACCCTCAAGACTCAGGGACCCATGTGGAAGAAGAGGGGACAATTGTATGGGTCAATATCTGTTGAAAGAAGTACGGTTTACACCAGGTGGCCTAGGCGACTGAGTCACAAGTGGATTCAATCACAACAATGACTCTCAGAAAGGAAGCAGACAGGAAGCTAAAGTGGGGGTTGCTGAGTTCATCACCAGTCATGATACTGATACACCGTGTGGTCCAAGGGGGAAGGGAAGGGCTGGGCACACGTGAACACAGTTCTAAGAGCAAGCAGCCCCAGAGGTCCCAACGCTCTGACAGGTTCCAGAGATCATCACTGAGAAGGGTGTTAATGAAAAGAGAATACTCCCTTTGGGTCTTTCTGATCATCTTCAAAGGAGAAGCCGCCCTCCTACAGAAGGATGGAGTTCTGGTTCAGAGCCTGCCTGTAAGACCTGGAATTACAAATCCACATACTCAGAGTTTAAAGGAACTTCTTTTTTCATCTTTCATGTATAAAGGGATTTATTTTTAAGTTAAAATATGTCAATTAAACCAAAATTATCAATAGCATTTTAATCAAAGATAAATTTACAAATAAAATTTTGAGGAAAATGATTTTTAATAGGGCAAAGTATCAAAAGAAATGAATGACTAGATTAGAGAAGAAAAGCAGGATTCCATCGATTTGGACTTTGGCAGCTCACTGGGGATACCAGGAAAAGAAGTCTCTCACTGGACATGGAGGCACACGCTGTAATCCCAGCCCTTGAGAGGATGAAGAAGCAGGGCAGTGAGTTCCAGGCCAGTCTGAGCCACACAGCTATACCATTTGAAAACAAGCAACAAGAATAAGGGGGGTGGGGGAGGGATGTTTGAATCCAGTAGAGCAACAGAAACTAAAGACCAGACAGTCTGAGGCCAGCAGGCAGCAAGGCAAAGGAGGACACAAGGAGGCACCCTACCGCGTTAAGGACCTTGACTAAGTAAGGGGGAAAGGTGATAAATAACCAGAAGACTTGTTGGAAAGTAAAGAGGAAAACATATGGCAAGAAAGTAATATAATGTCCTTCAGAGATGAACAGGAAATTGTGCAGCACCCAGGGAAGGTCCAGAAGAGAAGTGACCACAAGGTACAGCACATTTATCTGCCTCTAGCTTGGAGAATGATGCCTGGTGCTTACAGATACAAAAGGGAGTTGACAAGGAAGATGACTCCATAAGGAAGAAACCTGGGCCTTTCCTTAGTCAGTCAAAGCTGCGATGGGGAGGGGGGATTGAGAAGAGTGAGAGTCTGGCAGTGAGACATGAACACTGCAGGTGTGCGCTTTCCAAGATGATGGATTGGCAGCACTCCAGGGCTGCACAATTCCCTCCTCCTGTAACCAGAAGGCCATACAGATGGTCAGTGAAGTGGCAGAACAAAGGAGTAAGAATTGAAAGGTGACAAGAAGGGGTTGGGGATTTAGCTCAGTGGTAGAGGGCTTGCCTAGCAAGTGCAAGGCCCTGGGCTAGGTCCTCAGCTCTGGGCGTGGGGGGGGGGAGGGGGAGACAAAATAAAGGTGCCAAGAAGACCAGCTGAAGGAACAGCTTGGAGTTCACAGTGGGATGGGGATTGATTGATTGATTGATTTGATCATAAAGGAACTGGAAGAGGGCGAAAAGACATTTAGCTTCTAGCTATAGCCAGTAGAGAGCTTGCATGTGTAGACACGTGCGCATGGGTGGGTGGGGGAGGTAATGTAAACTTAAAGGGTTTGCTCAAAGCATTAAAGTTTCAGAGGTGAAATAAATCACACATTAATAAATTGTTACTGACTTAATCACATGAGGCATGAGGCACACTAGTTCCCCTGGGCAGAGCTTAGTCCAGGCATTTTTTTTAAAATGGCCTTAGTATAGACATATATACAAGCGCAACTGTGGTGATGGCCATAAAAAGAAATTACATAACTCTACGGTAAGAGAGACCTAAGTGAAACTGTGAAGGCAGGTGTGAGGTGGCTGCTCTGACAAAGTGGCTTTCTAAAAAGTTAATGGGATTTAAACAAGGTCAAAAGCAGAGTTAGTATCTCAAAATGAGATAATGAAAAAAGGCTGGAACACAGTGAAAACTTAATTGTAACCAAAATTAAAGAGCTGATTAGAGTATTGCTCACTATGTAAATCTTTCAGAGTCGCTTCAGATACATCCAAAACTTATAAGGCTGGGAAACAAGACCTGGATCGTGGGCTTTCTACTGTCACAATCGAGCTGGATTAGGGTCTGGAGAGTTATCTGTACATAAGCACGGTTTTGAGGCAAGAAGAGACAAGTTAGACAAGTTGGGTCCGGAAAAGACATGCTCTTAAATTTTATTTCACTGAAATGGCTCTCAAAGAGTTTAAAGATGGGTGACAACCGCAGGACCCAATTAATACTTCTAAAAGACCAGTTTTAGATAATAGAGAAATAGCAATGCAGTGCTAAAATAGGAGGTAGTCAGGAGGAAAACGACGAGAGCTTGGAAGAGGAGGCCAGCGGTGAAGATGACACTACGAGGGGTACCGGGTTACAGCATTCACATCTCAGTCCTTCCCATTCAACTCTGCACCAATACAGAAAGTGCCGGGCATGCACCATCCTGACTCTCCCTCTGAAGGACACCATTATCGTCATCCTGACCCAACAGAGCCCTGCGCGCCCGACCCCATTCACAAACCCAGAGGCAGATGCCAGAGGCTGGTCCGTGCCGCGACAGCCCCCTGCCCGCCGCGCAGGTGAGAGCGTGCGCCACGCGTCACTTCCGGTTTCAGGTGAGCCTGCCGGAAGATACCCGGCCCGCGGGCGAAGCCGCCGCTCGCTCCGATGGGCTCCGCGGCAGAAGGCTGGAAGCCCGCGGCGCGAGGCCACAGCCGCATGGAGAGCCCGAGGCGCAGGCACTCTCGCCCGGCCTTCTGTCCCGCTGCCGAACACTCACCCAGGACCACGCGGCTGCCCAGACGAAATCTTCGTCGCTGCGGCGGAGCGGTGATACAGACCTTAGCGCATGCGCCCTAAGCCTGTGATAAGCACCGCCTCTGAGAGGGTGGGACAAGGCCAACGGCGCCTGCGCCTTGCTGAGCCGTTTGTTTGTAAGCAGGGATCTGCCACGTGCTTTGACCAAAAGGAGCAGCACGCGGCCTTTGTCCCTGGCTAGATTGGACTGTGTGGTCAGCCTGTAGCCATTTGGGTGGCTTGTATCATTCTCCACAAGCGTTATCTAGTTTTATGAATTAAAAGATACTGATAGGTTATTTTTCCGTCTCTGCCAGTGAAATGGGCCAATTCAAACCAGATTAGATGATATTAAAGGCAGGTTTATTGGGAAGCTGTTCTCTGTCGAGTCCACTGGCCCCAAGGATTGAGGCCAGGGGAGTCGCCATGGAGGATGAACGTGTGCTTAGAGAGAGGAGAGACAAAAGTGCCTGGATTTTATAGGGAGGAACCTCTGGAGGAAGGGCAGCCCAGCCCTTGAGCTAGAAAGTTCAGGGTTGAGGGACAGGGTATGCTGGAGACTTTGATATGTAAAATATACATCTTAGGGTCCGAAACCAAACATTTTTAAAAGTACATTTATCATTTATCATCGCTCACCACCACCACCCCAACACAAACACACACACACAAACTCACCTGGGCAGAGCATCTGAGTACATGTACAATAGATGACTTGATTACATTAAGTCGCTTAGTATTTGTTAATATTAACTATCGAAGCCAAGTAGCAAAATTCTTACCAAATCAAGAATTCTGAAGATGATCTCACTTGGGTGAGAATTTTCAAAGAGAAAGCCCAGCTTCTCAAGAAGTAGCTGCATTAAACTGAGAACTAATTAGCCCAGAAATGCCAAGAATGGAGAAGGTAGAATTGTCGGGGTCCTTGCCACCAAGTCCTGTGTGAAGGCACAAAACTGAGGGAGGAATGGCAGCTGCCATCCCCAGCAACCCGAGGAGTTTCAAGACTAGCCAGTTTATGAAGCAGGGTCAAAAGTATTCATTAAAGACATTTTAATAAGGGCTTAAGCTCAAAGGTTCAAGAAGGGAGAGGCTCTGGGAAGGAAGACAGACACACATCAGGGTATGAGTGGGCTTCTCGGAGAGCCACAATTGTAGCATTAGCCAGATAAATATTACATCTCAAAAGATGGCTAAGAATTCTCGGCCCACCCCGCCCCTCCTATTATGTTTCTCTTAGTAAATTAGATTATGTGGTAACCATGGAGATGCTTTGGATAGAAGTAAAAAACAAGCTTGAGCTGACCAGGTGGCCACCAAACCTGAATTCTGTCTTCAGCACCACATGGTAGAAGGAGAGAATCAACTCCCACAACTTGTCCTCTGACCTCCACGAATTAAAATTATCTTTGTTCTCCTCCAGGTCTATGCCTCGAGCTTGCAATGGAAGCTATAAAAAACGCCTGCCTGTTCCTAGAGGGATGGGATCGTTTCCCTTGCTCAGTGGTCTCCAAGTCCACTTTCCCTGACTCTTCTCTTGCCTAGACTCCTGTGTCTTTACCCAGGTGCCCATCAAGGACTTGTTTCCTAACTGTACCAGGGTATTAACAACACAGTTGGAACCACTGCTGTACTTGTGGGGTTTCTTACATAGGTCTGATGGAGGGATAACCTGACTGCATCACCTAGTAACCCTACCCAGCATTAAAAGCCACATCGGTTCCAGGCATGGTGGCGCACGCCTTTAATCCCAGCTCTTGGGAGGCCTAGGCAAGGGAATCTGAGTCCAAGGCCAGCCTGGTCTACAGAGCACGTTCCAAGACAGTCAGAGCTACACAGAGAACCCTGTCTTGAAAACTCAAAAGAGGAAGAGGAAAGCAGTTTGTGGTAAAAGGATGACTCCCATGTCCACTTGAGTGCTACAGACACCAGTCTCTAACCCCTGTGCTACCTGTCACTTACAAAAGCCAGTGAGCAGAGACAGGAATTTTATCTTAAAGTTGTGTTTTGTTCTCAGCTTTTAGCTGAGAATTTCTTATTATTATTTGTTTCTTTCTTATTTCTCTTCTCTTTAACCTGCATTCCTTACTGGAAGCTCTGTGCAAAGGTATGACTGAAACTACAATCCAGACACCCATTCCTTAGATGGATAAACAACTTTGAAACTTTATTTCTGTATTTTCATGTTGAAAATGGGTTACATCCGGATCTGCTCCAAAAACTAGAACGTTAGATACATTGTCTCCTACCTTAAAAGGTAGTTCAGAAGGGCCCATCAATCACCTGGCCAAGAAACTTCCTGAATCCTGATTCACCATGATTGGAGATGGCTTGACTAACTCTCCCCGTACTGAGAGTCTATGGTTAGACTTGAGGAAGTCCTTCTCCCTCCAGTCACTCAGAGCTTCCATTTTGTCCCACACACTTCCTGTTCTTCTTTTTCTTTTGGATACTGACAAAGCCTGGGCACATTTCCCTGACACTCTGGGCTTTGCCATTCATTCTTTCGCCCAACTGAGCCATGTGGTGAATTGCGGACTTCCATTGCAAACAATATAGCTTTCTCTCCTCCTTCTCCATCTCCCTCCTCATAAGTGACAAGCTTAATAGCTTTCCTGCCCTGCTGGTTTTCTCTTAAACTGTCCTCAAGCTTCCTTTGGAGTCTGTTTCAAAATTCTTTTATTAACCCCCACAAGGGGACCCGATGCCCCTAGTGACATATTTTGTTTCAGGTAGTGATATGCACCTTCCCACTTTGAACCCCAAGTGAGGGGAAAAAAGAGTTGGGAAGGTTGCTTAATCAATCTCAGCAACGCAGTGCCGGGGGCTTGGTCTGAAGTCCCATTAACTTCTCAGTCCTTGTGATATGTATGAAAAGAATTTAGAACATTCATATAGAACATAGTTAACTAACTGCAGTGTGACCAGAGAACACTGTCAAGGAATGAGAGTGGACAATGACTAGAGGGACCACTGGGCATGGCTACATCTCAGACAGGCTTTAAACTATTCCTCAAGTCTCTGGAGCACACCCTCAAGTATCCTGGGGGGGACTTTATCATGTCCAGGTGTCTGACAGGCCTTTTCAGATTAACTCTTTCAGAAACAATCTTCTGAAAATGAGTTAAATGTTTATTTACTAATGACCTTGTTGGCAGTCAGGATGCCATGTCTTCTCCCAGGATCAGAGATATGGCTTAGGTCCCATTCGTCTGACCAATCATTACAGTCCTCATGTCCCAGTCCTTGTTTTCCTGTCTGGGGGGTTAATGATCTAAAAGCCTAAGGCTAGCTAGAAACCCGACAGAAAAGTTGAGAGGCTGATATAGCATTTGCATGTCCGAAGCTAAGCTCTGGGAACTTCCCAACACGGTCCCACATCAAGGGAACAGATCTACAAATGGAATTTTCTGCTTCTAAAGTTGCCTTTTCTGCCCTAGAAAAGCCTCCAGCCCCTGTGTCTGGGTGTACAGCATCCACTTACGAGGAGACTGCTGCCCTTCATTGTCCTGATAAAAGGACAATATACTTCTGTTGGAGTTGCTCTCTTACATCTCCACATTGCCTACAGTAGTGGTTCTCAACCTTCCTAATGCCAATGCACATTTTCAGTTTGGGGCCCTGGGTCCACGCCCCACTTCTCCCACCCACCTCTGCACTCTAGAGGCTGACCTAATCATCTGGCATCAACGGGCGCAGGCTTCATTTTGGCTTGTTTGTTTGTTTGGTTGGTTGGTTTTGACAATGAGAGGCAGAGAAGTTGAAACTGTGGAGGAACCCAAGGTCAGAGCTTTTCTCTAAAGGTGGTCTCTGCCTTCTGCCCTTCACCAACCCCTCAGGCCTGCTTGCTAGAGCTACTGAAGCAATGTAGTTAGTGGCTGACTGGCTCAAAGAACAGAATCTTCTTCCCCATGGTTCTGGAGGCTGAAGTTTGAGTTTAAACTGTTGGCAGGGTTACTCCAGAGGCCTCTCACCATGGCTTCTGATAGCCATCTTCTCTCTATGTCCCCTCATGGACTTTCCCCTGGGCATGTATCTGTGTCTAACTTCTCATAAGAACAGCAGTAATGCAGAATTGGAGCCCACATTAATGATGTAATTTAACTTAACTGCTGCTTAATAGTCCTATCCCCAGATACATTCATACAGTAAGGTGCTAAGGGTTAGGTCTTCAGCATATGAATAATCGGGAGAAGGAGAGAGAACTCAGGCTGAGCTGGATGGGCATTTGCTGGCCTTCCTAAGCCCTGCCCACACCTCAAAGGTTATTAACCCTCTTCTATTACCTCATTAGCTTCTACCATCTGTTGCCCCAGATCTGTTTCTCCTCTCCCCCCCAACCCCCCAATGAGCATGGTAGAAGTGGTTCCTCATTCTCAAAATGTCTAGGAATCATTATGTATTTGGGAGAAACTCTGCTTCTCCTTTCAAACATTAAGATCCTTTCAATTGCCTACCAGTTCTCCTGTCTTGTGGGAAACTGAAGCAAGGGCAAGCTGCGGGTTAGGCTTGCAGTCTGTAGCTGGGCTAGGCACATAATCTCTGAATTAGTTACTTTGTTGATTGCTGCAACAGAATACTTGACAAAACAAAAGGGAAGGAAGGCAGGGGTTACTCTTGCATACAATTCAAGAGCAAGTCTATCTACCGTGACTGGGAAGTCAATACTTGTCAAACAAACGGAAGGAAGGCAAGGGTTACCCTTGCATACAATTCAAAGGCAGGTGCGTGACAGCGGGTGCTTAAGACACGTCCCATCCGTAGTCAGGAAGCAGAGATGAACACTGGTGCTCTGCTCCATTTCTCTGTTTTCTTCATTCTGGATATCAGACCATGGAACAGTGCTGCCTACCGCTAGGGTGGCTCTTCGACCTCAGCTGTCCTCATCTGGGAAAATTCTGTCACAGACATATCCAGTGTTTGTCTCCCAGGTGGTTCTTTACAATCAACATTAAATCATCACACAGGCAGTAGGTTAGATAGAGACCTGTCCGACATCACTCACTCTCTCCTGCAGATTATATTAGGAGAAATGGGAATGGAACAAAGGAAAGAAACGGAACCGTTCTGAAGCTCAGGCTTGCCTGTCTGGCCAAGCCATGTTTTTGAGACCTGTGATACCTGTGCTTCTCCACTTATCCCTGGCTCTCTTCTCTCACTCTGGATGCTTGGGCTCAAGTTATCTCCCTTTGTAACAGCCTTGAACTCCCCCTGGGGGCCTCCGACTGGGAGGCAGCTAACTCAGAACAAAGAACCATTAATAGTGTGTCTTGTACTGACTATTCCTTTATTCTGTATGGTATACAAGTTTGTCCTTATGACACAAAATACAAAGTGTCCTATCTGTCCCTCCTGGTTGCTGCTATCTTCACTAGTGGTCTCATGTTCATTTCTCTTGTCATGTATGGAGTTTGGGGTCTGTAGTCTAGGTATGTGCCCAGGCCTCCTTCAGCACCATCTGTCATCTTCCCATGCCCCTGTAGACATGTACAACCTTTTGACACTGTGGCAGCATGACATTATTCTTTACAAAGTTCATATGAGATAGCTATGTGACCTAGTTAGCCCCCCCAAAAGTCACAAAAATGTATAATGTTTTAAGTAAGTCTGTTACTTCGTGTCAGGCCACATTTCATGACTCGGGGCTTATAAAGGTTGAAGAGCATTGAATGTGGTCATCATGAAAGAGATAGGCACACAGGACAGAGGTGCAAAGAGCTCACAAAAACCTGTAGAGGCCTACAAAAAGTAAATCAGAATGTAGAAACCCTATTGTCAACCCTGCTCAGAATTAGAGATTGGATATCCCAAGTAGTGAGACTTCTTTTTGGGATCAAATTTGTCAAACTGTTTATGAACTTAGAAGTCTGAATATCAACTAAGCCTCTCTGTACCAACTATATCCTCTCCTGTATTCGTCAGTCCTGAGTTCAGCCTCTTCACAGCTCACACGTGTGGACCCCATCTTCTCCAGCCCTGCCCGCTTGCCTCAGTCATTGTAGCCAACCTTCTAATGCCGCTCACATTCATTCTCCTTTCGCTCGCCTGCCGCTGCCAACGGGATTTTCACACGACCCAGCTCTGATGGTGTGCTTTCTCTGTCTCAAACTCACCCCTCTGAGGGATGACTCCAAGCTGCCTCAGTCGTCCAAGCTCCTCTCTTGACCTGCGACATCTAATTTTTCTCTCTCATGTCTGCCCCTTTCTCCTTGAATTTTGGAAGCCATTTTCAGTGCTTTTAGGTACATGTTGCTCTCAGTTCCTGATACTTGTTGTGTACATGTTCAGGCTGCTGCCATAACAAAATGCTCTAGGCTCAGGGGCTTGATGGTTCTCAAAGTTCTGAAGGCTAAGAAGTCTACGTAAGAAATGCTACTAACAATCATGAGATAGAACCACAGTGGCTAGCTAACTTTTAGTAGATGCCTTGGTGTGTGCTGATGTAACAGAATACCTGAGCCTAGGTCATTTGTAAATAATACCAGTTGCTTTTATGAGGGCTCTAGAGGAAGCCCAACATCACAGCATTCACATCTGGTGGGCGCCTTCCTGATGTGTTTTCCCATAGCAAAAGGCAAAAGAGCAAGCAAGAAAATGATGAAGAAACCCCGTGCCTCATTGGTATTCATCTCTTAATTTGTCCTAATCTCCTTTCCAAGGCCTCGCCTCTCCACACAATGGGATTAACATTCCAGCACACGAATTTAGGGGAAACATCCACACTATTACAGTGAATAGGAAGTGGTATCTGAATAGGAGACACTTCAGCAGCTTGAGCGACAGGAAATCCTGAAGACATCTATGAAAGGATTGGATGGAGAGAAGTTTTCAACAGGAAGCAGCAATGTAAAGAAGCTAAACACATATAAGTTGGCTTATTTAAAGACTAGACATTAGGCCTCTGACTAAAGCCAAGATAGGGAAAGACCAGAATCTAAAATTCTGTAAGCTGGGCGTGAAATTTAGATTTATTTTATTTATTAAGCAAGGAAGAGATGTGGTTGAATCTGCATTTAGAAAAGAGTATGCTGGTATAAGCATAGTCATATAGATCAATAAAATAGAACTCAGACACACATGTTCATCTGGGTTTCAGCAGTGGTACTAAATCAGTTCATTCAATAGGGAAAAAATAGTGTCTTCAACAATGGTGCTGAGCTTGAGGATGCTCATTCACAAAAGAATTGAGTGTAGAAGAGAGGGTAATCAGAAGCGAAAATACTCGAAAGAAAGAGAGAATAATTCAAGATGAATCAAAGAGCTAAACATAAGTACTAAAAACCATAAGATCCTTAAAAGGAAACTTTTAAGTTAGCAATTATGACTTGACAATGGATTCTTAGATATGACACCAAAGCATGAACAGCAAAAGAAAACCGGCGCTCACTTGTACTTTATTAAAAACCTGTTGGGGGTGGGGTGGTTAAGAGCACTGGCTGTTCTTCCAGAGGACACAGGTTCAATTCCCAGCACTCACATGGCAGCTCATAACTGTCTGTAACTCCAGTTCTAGGGGATCTGACTCCCTCATACAGATATACATGCAGGCAAAACACCAATGCACATAAAATAAAAATAAATCACTGGGTTTTCTGATGTGAATAAGTCAACTCTGTCACCCAGTGGGAAGCAGATCAGCTCAGAGTGCGTACATAACCACATTTGCATGTGGCTGGGTTAGAACTTCCTAATTCAGCCATTTTTGTTCTCTAATTTTTCCCCCTAATATCTGGAGCTAGTACTCTACCTGTACCTCAGAGGGTGAAGGGACAAATGTTTGAGTCTTTGCTAGCTTTCTCCCAGCCAAGTTGTCAGTCTAGGGTTCTCTACAAGCCCTCCATGGCTCATCCCCTCATGGCTCACCTTGTGGAAAGGTTCCAACCCCTTCAGCCTGTCGGAAGTCTTCCTTGTTTTCTGTCCAGAACTCCACTGTAGCGCTTCCCTGTGCTGTGGTGGAGGCCCTCCACAGCCCCCCACCCCCGTTCCTATAAGGTCTGTGGTTAGAGACCCACAGATTCCTCATGGTACTTTTTAAGGCTTCCTGCTCTGTACTGGCAAATTGTTAATCAGTTTGTGGCAGCATAAATAAAATTAGAGGCTTTAATTAAAACTAATGAACGAGTGAGCAGAGACCAGCCTGACTGCTCTGCTCTCTGAGCCTCAGAGCAGTAAATAATGAAAGTGTCACACATCAAGTGATGTGTTTTAGCAAACTGTAAGGGCAGCAGAAAGGAGACCACAGAACACTGTTCCCCATGGGTGCAATTTGCAAGCTAGTGAAATCCCCATTTTGATGTTTCTTCGTAATTCTGCAAGAACTTTTCCCATTTGCTGGTTGCCTTTTGTTCTGTGCAGCTATAACAGAATACCACAAATTGAGTAACTTGTAACGAGTAGAGAGTAGATAACAACTACAGTTCTAGAGGCTGGGCCATCCAGTCCAAAATCAGAGTCTGGCATCTTGGCAATGGCTTTCTGTTGCCAAACTCACTTTTGTAATAAACTGTAACTAACCCACTTCTCCAACCCTAGCAACCTTCTATGCACAAGAGAAAGGCTCCCATTGATGGTGTCCTTAGACTTATAGGAGCTTTTCTGTTTCATGAGGTACCACTCGTTGTTGGTCTTCGTGCCTGCGCTATTGGTGTTCTGTTCAGGAAGTTGTCCCCTCCGCCAATGCATTCAAATCTATTTCTGATTTCTCTTCTACCAGGTTCAGTGTATCTGGTTTTATGCTAAAGTCTTTGATCCACTTGGACTTGAGTTTTGTGCAGGGTGACAGACAGCCCACAACATAGGAAAAGATTTTCACCAACTCCATATCTGACAAAGGGCTAATACCCCAAGAGCTCAAGAAACCAGACATCAACAAACCAAGTAATCCCATTAAAAAATGAGGTTCAGATCTAAACAGAGAATTCTCAAGAAAGGAATCTCAAATGGCGAGAAACACTTAAAGGAAATGTTCAACATTCTTACCCATCAGGGAAATACAAATCAAAACAACTCTGAGATTCCATCTTACACCTGTCAGAATGGCTAAGATCAAAAACACAAGTGACAGCAGATGCTAGCGAGGATGTGGAGCAAGGGGACACTCCTCCATTGCTCATGGGAGGGCAAACTTGTACAACCACTTTGGAAATCAATATGGTGATTTCTCAGGAAATTGGGAATCCATCTACCTCAAGATCCAGTTATACTTCTCCTGAGCATATACCCAAAGGATACTCCATCCTACCGTAAGGACACTTGCTCAACTATGTTCATAGTGACTTTATTCATAATACCCAGAAACTGAAAACAACAGCCCTCCACTGAAAAATGGATAAATGAAAATGTGGTACATTTATACAGCTCAGCTGTTAAAAACAATGGTATCATGGAGTTTGCAGGCAAATGGGTGGAACTCGAAAAAAAATCACCCTGAGTGAGGTAATCCAGACTCAAAAACACAAAGATGGTCTTACTGACTTATAAGTGGATAGTAACTGTAAAGTAAAACATAACCATGTTACAATCCAAGACACAGACAAAGTAACAAGGGGGGCTCAAGGGTGACACAAGGATCTCCCTGGGAAGGAGAAATAGAGTAGGTATCGCTGGTGGACTGGGGGCAGGTAGGGTTCAGAACAGAAGGGATGAGGGGCAGAAAAAATACCAGCAGAAAAATTGGAATGGGGGGCATTTTCAGGGGTGAGGTAGAAACAGCACAATGGAAACTCCATGACTATGAGAGTAACCCTAGCAAAGACACCTACCAATGGGGGATGCAGAACCTGAACCAACCATCTTCTGTAACCAGACAAGACCTCAAATGGAGGGATTGATATTCCAACCCAACCACAAAACCTTTGCCATTCAGTTTGTCCTGCCTGCATTCCTGCCCAAAATGTTCTGGGACTGGAGACTAGCAGAATTGTCATCAGAGAGACCAATGTCTAGTTTCTCACTTTGATCCATCTGCTTCGGAGCTTTCCAGCCTCATTATGACTCTACACGCAAGCACATGCAACTTGCTACTCATCTGGTTGTTGCAAGCATTTCTGTGTTGAAATTAATATTTTTTGTATAAGTTCCTTCCCTCTTATTTTCTTCAGCCAAGTCATCATCAAGTCATCATATTGATATGGCACTCTCCAACTCTCCTTCACCCATGTGTGTGTCTGTGTGTGTGTGTGTGTGTGTGTGTGTGTGTGTGTGTGTCTGTGTGTGTGTATTAGATCAATAAGTACATTGGGCAGGTGAGTTTGGTACCACTGACCATGCCAAATGTTGCCATGAAGATAATACACTTGAACTCACTACATAGATCAGGCTGGCTTCACAATCAGAGAGATCCACTTGCTCCTGACTCCAAGGTGTTTGTAAAGATGGATAGAGAGATAGATAGAGATGGATGTGTGTGTGTGTGTGTGTGTGTGTCCTCTAACCACACTTATTCCCACCTAAATACACAAACGTGCCAAGTGGAAAGACCCACATATGAGAGCAGCAAACGGTGTTTTTTTCCTCAATTGTGTTTCATCTCACTTAAGATAATGTTTACTATTTCCTGTAAATTTCATCTTTTCATAAGTGAATAAAATTACTGTGCATGTGCACCACATTTTCACTATTTTTTTGGTTTTTTGTTTGTTTTTTTTTCAAGACAGGGTTTCTCTGTGTAGCCCTGGCTGTCCTGGAACTCACTCTGTAGACCAGGCTGGCCTCCAACTCAGAAATTCGTCTGCCTCTGCCTCCCAAGTGCTGGGATTAAAGGCGTGCACTACCACTGCCCGGCCACATTTTCACTATCTGTTGACAGACATCTATGCTGATTTCATTGCCTTGCTGTTGTAAAAATGGAAGGGATAAATGAATGTGCAGGCATCTCTATGGGAGGATATAGTCCTCTGATATATGGTATACCAGCTTCCACTGCTTACGTTGTAAAGAGAATGGTCAACAATTCCTGTCCTAATGATTTTCATCTCACAAGCAGAGTGGCTCTGTGGGGATTTTCATGTGTTCTGCATATGTGTTGCAATTATCCATGCAGGAAGTGAGAGAATATTAGAGTCGGTGTTTGTGGATTCACTGACGCCGCCGTGAGTCATGTGTGAGCTCAGATTCCATCTGCTGAGTACCATAAACCCACACTCTGACTGGTGGGTCACTTGGTATCTTGGGTCCCCAGGAACCAGAGTCAACTCAGAATTAATGTCTAGTAATCTTGGAAAAGCCTAGAAATTTCCTCATTTCCAATGCCACCACGCTAACAAATAGGTGCCTTTTGGAAAAGGCTTGGCATAAGATTTACAGGGCATGTTTGTGACAATGATGTAGGGGACACAGACACACACACACTCTCTCTCTCTCTCATACATACAAGCACACACACTTGACACTTCATTCAACAGACTCCGAGTTTGTGAATTGCCTGCCTTGAAACAGTGTCAAAAGCTGTGGCTACAGTTTAGTGACAGGACTTAAGAGTATTTTACATCATATGCATCACATAACACTATAGTAGCATGTAGCATGTTTGCCTATTTCATTTCCAGGAATACCATGAAGAATTGACCATGACTGAAGATCTCCTTGGAGCAGGGAATTCTGACTGCCTGTACATCTCCGCTGCCCCTTATGGTAAAGGCCTCTTGGCTGCTACTGGTCTGGACTCTCATCGCACTTGAAAACTGAGAGCTCATTACAGTGCTAGCATTCCCTCCCTTCCAACCTGTCATATCAGTGCAGACAGTGCTGAATTTCCTTTATCTATTCCCACTGACCTTCTTTGTTTGTTTTGTAGGAAGAATCAAACCCAGGCTTTCACACAAGCCAGGTACTCAACCACTGGGCCACATCTTTAACTCTGTGTTTAAAATTTGTTCATTAGAGTATATTAAGTAAAATTCTATAAAAATTAAAAGCTTATAATCACATCAAGTAGAGCTGGAGAGATGGTTTAACAGTAAAGAACCCTTCCTGGCCCAACAACACAGGCACAGACAGACAGACAGACACACACACACACACACACACACACATACACACACGCACATTAAATCTTTTTCAAAAGATTTTTTTGAAAGAAAAGAGAATGTGGTTTGTATACACAATGTAATTCTTGTCCAGTCATAAAGAAGGGCACTCTGTCTGAAGGGAATGGATTCAACTGGAGACAATAATTTTAAATGAATTAAATCAGTTTCAGAAAGGCAAATATTGTAGTTTTTCTTATTTGTAAAGTATATAGACATGGGATATCATGTATATATATTTGACATCAAAGTAGAAGCAAAATTATCATGGGGAACAAAGGAGACTAACAGAAGACAGAAAGGGGAGAGGGAGAGACACCCAAAGGTTATTCTATTCAGCTGTATATTTACATTAAAATGACCCTCTGAAACCCATTACCACGTGCAATGAATATATGCCAGTCAAAAATATTTTTAAAATAAAAATTCAGAAAACAGATACTAAACGGGATGAGCAAAATTTTCATTTTATATCTTACCAGTTTAAATCAAATTAAAATAACATTTTTAAAGAAAAGAAATGGTGGAATGAGACAAGGTCATTGGGCCATCATTCTATAAACCCCTTTCAGGATTTGCCACGAGCTGCGTATGGGAGACATCTTCAGATCCTGCTGTAGCACAGCTTCCCTCTCTAACCACTGTTCCGAGATATTCTAAATTTATGTGATCACAGGATCGGTTTTACAGCTAGCATCCTTTCTCAGGATGGCGCCTATTGTATTGTGTGTAATTTTAAAATATGCTCTAGCATAAAGAATTTGGAAAAGATATGTCAGCATCCCAGCAGAGAACGTAAGGTTACAAATTTCCCAACGGAGGGCACTGGGCATCTCCTCTGTGTTCTTTGTCTTTAAAGACAGCACAATGCATTGCTTTCTTTATCTAGTGGGAATATTCAGGAGATGTGCCACCATATAGTAAGGTCTTAAGAAATGGAAAATAAAGGAAAGCTTCTTCTCCTCCTCCTCCTCCTTTTTCCAGCTTACATCACAGTCATCACCATTGCTGTAAAGGGTCAGAGAGGCAGACACTTGAGCTCCCAAGAGCGTACTTCTGAAGTCTGTTAACCAGTCATGTTAACTAGCCTGCCACAAGCCCTCCTCGATGCTGATGGGGCTGCATCAAAAAAACCATCACAAATAATCACAAGTTGGACATACGAGGCACAGCTAACGTACTGAATGGACATCCTACTTAGCAACTGAGTGTACTGTACAGTATCAGTTTCCTTGTGTGATGAAGAGCCACAGCTATAGCCCAGAGAGGACATAAATACAGTTCTGTGCACCATTAGCTCCAGAAAAGGTCAGCATCAAAATCTGAAGTATAACTTACAGCCTTTGCACTAGTATAAAGTTGAAAAAAAATCACTAAATCAGGGACCACCTCCATATGAATTCTTAGGACAATGGCTGGTATAAAGCTATTGTAAAATCTCAGCTATTATTATTGCCACTATCAAAAAAATATTCCTAGCTCCACTCAGATCACTAGAGCCAGAATCCCCAGGGATGGCAAGGAAAAGGCCTTGGTCCCCCATTCTCTAGAGAGCTGACACACTCTGAGTGTGGCCTCCAGAATCCAGCCCAGGCTGGCACATTCTCTGACTCTGTCCTTTAGGGAAGGACTTCTTCCTTACCCACCCATCTCATGGCTTCCCTGGTTCGTCCAATGTTTCCCTGCATCCTTTGCACTTCCTGACTGGTCTTTACTACTCTCTTGGCCTGCCTTCCTCTCCAGAATAGTTACAGTCTAGATAGGATCATTTTTTTCCTCAAAAGTCACCCTTAGACATGTCTCACTGGAGAAATATAACATTTGTATTTGTAGCCCAGGAGTCATCATGGCAGGGACACAGGTTGGAAGGAGGAGTTGGTGTACAGGATCCAGCAACAGGCCAGGGGAAACCCCAACTGCATCACCAAGACTAGAGAAAGGTATACGAGGTCTTCTCAAACAACTCATCCCAGGGAGCACAGTTTTAACTAAAATATTTAAAGTGGGGTTTCTCAGGCTGGAGAGATGGCTCAGCTGTTAAGGGTGCCAACTGCTCTACTGAAGGTCGTGAGTTCAAATCCCAGCAACCACACGATGGCTCACAACCATCTGTAATGGGATCTGATGCCTTCTTCTGGGGTGTCTGAAGACAGCTACAGTGAGCAGGGCCAAAGCAAGAAGAAAAAGAAAGAAAGAAAGAAAGAAAGAAAGAAAGAAGGAGGGTTTCTAAGCATATGAGTCATGAACCTTTGGAGGTCAAACAATCCTTTCACAGGGAGTCACATGGACGTCTTGCATGTCAGATATCTGCATTATGCGTCATAACAGTAGCAAAATTACAATTATGGAGTAGCAACAAAACAATTTTATGGTTGGGGGTCACCAGGACACAAGGGTTGCAGCATTGAGAACCACTGATTTAAAGCCTTATGGAAGATGAGAATTGGGAGTCACAGCCTGCGTGGTTGCTGGGATTTGGGTTGTGTGTTTTTGGACTGATATAAGAACGGAAGCTTTTGGTCCAGCAGAAAAAATGCCAACGTCAGCAAGTTTTCAGAGCAGGAGCAATTTGGAAGTGGTTTGGAAGAGTTCAATTCCCTGCCCAAAAGGTCTAAACAAGCTGAAACGAGAGCTTTTTATACAAATGGTTAGAAATGAAAGAAAAAAAAAATTCATCAAAGCAAAGGTGTGTGCGCAACACATCGGCCCCTTGGTGTCATTTGAAGTAAATTAATGTGGCGGACCAAAGAGATGGAGTCGGCAGTATGCAACACTCCAGGGACCTGTCTGCGATTTTGTTCCTAGTGTAGCAAAACAAGAGTGCTCCCAGCAAGGCTTCAGGGAAAAATACGCCATGCATAAGTAAGATTAATCAGTAAAGCTAGCGTCCGCCTAATGAGTCATCTTTGACATCACAAAGCTAGGAAAATATGAGGCTGTAGCCAGGCAGTCTGTGTACTCCCAGAAGCTACTGGAGCCGCCCATATGCATGCGTGTGGATGGTCCCTGAGCACACCGGGCTCATCGAAGAGAAAGTGATAGAAAATGACAGCCTCCTGGGTGCTATTCACTACAGTGGGAAGAGAGTCGGGGTGGGTACTAAAGCAAGCCTGGAGGGTCCATGTCTCCTCAGCAGACCGCCTGTATCTCAAGAAGCTCTGAGGGATTGTGTTTCTATAAGCAAGTACAAGTGTCTAAACAAGAATGGTGTTACACACATGTAATCTCGGCTCTCAGGAGACTGGGACAGGAAAACCGCACACTTGACATAATTTTAGAGAAAAGCAGAAGAGTCCTGGTCTCAAATAAAAATGAAAGAAAGAAGAAACAAAAGAAAAAAGGGAGGGAAGGGAGGGAGGAAGGAAGGAAGGAAGGAAGGAGCAAGCAAATCTCTCACTCTAGAAACCCCAGGAATCCAGAGCAAGTGAGATCACAGCTTTCTGAACTATACATCCCCAGTCGATTCTGTTTTGAAACCATCTTTAAGCACTTGGCAGGCTGCAATCAGCGCTATCTCTGGTGGCCACAGTAAACAGTATGGCCCCAAGAACCCTAAACCAGTCCTCCATGGTTAGCGACCAGGCCCCCAGGTTCTTTTCATAGATCCTATTGCTGTAGTGTCCCCTCTACAAAGGCCACTGCCTGACCTTAGCCCAGTATGCCACTGTCCATGGTCTAACTGGCATGTGGCAGGTGAACTTACTCCACAAGACCCAACTGCAGCATCCAGTCTGTCGGAAGCAGTCCGCTGGTTTACCTTGACAGTCCTTGACAATTCCCCATTATGCTTGCTCCCTCAGGTCACCTGTGCAATGGGGGGGGGGGGGGGGGGGGGGAGAAGGTTCCTGGAACTCTTCCTCAATGGTGGCCATGGGTGTACAGAGAGCAGGAGGTTTGGAACCAATGTGACAATGTATTAGTCAGGGTCTCCAGAGTCACAGAATTCATGGAATGTCTCTCTATATTAAGGGAATTTATTGTAATGACTAACCCAACAAAAGTCAGCTGTGAACAGGAAGTCTAAGAATCTGGTAGTTGCTCAGTCCCATGAGGCTAGGTGTTTCACCTGGTCTTCTGTATGAGCTGGAATCCCAAAGAAGTAGGTTCCAACAGATGTGCTGGCAAAGTAAGTGCAAGCAGGCAAAGAAGAGTGAGTCTTCCTTCTTCCATTGTCCTTATGTAGGCCTCCAGCAGACATGGCCCAGATTAAAAATGTGTGCCACCATGCCTGGACCTAAGCTTTTCTTTACTTGGAACTTGCCCTGTCCCAGGCTGACCTTGAACTCAGAGATCTGCTTGCCTCAGTCTCCTGAGATTAAAGGCGAGTACTACCTTCACTGAGCCTAAGCTTTTCATGGCCCCATGTCTCAAGATCTCCATGTCAAGATCCGGGACAGAAGCCTGAGTCTTCCAGTCTCAAGATTTGGATCACGGGTGTTCCCTCTGTTTTTGGATTGTAGTTCACTCCACATGTAGCCAAGTTGACAACCAGAGATAGTCATCACAGTGCTCAAGCTGGTGTTCTGCGTCAGGCACTCCTGTGCAGCCTGCTAATGAGCTGGCAGCTCCAAACTGCACTTTCCTGTTTCAGTGACTGTTCACTGTGATCGTTACACATCTGCGCTGTTCTGGACACTGGGGCCACAACGGCAAATTACAACACACAATCTCTGCTCTATCAGATTGTATTAAATGCAATCAGACCAGACAATGACAAATACCATGATGGAAGTGGGAGAAAATCCTGAGACAGAGGGACCATAGTCAGACAGACGGAGAGCTGGATAGCATGCTGAGAGAAAATTACTGAGTTTGTTTGTTTGTTTGTTTGTTTTTCGAGACAGGGCTTCTCTGTGTAGCCTCGGCTGTCCTGGAACTCATTCTGTAAACTGAGCTGGCAGAGAACTCACAGAGTTCTGCCTGCTGCTGCCTCCAAAACACTGGAATGAAAGTTGTGCAACACAGCCAACTAGCAACAGGTGAGTGAAGGCTTGGTCACCAAGAGGGAGCCAATGAGGGAAGGTCTAGTGAATTGTGGGTAGAGAGGAGCAGAGGTCACAGTGAATTTTGCCTCCCCTCAATTTCTAGGAATATGTTCCAACACCCTAGTGTGTGACTGCAAAAGAGCCTGCATCCTAATATACATTCTTCTGATAATTTAGTTCAGAATTTAGTCATAGCAAGAGATTAACAATGTAACTAATAGTAAAACAGAGCAACAAAGAATAATAGGGTTTAAGTTATGTGGATGCCCATTTCTCTGTTCAAATATCTTAATGTATTGCACATCTTAAACAATGTCAGCATACATTTTTTTCTTTCCCTACTAAGTTGAGAATGTCTGCCCTTTTTCTTATAGCAAGCACTTTATGGATTTTCCTTGAGATATTTGAATTGCCAGCATCAACTTTCTTAGGCTTTGGGGACATCCCAATCATGACAACCATCCTGATCACCAAGATGGCTACTACATGACTAATGAATGGGGAGTGTATAGCACTCAGCCACACTGCACGAAGGGATGAGCTATGTCTGGACGGGGCAGAGAAGTATTATGTAAGATTTAATTATGCTCCTTAAAATGGCATGCAACCCAAGAATTACACATTGTTTATTTCTGGAATCTTCCACTTAATATTTTTAGCATGATTGATAGTGAGTAATTTCAGGAAGTGAAACCATGGAGACAGGAAGACACTGGATCTGAGACCTGGGCAAGATAGGATCGAATACGTTCTTGGGGCTTGTCCTAATCAAGTTTACTATTGCTGTGATGAAACATCATGACCAAGGCAGCTTGGTTGGGGAGAGCTTATTTGCCTTATGCTTCAACATAACTATTCATTATTGAAGGAGTCAGGGTAGAAACTCAAAAGGGGCAGGAACTCAAACAAGGCAAGATCCTGGAGGCAGGAGCTTATGCAGAAGCCATGGAAGGGTGCTGCTTACTGTCTTGCTCCTCATGGCTTACTCAGCCTGCTTTTTTATAGAACCCAGAACTGCCAGCCCAGGGATAACCCTACCCAAAATTGACTGGGCTCTCCTCTTATCAATTAATAATTAAGAAAGCACCCTACAGGATTGCCTACAGCCCAATCTTATGGACACATTTTCTCATTGAAGATTTCCTCCTCTTAGATCACTATAGCTCGTGTCAAGTTGACATAAAACTAGAGAACTTCTTGTTTGAATATTCTCCTAGACTTAATAGAAAAGCACTGGATGGTTTGATAAGAGGGATATTATATTTTGTTTGTGGAACTCCCCCACACACGCCTGCCCACCTGCCATGGCATGAATGAGTGGTGGGGAGTAGGTGGAAGTAGCCAGCTGTTTCTGAGGCTACCCAGAGGCACTGTGAGCCACTCTCCCAAATAGCAAAGGACTTTACAGAAGAAAAGGCACCAGTTCCTTCAAAAAGCACAATGGGGGAACTGGGGGTTGTGCAGTAGGCAACAGGAACAGCCAATGGGGCACGCCTAGATGGATGAAATGAGAGGAAAATGGAAAGGTGGATGGACAGCTGAGAAACGTCCTTCCATTAGCCAGAATTTCACAGTTTCAGAGGTTCAGTACATTATCATCAAGGCAAGAGCGTGGCAGCACCCAGGCAGGCATGGTGCAGGAGGAGTTGAGAGTTCTACATCTTCATCTGAAGGCTGCTAGTGGAAGGCTGATTTCTAGGCAGCTAGGGTGAGGGTCTTAAACCCCTACCCACAGTGACACACCTACTCCAACAGGGCCACACCTCTCAACAGTGCCACTCCCTGGGCCAAGCGTATACAAACCACAACTTCCAAGGGTCTCTACCACTTCTTGTGTTTTTAACAAACCACAATAATTTTTAAAACTTGTACTTATGAACTTCAGATGCTTAACTCTGTGATGTGATGTAGTGTGTGTGTGTGTGTGTGTGTGTGTGTGAGAGAGAGAGAGAGAGAGAGAGAGAGAGAGACCATGTGTACAGTTGAGCTAGAGACAGATAATTCAATTAGGTGATGAATTAACCTTTTGGAAATCAGATTCTTTGTGACATGGTACTCTATCACAGATCTTTCTCCTTCATTCTCTGTTTTCTCTCCCCTCTACCTGCTTCTTTCTCAAAGTGCTATTAGCATTTAAAGGATGACATATAAATAAAACTCTGCCTGGTTAAATAAGATTCCACATTGTACTTTCTGTTGTTTTTGTTTGTTTGGTTTTGGTTTTTCGAGACAGGGTTTCTCTGTAGCCCTGGCTGTCCTGGAACTTACTCTGTAAACCAGACTGGCCTTGAACTCAGAAATCCGCCTGCCTCTGCCTCCCAAGTGCTGGGATTAAAGGCGTGCGCCACCACTGCCAGGCTAGCTCAGCCATTTTTTATTCCGTCTGTTCTCAGACCCTCCGTGGGGACAGAGCTCGCAGCAGTGGCTGAGGGGCCAGGTCTTGAGACTTCAGCATCAACCCAGTACATTGGCTACCCTGGGACATGACAATATCATAGTTCAGTTCTCCTCCAGCTATTTCAGGAGTGATGCCACAGAGCTGCTGGCTCAGCCTCATGCCCAGCCCAGCTCTCTGCCTCCCTTGATTTAGCATTCACTGTTACTCTGTCTGGACTCCAGCCAGTGCAGCATGCCCCAGCCTCTGTCCACGATGCTGAGCCATGTCTTCTTCACATGGTATCTTGAGACAGAATCTCTCACTTGAACCCAGAATTCACCAATTCTGCTAGTGCAGCCAGCTTGCTGTACCATAGCCTCTGCCTTCAGAGCACTAGAATTGCTGACTTTGGTCCTCACCCTTGTGCAGCAAACATCTTACCATCTGAGCCCTTGTTTAATGTGTATACACACAGTGTATGTTTTTTGCTGCACCCTGTAAGTTTTGGAGCACCGTGTTTATGCTTTCATTCATCTGAGAGTATTTTCCAGTTTCTCTGTGATTCGGCATCTCTTGGTTAAGTGTATATTGTTTCATTCACGTGTTATTTGGGACCCCCACAGTTTCTCTTTCTCCTGTTTCCAGCTTCATCACGATGCAGTCAGGAATGATACCTGGTAAATCTTCAAACTTTTGGAACTTATTGCTATTTTCTTCCTCAGTCAAACTATGATTTGTTCCAGAAAACGCTCTTGATCAATTGTCCAGGAAAGGCTGCAGGCAAAGCTCCTTTGTTGCTCCACACAATTGCCAAGCAAGCCCCTAAGACCATGGAGCAGAGCCCTGTGGGTCTTCTGCACTCTACCTGTGCTTGCTGACTATGCCAGGATGGTGCAAGGTCCTGCACTCACCTGTGCAGATCCGAGTGAAGCCTTCAATCTCTGCAGCTACACTTCTGTGAAAACACAATGTAGTCTAGTCCAGAAGGGACACACAGCCCAGGTCTCTGCAGGCCCCAAACCTTTTCTATAACCAGGGACTAAGCAGATGGAAACTCATTTCCTTCTCAAGAAAACCAGGAATTCACTGGAGGCCACACAGCAAGTAGCAGATCCTGAATTCAATATAAGGCTTACAATTCTTAGATTCTGATTTTGACCAAATTGCGCCTGGAGGAGGAAAGAAAGATATGTTAGAAATAATTAGCATCAAGAACAATAACATAGCAAAGGGGGGGGGCAAGAGGGAATAATGAAGGGCAGATATGCACTAAGTACAGCTATATCTGTACAAAAACAATACTAAAACCCATTGTTTAAGTGCTAATTTTTAAAGCATAGACACAACTTTAATAGCCTGAATTGAATAAATAATCACCTGTAAAGAAAAAAGGCTTAAGTTTCACCAAGATATGGGCAAATCAAATATTCACTGAGAAATGTACAAGGAAGAGAGTTTACTTGTGACGAAATAAAGATTAAAATGAAACTGGGTGAGCCTTTATAGAAATGAAAAGAGGCGCCTGTCATTCTTCACTCCGACCACATGGTGGCAGTAAAGACCGGCAGTCGTGCCATTCCAGGCATTTGCACAAGCAAGCCAAAGAAGGCTTAAAGATACAGCTCCAGGCTAAGGCAGAGGAAATCAGAAATGCAAATCTCAAACCCGGGTACTCCCAGACTCCCTTCAAGCACCGCCATCAGATCCCCCCAAATCACCAGGCACTACTCTCAGAGTTGATTGTGGATTTCTTTATTTTATCAAATAACTTCGCCTTGCCTCTAAACTGCCTAGTTTTAAAAGAAAAACAATTACAGCCAACTTCAGATGAGAATCTGCCTGCCACTCTGAACTTCATTTGTAGTAAAGGCTAGGGACAGGCAAGGTTGGAGCCCTGAGTCTTCCTACCTGGTGATAGCCACTGCTCTCCAGCCTACACCCCTTTCTGCCTTGACACCCTGATTATCTACCTGCTGATAGACTTTCTCACTCTGTCTTGGGAAGGAATCTGGCTCTATATTTCTGTGTCTTGGCTTCTTCCGAAGGTCAGAGGTTACCCTCAATGGTGTTTTCTCTTTTCATAGTGTCCTAATTAATAAATCAGAGCAGGAGTCCAGACCTGACCCTCATGTACAACCATCTTCTCCCCAGTCCCTTCTCCAAATGTCTGGCCCTTCCCAGTCCCATGTCTCCTTCCACCACCACCACCACCACCCTCCAGCCACTTGCCCAGTGTGGGCTTTTTACCCATGGTGGCTGTGTTGGGTGACAGTGTTACCAGAATCAGACAGAACATTGCTCTTAAGAAGACAGATCTAGTCTAGTCTTAGCCCGGCTACTTAAGGCAAGGTTTTCACAAGTCACTAAACCTCGCCTGTAAAAGGGAGGCAAAGCCACGTTCTTTCTTTTCACTAGCTGGTCTAGCATCATTTGTAGGTTGCTGAGGGGTTTCCTCTTCTCTCAGGAAGTAGCGCATTCCTATGCCTGGCAGTCTAGGAACTGAGACATCCCTTTCGTCAGAACTTGAGAAGCAGAGATGACAAACACAAATGTCTACAGGGTGTAGGACACATGCACAAATCAGCACACTAGCTGGCTGGACCTGTGGGACAACAGAAGCCACCTGTCCTTCTAAATGTTACTTGGATTTTCAGACAAGAGCCTGAGTTTTTGAAGTCCCAAATGACTAAGCTCAGCCACCTGTCCCAACCCATAAGCTAAAGAGGACAGTGGCATATAAAGCAGAGACACGGTCAATGTGGTCACAATGGGAAAAAGTGCAGGTGTTCCAAGTCTATCTTTGGGGTACTGACATGAGCTTTGGCTTCTGCAGAGGAATAATTTTGAACATTAAGAGTCCATTGAGGCAAGTGGCTCCAAGCCTTCCTCCTTGCTTGAGAAGGCATGCCCATTCCTGTGAAATGATTGCTTCTGCTTAAGAAGTGACTCTTCTGGGGCTCTCTGCTGTTCCTGACATTCAAGGTCTAGAACAATTACTGAAAACCTTCCAGTGACTTTGGGGCTTCTGGAACAGGGCATGGTAAAAGATGATAAGATGCTTCTATTACTCACATCTTTGTGCCTTCATCCTTGAGTGTAGATGTGGTACCAGTTTTTGCACAGAACTCTTCTTGAGGAATTGACATGCCTATGGGCCCAGCTAAGTTAGAGTTTGACTCTAAAGAGCCAGACACAAAACAGAAGCAGAGATGCCAGACTTCCGCTCTGCTCTTAGTTACCTCAAAGACCCCTTTGTGTTTATTCATTTGCTGGTTTGTTTGTTGGTTTGTTTGTCTGTTTTAGCACAAAGCAGCTGTCTTAGTCAGGGTTTCTATTCCTGCACAAACATCATGACCAAGATGCAAGTTGGGGAGGAAAGGGTTTATTGAGCTTACACTTCCATGCTGCTGCTCATCATGAAAGGAAGTCAGGGCTGGAACTCAAGCAGGTCAGGAAGCAGAAGCTGATGCAGAGGCCATAGAGGGATGTAACTTACTGGCTTGCTTGCTTCTCCTGGCTTGCTCAGCCTGCTTTCTTATAGAGCCCAAGACTAACAGCCCACAGATGGTACCACTCACAAGGGGCCCTCCCCCCTTGATCACTAATTGAGAAAATGTCTTACACCTGGATCTCATGGAGGCATCTTCACAACTGAAACTTCTTTCTCTGTGATAACTTCAGCTTGTGTCAAGTTGACACAAAACCAGCCAGTAAGCAGTGGTTTCACTGGGTGAGTAGAAATTAGGATGAACTATAAACATAGGTGTTGGTATGAAGCTCAGGCTGTAGCCTGCTTCTTGAAGAGCCTGGCAGAAGGGACCAATGCTTAGGTCAGGGGCATGCATAGCTGGAACTTTCTGACACCATCACATTTGAGGGACTGCCTGGAAGCCTCTAACTACTGAATGTTGAAACTCAGACACAAAGCCAAGGTCTAGCCTCCTCCCCAGCTTCCCAGACTGTCTCCAAGTCAGAAGAGGCCAGCTGTGTAGTTCTAGCAAAGGGCCTTTAATCTGTGCAGTGCTGGGGAGCAAGTACTATGATGTCTATCTGTAAAAACTGTGAGGATGCCGTGCTGATAAATTCTGTTCTCTAAAACCATAAATGGCCAGAGAGGGTTGTTTGAATTGCCCGGTAATATTTTGGGAACTTGAGTCCCCAGGAAGCAACTCAGACCCAGCATTCTGTAAGGATCATAGCTGCGGCTTCTGGGGACAGGAACACAATTTGCTTCCTAGCACAATTCTTTGCCTAGAGCCCTGCTCACCTACCCAGCCCATAGTCGCTCTGCATCTCCTCTAGTAGGAAGACAAGGGTCCCAGGTGTGCAGTCCGTCTAACTTTGCTGGGATCTAAGGACACGAATCTTTATCGGGTAATTTGATCACTGTTGATCAGCAACTCAAGTTCACATTGGAGTCTCAAAGCCCTCTTGGAAGATTGGGGAAGTAGATTTGAGAACCATCTCCATGACACAGAGGCAAAGGTCTCTGAGGTATTCCAGCTGTCTCCTTAGCTCAGCCATTTTTTTTTGTTTGTTTGTTTTTTGTTTTTTGAGACAGGGTTTCTCTGTGTAGCCCTGGCTGTCCTGGAACTCACTCTGTAGACCAGGCTGGCCTCGAACTCAGAAATCCGCCTGCCTCTGCCTCCCAAGTGCTGGGATTAAAGGCATGCGCCACCACTGCCAGGCTAGCTCAGCCATTTTTTATTCCCGTCTATTCTCAGACCCTCCATGGGGACAGAACAAACCAACAATCCCTTAGCTGCAGTGTCAATGCTAAAAGTCACTGAAAGCCAGAAGATTCCTTGTGACTCATTGGCTCCCAACACTGTCTGGACTTATGTCATTCAGTGACAAAAACCTGACCCGAAATGACACCAGTCTATTTATGCTCTGTTGATCTTTCAAAATAAGAATATTTGCCCAGTTTTTTGCACAAGCATCAACTATTTGATTATAAGTAAATGTCCCCAAATCTTGTGGAGGAATTTTCAAAGGCATAGTTATATCCTGCAGGTGCTCCATTCCAACAGCAATGAAGGCCCAGAGTCTCAGAGATGGATTTGTGGATCTCTGTTGCTCCCCAACAGGGTGCTCAGATCGCGTATGAGACTACTCCTTCCAGGAGAGGCATGAGGCACAGTGATGCTGGTGCTGATGGCATAAACCTGCCCTGGCTGTATGTGGTCTCTGAGGTATTCCAGCTGTCTCCTTAGCTCCGCCATTCTTTTTTTGTTTGTTTGTTTTTTGTTTTTTGAGACAGGGTTTCTCTGTGTAGCCCTGGCTGTCCTGGAACTCACTCTGTAGACCAGGCTGGTTCGAACTCAGAAATCCGCCTGCCTCTGTCTCCCTAGTGCTGGGATTAAAGGTGTGCGCCACCACTGCCCGGCTAGCCTTACTTTTCTTGGCAACTTGCATTTCACATACCATTCTTGACACCGAAGGAAGGAAGTGTGTTGGTCCCATTCCCTCAGGGGTAGGCTCAATCGAGGCCTTCCTCCTGGCTTCTGGGCAGAAGTATGGATGCGTTGCAGGAGCCCCTGACTTGTGGAGGCTCCAGCCCTCCTGAAGGCACCATATGAAGACCCTCTATACCACCATCCCTTCCCTTTTGGCTGTCGGAGTAGAGAACAAATCGAGAGAGGGAAGCTAAGCTCAATAGCTCCCATCCAGAAAGCTAGGGTTGGCAGCCTAAGTAGCACTGTCTACCTATGAGATAAGCCCCTGACTTTGTTCAAAGGACTTACATTGGCTGCTTTCAGATACCCTGAGGCCAGGCCTTATCCAAGAGGGTGGTGGCTGTAGGCTACCAGGGCACAGGAGCCAGGGGGACAATATCAAAGAGCCACTTTTTGAGACCATAAACAAGCTACAATGAGGACTGGAATATCTCTGACCCTTAGGAAAGAGTTTTTCTCCCCTCTGTTTGCATACGTGCTCTCAGTTCAGGGTCAGGGGGTTCTGTGCATCTCTCCTGCAGGGGTCTCACAGAGAGTGAGGACAGCTTGGACCATGACCAGAGGGGCCATTCTTAGGAATCTTCCATGTAGGGTACAGCCTGGGTCCCTCTTGAGCTAAGGGCACTCAGTAATCTTGCCCCTTCTCTGAGGGTAGCTTAAAAGGGCCAGTCCCCTGGTGGCATGACCCTTCTGTTCTCTGCCCAGTCACTCAGAGGCTGTCTGAGTCAGTTACCCACTATGCAGACTGAATGCTCCACAAGGGAGTCTGGAACTGACTCAATGTCTGGGGTCAATGAGAATGTTCCAGGTCGTGAGGTCTGCTACCAGATGGCATCTGAGGAGTTCAAACGAGGAGATGGCACCTGTCATCTACACATCTACAGGCAGTTCACCCTGAGAGGCAGCTTGGCAGGGCATGGAGCCAACTAATGCTCAAACACATCTCACTGGGCCACATGTTCAGGGGCTAGGGAGACAGGCCCTCTCCATTGTGATGGATGGATGGATGTCATGATTAGTTTTACACTAACTTTAAATGAAGCTTCATCAATTGCATCATAATTACCCAGGAAACAATAGTTCTGGTTCCTCATCTTGACACTTTAAGAGGATGATATTTTTGTAGGAACCAGAGTTTTATATGATCTGCCCTGAAGCCACCACTCGCATCCAGTGCTGCCTGGTCCCCACACATCTGTGCCAGAAAGGCTATGTCTGCATTCCTGTACAAAATTAGAGTTCTTGTCCACATCACTACTCCAAGATCTAATGCTCTTCCAGAGAATTCCTTTCCTCTGTCCATCACCATGGATCAAGTCTAGCAGTAAAATGACACTTGAACCAATCAGGACAGTCAAGTTCCATCAGGATCCTTGTGCATCACACTTCATTCCACTTAGATACAGGCATTCACACATGCCTAATTCCAGCAAGAGTTTAGAAGATAGATCCCCTACACTATTAGTTCATCAGCCCAGACCATGTTTGCCTTGCAGGGACCTCTTGCCGCATGGGCACAACGTAACAGCAAGATTCTTCAGATGGTTTTAATGACTTTGACCCTCAAGGAGAGCGGATAGGAATCCTGGACATTTTCCTCCCTCTGAGAGCTTCTACATGTGAAAGGCATAGTACCAGGTGCTAAAGACCCAATGGAATAGTACCAGGCCTTAAACAGCACTCAGCTGATACTGACATTGCTACCCCAAACTACACACCAGCAATAGTCAGTGCTTCAGGTGCTTGATCCCTCAGATCGATCGCCACAGTGTCAAGTGCACCTGGCAGGCTCCGTGTAACCTCCTGACCTAGGAGTCACCCAACCTCGTGAGCCATCTTCAGTCATTATTGCCACTCATTGCATGAAGCACAGGCTCTAGAACACATGCCTGAGTTCCAGTCCTGCCATGATGCTCCCTGATGGTGTGATCCGGAGGGAGCTACTTCCTCTCTTTGCATCTCACCTAAGATGGAGAGAGTAACAGTTTCAACCTGATGGAGATGCTTTGAGGAGGGGTTGTTAAACAACCATTTATCTGTTTTAAAACCAAATTAGGAAGCCAGGTTTGCTAGTGTGAGTCTAAAAACCCAGTGCTGAAAGGCAAAGACAGGCTGGTGTAGGGGTATATGCGGGAGGCTCATTGGTTGGCCACATTAGCCTATACCTGCTCTGGAGTTAGTGAAAGACCCTGTCTCAAAATAATAAGGTGAATACCAGGCATGGTGGTTGCATGCTGTTGATATTAGCACTTGGAAGGCAGAGATAGCCAGATCTCCATGATTTGGGGGTCAGTTTAGTTTATTTACATGGTGAGTTTCAGACCAGCCAGGGATACATAATGAAACTCTGTCTCAAAAAATAAATAAATAAAACTAAAATAAGGTGAAAATCAATAGAACAAGACACCTGAAGTTGACTTCTGGCCTCCCCGTGTGTGTGCGTGCACATTAATCACACATGAACTCAAATCAAATTAGTGAGTCGCAGTATTTCTCTTTATAGACACAAATGTCTATATGTATACATTCAAAGCATCCCTGATGTCTTTTAGTCTAGATCCCATGGTGGGCCTAAGAGATGCCAGGTGAATTTAACATGGCCAAGAATCCTTCCTAACGATGCTAGCGTGCCCCTTGTTGGGGGTCACCTCTCATTCTGGAAAGGGGGTAAAGAGAACACATTAGGTTCTGAGGTTAGGACATCAGGACCCAGGTACCCCAGGCAGATAAGCCTGTGATAGCCAGAAGTGCAAGGAGGAGGTGACAGGGAAGGGAAGACTATGCGTAGAGTGCCTTAAAGCCTTGCAGACCTGATAAAATCGACCTGAGCAATGGACTGCTGAAGCTGGCCTGCCCTTCTGGGCCTAGGGTGAGACAGTCCCCAACAACCAGTAGTGATGGCAAGATGGGCCCCGCACTAATGACGAGGGCATGAGTATCTATTTTGTACTCCTATGTAACACCTAATGAAATCAAATTATCGTTCTATGTTATGCTAGCCTAATTAAAATCTTTGCCTAGAAACTGCAGGGTTTTGTAGAAGTACAACATATTTGCTGTACTTAACTGCTGATTTCTGCCCACTTGTTAAAGTCCCTACCCCTTATCTTGGGAAGATACTTTGTTAAGGAGTGACCCCTGTAGCCACCTGACAAAAGTCATACTGTAGATCTTATTTGTTAGGAATTTGTTTTTATTACTACTTACACATGTTTGTATGGGTATTTTTTGGTTTTTGTTTTGTTTTGTTTTCTACTTACAAAACATCTACCAGCAGCAAATGCTTGATCCTGTTTTTGCTGTTCCTGTAAACATGTCTCACTATGTCGGAAATTCCTTATGGTGGGCACAGGACTCAGAGACCACCCTCAGGTGGCCACACTGTTACCTGATCTCTAAAAGACATAAGAAATTATGGGATGATGCTCTCCAAAGCGTTAGCTTGGGTACCAACCTGCATACAAATAGACTTCTGTCTCTCTGGATGAATGATTTTCTTTGCTAGTTGGAATTCCCATGACATAATTTGGAGGCCCCAGCAAGATTCCAGCCACACCAGCCCTTTGCACTGAGGAAACAGCAACTCAACCAGACCAGGGTGAAGGATTTCCAAGTGAAGATGCAACTTATTATCTGACATTGCTCTGAGCAGTACTCTGACTCAGTACTTGACTCTCTCAACAGCTGACTCCCATGACTAGACTCAGGAGAGAGAGAAAGAGAGAGAGAGAGAGAGAGAGAGAGAGAGAGAGAGATTTGACAGAAAGAACTTGCAGAATAAGGTAAGGCACGAGGCCCAGAGTTCTGGTCAGGTCTGCTCTTGGGATAAAAGAGAACTTTACATCCTAAAGAGTCCTTCCTAAGAAGGCCATCAGGTCAGAAATCTCCCAAAGTGGGAAGGGAGTGTGATCACCTCTGAATGACTGTGCCTGCTGGGCTTGCACTTCAGGTTCAAGTTTGTAGCTCCATGGCCAGGTTCCCTTAAGGGACCATGTAAGGCTATAGAGTTCATGAGGGCTTGTCTGAAACACCATGGTGAACACAATGGTCTAAGAGTGGCACCAGATTAATGTCTGGTTACATGTCATGGAAAGCCAAACCCACTGTTGCCAAGTGTCACCAAAGCTCCAAAAAAGGGGCATAGACAGGTAAGTAAGTAACTGTTTCATCTTTGAAGGATACTCCTTGTGGTGGTTTGAATACGCTTGGCCCAGGGAGTGGCACTATTAGGAGGTGTGGCCTGTTGGAGAAAGTGTGTTATTGTGGGTGTGGACTTTAAAACCTTCATCCTAGCTGCCTGGAAGCTAGTCTCTTCCTGTTTGCCTTCAGAACAAGATGTAGAACTCTTAACTCTGCCTGCACCATCCTGCCTGGGTGCTGCCCTACTCCTGCCTTTATTATAATGAACTGAACCTCTGAACCTGTAAGCCAGCCCCAATTAAGCTGCCTTGGTCATGGTGTCTGTTCACAGCAGTAAAACCCTAGCTAAGACACTCCTCATCCTTGTCTGTCTGACTGTCTGTCTGACTGTCTGTCTTACATCATCAACACAGGAAGGGAACACTAAGTCATTTATAAGGGAAAAGCTGTGCAGAGACCTCTCAGCTCTCAGAACCTGGGACATTTTCTTTAAGGGAATCAGCCTCCTGTCTGGTCAGGCCCGGGGTCACTCTTATTAATGATATTTCAGAAGCCTGTCCTCTCTGAACTCTGGGGCTGAGCTGCTAGCCTGGCGATCTTTAACTTTGACACAAAATGACTGATTGACATTTGGGACCTCTTTCCTTCTGGGGGACCCCTAGATCCTGCACAGAATGAAGGGGCAGCTCTAACTCACTTGCCACCACTCTACTTTTTGCCATCTGGGTCCTCTGTTGGGTTCTCAAGTCCCCAAGAAAACGTTGTCATGGGCTCTCTATCCTGCATGTCTGCGAAGCCTGCCACTGTGTGGGGAGCACCACCAGAGTGTCATGGAAGGGCCTAGAAGGGCCTAGGGCACAGGACAGCTGCTACTAAGGCACCTGTAACCCAGTAACCTACAATATTAAAACTAATATGGTTTCTGGTGGTTTGAAATAGGTACAGTCTTTACCCTGGTGTGCCATTTTAAATCTTCAGACCATAAAGTTTTATCTTTGTGAAATTCTGTATCATATATATGATATATATGTATATTCTCCTTACCTTCCAAACTCTGGTAGGTCCCAGGAGACTGTGGGGTAGCTCTTGACAAGTTCTGTAATTGTGAGGAATCACCTGTTCTCCTGGGAAGGAGGTCACCCACCTGGTGAGCTCTCACCAGTGTCCAGACTACAAACAGGATGGTGACACAGAAGAATACGTTCCTCAGTGTTCCGTGGGAAGTCATGGTCCAAAACAGCCTCTGACTTACCCTCACATAGCTGCAACAACTGGTCAAAGGAAGGCTAGAGGAACCAGAGAATCCTCCCAAGACCAAGGGACCCCTAAGGGCCAGGTCTTCAACTGGCCGTGACAGCAAAACATGTGATTAATTTTGGTCACCTACATTGTTTTAGACCCCCAACAGGGAATTATAGCCAAAGATTAAATGCTAGATCTGGTTCTTTAATTGAATATTATACTTAACCATATGGGATTATATAAAGAAATATGTCTCTGTAATAATTTTCTTCTCAATAAGAATATTTCTGCACATCATGACCATGGCTTAATTCAACACACCCGTGTCTACCTCCAGCCCAGAAAGACAAGTCCTCACATGAGAATTTTTGTTGCTCCCAGTGCTGTTAAAGTTGCATTCCTGAGATCAATTGGTAACAGCACCAGAGGGAAATGAGACCTTGACTGCAAGAACACAAACAATCCAGACTAACGTCTCCAGGTCACCCTACAAAAATGATGAGTAATCACCCATTGGTCCTGCCCTAGCCACACCTGGAAGCTGGCTAGTTTACACAGGGAAGCCCTGCTCCTATGACAAACCTTCAGGCTAACACATGTATACACAGTGGCAGCCTGCGAGCTTGACATGGACCTTTCATAATGGGCACAAAAAATTAATCTAGCCATGTTCTCTCAATATAGGATGAGCAAGTTTGCTAGGAGGAATTACTTGCTTTCTCTGTTGATGTCTCGTTAAATATCCAACTATCGGGTCTTTCAAGCCCTAAGACAATAAAGAACTTCCCATGTCCCCATTGTAACTGCTAGTCTTACATCTCCAGTGAAACAGACTTCTAAAACTCTTGGGCCAGTCAGAGTCCTAAACTCTGCAGGGCTTGTTCAGGTTTTACAAAACAGGGTCACAATCCCATTGACATGTTTGTTACCTAGGAGACCCACTACATTAAAAACTAAGATGACTTTATTCTCTATGAGAATAATGTTGCCAGAGGAAAACGTTATACTTAGCTAACAGTCAGAAGACATACATTGCCTAATCATAGGTGCCCTCACTGCCTGACATCCAAGTGTTGCTCATCCGTACACAGGACATTTGTACTCTCAAGCCTAGCAATACGATAGACAGCCATATAGGGCTTGCTGCCACTTTTCAGTTCCTGGGTTTACCAAATCGTAGCCTAGCAGGGTACCACTGACATTTCCTGCCTCTTGGGAAGGCCCAGCTGATTCCCATCCCAGGAGAGCACATGGAAGCATTAGAAGAGCTGTCCAAGTTGAACCTTTGTTCCTGGATTTGGGAATAGCACCAGGAGCAGGGACTGGTACTGGAGGACTAGCATCTTCTGGGACCTGTGATAAACAGGTGGCCACAAAAGTGATGTAAGACATGGGACAGGTAGCCCAGTAGATAGAGACAACAAGAGACCAGGGAGTCAGTCTCTCGTACAGAAGTACTCCTCCAGACTAGAAGAGGCTTAAATTTGCTGACCACCAAGAAGGGAGGACTCAGTACTTATAAATAAGGAACATTGTTACCATGCAAATGGATCTGGGAAAATAAGAAATGGGGTCGAATAAGAGAGGGAAAGCAGAGCAAAGGAAAGGGAAACAATCTGTTTGAAGAAAACAATTGTTTTAATTGTTACCTACAAATGTTTGTATGGTTTTCAATGCTACAATGAAAACATCTACCTGAAACATTTGTTTCTGCTCTTGCTGTTCCTGTAAACGTGTCCAACTATTGCAGAAATTACTTTTTGTAGACGTGGGACTTGGAGACCACCCTCAGGAGGCCACTCTGTCACCTGACCTCTGAAAGGTGTGAGAAATTATAGGATGCTGCTGGACTTTTCCAAAGCACTAGCTTGGCTCCTCCGAGTCTTTATATAAATTAAAACCTGTCCCTCTGGTTTCGTGGTTGATTCTCGGCTGGCTGGAACTCCCAGAACACTGCCTATGGGATTGGGGAGGGGGGCAAGAGAATGCCAAGGCTTTGAAGCTCACAGAATAATCTCATGAAATCCCAAAGTACTGAAGACACAGGACCAAGCAGATGAGCAACAGAGGGAGTCAGACAGTCTGTGACTTTGGCTCATCATTCCACCCCTGGGCTTCTGAACTGCACTTGATCAAATAGACTTCTAGGGCTTTCCTCCCAGAGGAAAGGATGATGAGACAAAAAGCCGTTAAGGAAAAGCCTTATATTAGGCTGGCCCTGGGCATGGCTGGTGTTTCTCTTGATGCTGGTCTCCTTCTCAGTAGACTTGTCTGGACAAGGCACCAGCCAGGAGCGTTGGAAGGCCATTCTGAAAAAACAGACTCATTGAAAAAGTCTGTGCTCTGGACTCTGTCCCAGCTCCAAGACTGAAGGAGGTGCAGGCTTTGCAAAGCACGATCTTGCCACTAGAGGGGGCGTTCTCCTCATGTCTCCACTGACTACACTCTGGAAGAGCAGGATTTCAGAGGCTTCAAGACAATCTTGCACTGTGTCCACATAACAGAACGTGTCTGGTAGCTGGCCATCACCTATCTGTTTAGACGGATTGGTTCCACAAACAACCCTTTCTTTAGATAAGTAAGGAGCCTTCCACCTCACCGTGTGCTTGATGCCATTTACACATTGTTGATCCTTCTAGAACAGTGGTTCTCAACCTGTGGGTCAAAATCCCTTGGGAAGGGGGGGGGGTGTTGAATGACCTTTTAACAAGGGTCACCTAAGACTATCAGAAAATACAGTATTTACATTATGACTCCTAACTGTAACAAAATTAGATATGAAGTAGCAACCAAAAAAAAATGTTATGGTTGGGAGCCACCACAACATGAGGAGCAGTATGTCTTAAGGGGTGGCAGTGTCAGGAAGGATGAGAACCACTGGTCCTGGGCATGGAGGAGCCCATGGTACTATTTTCCAAAGAGCTCCTGCTCAGATTCACACTAATCACAACTAAACATGAAAGGGGCAGAGTCTAATCAGACCTCTTTTCCAATCACAGCAGGCCTTGGCATCTAGGAGAGATGGCCAGCAGCCTTGATTTATCTTCTGTTTCCCCGACAAAGACAACTCTAGGCTGTGCAGTGCAGTTTCCTGTTGATATCTTTGCTTCCCCGGCCTATCTATCAATGGAGATGTTTTCTGGTTCTTCCCAGCATGGATCTGGTTTTGTTGTTTTAGGGATACATCATCTTCTCACTAAGTGACACCCCCCCCCAAGTCTATTCCAGTCTCCCTCCACCACGGCACCTTGGCAAAATGAGAAAGCCCTAATTCTTTTTTAGTTTTTTTTTTTTTTTTTTTCCTTTTCGAGACAGAGTTTCTCTGTGTAGCCCTGGCTGTCCTGGAACTCACTCTGTAGACCAGGCTGGCCTCAAACTCAGAAATCTGTCTGCCTCTGCCTCCCAAGTGCTGGGATTAAAGGCGTGCACCACCACTGCCTGGCTCCTGATTCTTTTTTAAATGGGCAAATTCTTTATCCCACAGTCACCTGCCCAGGGTACTCTACACCAGCCAGAGAGCAAGGCTTAAATCCTACCTACAAGGGTGACACTGCATTAGAGCTAACAGTATGAACTGATGCGGCATAGTGTGATCCACACAGTGATAGGAATGTGGTCACAACAGGAAGGAAGATTCCTTGAGTATAAGCCATCTAGGAGGGCGGCATCCGTGAGCTCAGTCCATCTGTAGCAGACTCTGTGAGCACCACCAATGCGCCCATTGCATAAACAGTATAAGGGTAGGTGAGCTTAAGTTGTACAAGGTCAGAGACTTAGACACATGTAAAGAAGGAACAGTTTGTTAAGAAAGGAACAATTCTGTAAGGTTTTTAAAACAATGGATCCTAAACACAGAGCATTTGAGTAAGTTTTTCCAGAGAGATAGAAGGTGATAGGATCAGTAATTGAGCCTGGGCATTGCATTAGAGGGTAGCAGTGGGTGGATCAGATAGAAGATCTTTACATCAAGCTAAGCAACTTGAATTGTCTCCTGTCAAGGAGACTCTTAAGGCTTTAATGGAGGGAGCAGCCTCACATCCACTCTCACTTACCCTGTTCAAAAACCATAAACTGTCAAAGTTAGAGTGAAGCATGTTACAATGGGCATGTCCAGGGCAAAGACAGCACATTTAAAACTGCTTATGATTCAGGAGGGAAAGGACAACCTAATAGAAAAACAAGGAAGTGAAGCAACAGGCCTCTCTCTCTCTCTCTCTCTCTCTCTCTCTCTCTCTCTCTCTCTCTC
>JADRCH010000092.1:2209418-2225634 GCA_019843965.1 Rhynchomys soricoides
TGTGTGTGTGTGTGTGTGTGTGTGTGTGTGTGTGTGTGTGTGTGTGTTTCAAGACAGGGTTTCTCTGTGTAACCCTGGCTGTCCTGGAACTCACTCTGTAGACCAGGCCGGCCTCGAACTCAGAAATCCACCTGCCTCTGCCTCCCAAGTGCTGGGATTAAAGGCGTGTGCCACCACTGCCCGGCTAATTCTATACTTTTTATTTTAATGAGAACAAAAACCTACAGTATGGGTGGGAGAGATGGTTCATCAGTTGAGAGCACTGTCTGTTCTTCCGGAGGTCTTGAGTTCAATTCCCAGCAACTACACGGAGACACAGAGGCTCACAACCATCTATACTGGGATCTGATGTCCTCTTCTTTCCTGCAGGTGAACATGCAGATAGAGTGTATATAGATAGAGCAGCTAAGAAAATAGAACTTAGTACCATAGAGGTAGCCGAACAGTTTTGAGCACTCCCTGCTGCTGTGGAGGACCAAGATTCTGTCCCAGCATCTGCATTACATTTAACAACCACCTGCAACTCTAGTTCCAGGGGATCTGGAACCCTCCACTGACCTCCATGAGTGCAAGACATGCACGTGGTGCACAGACATACATGCAGGCAAAACACCCATATGCATAAAAATAAATAAACCTTTAAAGAAAAAAAGAACCAGAACTCCCTTTGTATGAACTAACACGAACGTATTGTTAAGTAGAAAGCAAGAAAATCCCAGAATGGCACATATATAGCAACATACACTAAAATTCATTTAACCAAGCACAACGCTGTTTGTTAAATTTTATATGAGCTCATATCTATGCATAGAAAGATTTAGAAGTGGCTTGGAAATATAAATAAAACAGAAATGGTGGCAGGTGACTAAAAATCTATCTAACACTATGATTTCCATTAGCAGAATGTATTTCTGTACTATTTGTGTGGTTTATTTTCATTTCAACAAACATAGAGCCGAATTTGAAACCCACTAACACACCAGCTCCCATGAAAAGTGCCGTGGCCAATCCCTAACGAACAGACAGAGCCCACCTCTACGAGCATACTACTGAAATACAGGCACTTGGGAAGCTGAGGCAGGAGGATTTTGAGAATTCCAGGCCAACAAAAGAAGACAACAATAACAACAAACTTGCTGGCTCACCGGTGGGCAGGGTGGGCCACTGTGGTTGGTTAAAGAAGGTCTAAGATCAAGAAGGCTGGGAGGCCGTGTGCCAGGAGAAGAAGCGAGGCCCAGGGAGCAAGTGGTGTGGGAGCTCTGTGAACAAGCTGGGAACTTGCCTGAAGTTTGACAGAGTAATTAACTTTGGTGTCATGCAGGTGTACATTGGCCAAGTAAGGAGGAAGCCCAATAGGGAGCTATTGAGTGTCCCCAGTTTTGGGGAAGGTGGAGAGTCTGGTGCAATGCTCAACCTTCCTAATGCTGCTTGTCCTTTAATACAGTTCCTCTTGTGGTGACCCCCAACCATAAAAATATCTTAGTTGCTACTCGTAGCTGTAATTTTGTAACTGTTACGAATCGTAATGTAAATATCTGTGTTTTCTGGTGGTCGTTCAATTCCCCCCAAAGGGGTCATGACCCACAGGTTGAGAACCACTGGTCTATGGTAAATCTTGGAGAGGGAAATGAACCTGAAGGAGTCATTGAATTAAAATGCAAAGGAAACATGAGGTCTAAAGTCAAAGTGGTCTGAGGCCAGGCTTCCTATTGGAATGCTCATGAGGAATCTGCAAGTCAAAATGCCACCAATGGCCAAGTCCTTTCTCTGGGAGCTGTAGAGAGCAGAACAAGGCCTACTCACTGTATAGAAGACATTGTCCTTTGCCCTACCGTACCTACTATATTGTCCAAGTCTGGGCCCTCAGGATGGGCCGGCCAAGGGCAGCAAGCAGACACATAGTCCTCTGGCTTCCAGCCATCAGACTTGCGGGTTTCCGGGAATGGCTGACAGGCCACTCTGTTCTTTTGAATCTGAGACTATGTAGCAGTAGAGGCCTAAATTAATTAAGTAATGCTGAAGCCTTGGGGCCATCCCAAGGAAGCACACAGAGGAGGGGTTGGTGAGGCCCGAGAACACTCTACCCCACCCCCATCCCCAGTGTTGGAATCCAGAGACTCCTGAATGTCATTGGAACCGAGCCTGCACTTAAGTGCTTCCACAGAGACAAAGAAATAATAAATCAAGAGCAGGCACCCCGCCCACACACTGCTAACCACCACACCAACCTGCTTCTCCACAGATACCCAGGCAGTTTGCATCTCAGAAATGAAACCAGAATAGGCTGGTCCCTCCCTCCACAGCAGCACCTACAGACCCATGACCTCAAGAAGGCACTGTTGCAGAATGGCTGTTCCCATCCTCCTTCCGGACTTCCTCACATCAGAACTCTCCACTCTCTACCCACTCCCCATGGCACTGATCCAGAATGGAACAGATTTTGTTTTCTCAGACCAAGGCCACAGCTGTGCCCACTGAATAGAACAAGAAGAAAGGTTGCCATCCAAAACCCACCAACCAGTCTGAAGTTCCCACGGAGTATCCAGCATTGAGCCCTGAGAGCATGTGGTGACATCCTTGTTGTGCCTGCCCCTGCTGCAGCTGGATGGCCCTGTGACTAGGAGATGAACATGGGAGCCAGAGCTGACTGGGATGAACTACTTCACGATGGTGTCCCCAACTATAGAAGGGCAGTATGAACGCTGATAAGATGATTAAGTGAGTTAATACATGCTTATCACAATGCTGATACATTGCTGGCTCTTTCTACAGATCTAATAAAGAAATCCCTTCTTTCACTCTGTCGTCTTATATCATATGTACCCTGTGGAAAGGAGAAAAATGCTTCTATTTTTCCTCCAAGATGGAATAGGAAATTTCCTCTTGTCTGTAAGTTATGCTCAAATACAGGAATCTCGGGAAAGAGTTTGCTAAGTACCAGTATGAGGAAAAAGCCATAGGCACAGAAACACAGCAAGAACCGGCTCCTGGGAGGCTACCAGGCAGCCAACTGTCCAGCACCACGGACAGTTCCAGTGAGCCACTAGGCCTAGAAGGGAAGTTGTTCTTATGCCCTGGCACATCTGGGAGAAGGGAGCTTTTTGCTGAAGGGAATCCTCCCCTGACTGTGACCCCTGTATCCTTCAGATGTAAAGGATCTGCCTTCTTATTTGGAATGGCATTTAGGGGCCTGGAAGGAGCCAGCCAGGTGCCTTCCTCACTCCAGTTTTTAGTCTGTCTCTTGTCCTTACTCTGCCAAGGTGTGCCACACCGCAGATGGAGTGACACAGGCGTAATGAAACACAAGGAAAGAGGAGGTGGTATGAAGACCACGAAGCAGGTCTCAACAGCCTGGAACTTCAGGCAAGGGACCGGCTCCCTTCTCCATTTCTAGTTCCCTATGGGTGTATGTGATGAGGGCAGATGGCATCTACACGGTACCAGGATTTTGGAAGGATGAAGTAAGAGCACACCCATGGCTCTGGCACAGAACAAGAGAGTCTTCGTCCTATCATAGAGGATTGGAGGGGCAGAGAGTTGGGTGTGAGTCCCAAAATGAATTGGCTTCACTCTCAGGAACAGCTATAGATTCTTATGTGGGCCAGAGAGCCAAGAGACAAGGCTACCACTGGCTAGCACTGGGGAGTTTCTTTTCTGAAAGATTCTTCTGTCCATTAGCCACTAGAAAGAAAACTGCTGCCTCCAGTGTCACCCTGCCTCCTGATTTTATTCAGACAGAGTGACAATATATGAATAAATAATCACTACCATGTAGGGCAGGAAAACTCTTTAAAAACCATCAGTGGGGCTTTCGTAGAAAAGTCTGCGGAACCCAGAGTGTTCTTAAACTCGAGTGTCTGGAGAGCCAAGCAGGTGACAGACAGACTTTGTGAAGCAAGCTGAGGGGAAACCAGTCACTAGAGTATGCACTATGAACAAAGGCAGTGGGATAATATTTAGAGTCGTTTCGCTGCACTATCTGCAATGTGAATTTTGGTAACCTCTTGATGAACAGAGGCCAAGTGAGCCAGGGGTAAGGGGACTGTGACTTGCCCAACACTATCCATAGCCATGGCCGTCCCTGTGTTTAGGCTTCTTCCCTCATTTTGAGAGCAGCTGAGCCATCACAGGGCATGCGACAGGCAGCTCTCTACACAGATGAGTATCTTCCTTTCAGGAGTACCTGTGTACTGGTCCAGAGGTTGGGCACTGGACCACTTGACTGCTGCCTCTCTCCCCGACTCTGGTCTCCATCACCTCATCTTGCAGCTGGATTAAGAAGAGAAGCCAAGTTTCTAGCTCTTTCTGTATCTTCCACCAGCACAGAGACCAGGCTCACAATGCCTACCCAATCGAGGGATAAATCAGAGAGTCAGGATGCTCCTGGCGTCTATCTGCTCTTCACAAGACCCTCCACTGTGACATGAACACAAGGCAGCACATGCCATGGCAACAATGGCAAATACTGATGGTTTACATCATGTATGTACCACACCTTAAGCTGTAGGTACTCCTATTCCATTTTACAGCGAAGTAAAGGGACAGCGGGACAGTAGGAGGGAACAACGGCTCCCTTGGCACTGTTATCTAGTAAGTGGCAGCACTGGGAACCATCCTATCTGTCTGTCTCTGGATCCCAGATCATGGTGCCTCCCTCCTTCCCGGTAGGAAGCACGGTGGAGGAAGGCTAGCTTGGGATCTGAAGGTTCCTGTGACTCCGGAAGACAGAGAAAAATCCAATCTCAACAACCACCACCACTCCCCCCCACCCACCCCCCAATCTCAGCTGACTGGTATCCTCTCTTCTGCCAGTCTGTGGACTGGAACACGGGGCTCATGTGCCATCTAGGGTCAAAACTCTGTCTGAGGACACACTGGGCCCAACTCAGGCTCATCTGTTCAGCCTCTCGGCTGCAAGCCAGGATTCTCAGCTTGTGCAGCCCTCCCGGAAGGAAGGTGAGCCTTCCTAAGCCTCTACTGACAGCAAAGCCGCGGAAGCCCTGCTGTGTGAGATCCAGAAGCTTCCACGCCACTTGTGAGCCCACTCAGGGCTTGGAGGCGGCCGGGGTGGGGGTGGAGTGGGGAAATGCAGAAAAGTGGGCGGAGGCTCTCAAGAGCCGAGGGAGGGTAAGGTCTGGACAGAAGAGGACCTGGGAGGAGTTAGAATGAGGAGTGGGAGAGTGGAAAGGAAGGGAAAATAGGCGGAGCTGGGGGCGGGGGAAGACCCGCGCCCGGAAAAGCCGAAAGGGAGAGTCCAGACTGGAGGAGGTTAAAAAGGGTTTGCGTTGACATCCAGAACCCTGGCTGAAAAGAACGACTCCTCTCAGTCCTCATACTCTTACAGTCCGGATAAGCTTACTTTCTGCCTAAGGGCAGGTGGGCCGGAACCAGACCCTGAAGGCTCTGTACCTTTCCCCTCCCTTCCCGGAGGAGGGGATGAGACGGGCTGGGGGCGGGATTGAGGAAGGGGGTTGCGTGCGCTGTGCCTCTGGGTCCTGGCTGCGCGTTCCAGCTGCGAGAACAGATGGAGGCAGCGCGGCTCACCTCGGGGGCTCCGTGCCCGCTGTGCGCAGAAGTCCAGGCTGAGGAGGAGGAGGTCTAGAGCCCCCGGCTCTCCCATCTCCCACCAGGCTGTGGGGAACGGGCTGCCGCACCCCTCCTCCCAAGTGGGGGAAGAACGGAGCCTCACCCCTATAGGTCCCAGAACTGGGGGGAACATAGAGCGGGTTTCTCCCTCTGTTCACCCATCCCCAGGGGCTTGTCTAGGACTACTGCTCGCCAAGACCCCTTTCCCCTTGCTTCTAGCCTGGGCGCATCTCGGAAGCGGACCCCTGCCCGGACGCGCCCCGCCCCCAGCCCCTGGCCCCCGCCCCGACGACGTCCTATTAGCATGAGCGACGCCAGTGGCCCGGGCACCACTCGGGGGCCGAGACTCACCGCGTCATAGCCCCAAGTGGAGGGAGAAAAAAGAGAGAGAGAGAGAGAGAGAGGCGGCGGTGGAGGAAGAGGCAAGAGCGGACGCGCGGGGAGGGCTGGAGAGACGGCGGGCGGCGGCAGCATGCCCCTGGGCGGGTGCACACGGCCTCTCTGCGCGGCAGGGGCTGCTCCTGCTCTCTCTGGGCACCGCGCGTCCAGTCTCCCGCCTCAGCCCCTCTGCTTGCCGGCCTCCGCGGTTGCATCCGAAACAGCGGCAACTGGTCCCTGGAGCATCTAAGAGCAGCGGCGCCGCGCGGGACAATCCTGCTTTTCTCTGAGCTCGGGGATATGAACCCCACAGCCACCTGAAGCACAGGGGGCGCTACGCGGCTAGGACCGCGCCCCCGAAGTTCCGTACCCTAGCCTCTGCACTGCGGGACGCCGACACCCGACTCCGGTGGAGGCATCTTAGAAAGAGCAGCGGGTAGGGGCATGGAACCCACCGCACCAACCGCTCAGGCCCGGGCGGCGGCCACCAAGCTGTCGGAAGCGATGGGAGCCGCGCTACAAGAGCCCCAGAGGCAGCGGCGCCTGGTGCTGGTCATCGTGTGCGTGGCACTGTTACTGGACAACATGTTGTACATGGTCATCGTGCCCATTGTTCCCGACTATATCGCCCACATGCGCGGGGGCAGCGAGAGCCCTACCCTGGTCTCTGAGGTGTGGGAACCCACCCTGCCGCCGCCCACTCTGGCTAATGCCAGCGCCTACTTGGCCAACACCTCGGCGTCCCCGACGGCTGCCGGGTCGGCTCGGTCAATCCTGCGGCCTCGCTACCCCACAGAAAGTGAAGATGTGAAGATAGGCGTGCTATTTGCTTCCAAGGCCATCCTGCAGCTTCTGGTGAATCCCTTAAGCGGGCCTTTCATTGATCGCATGAGCTACGACGTGCCGCTGCTTATTGGCCTGGGCGTCATGTTCGCCTCCACAGTCATGTTTGCCTTTGCAGAAGACTATGCCACGCTCTTCGCTGCGCGCAGTCTTCAAGGCCTGGGCTCAGCCTTCGCGGACACGTCTGGCATTGCGATGATCGCGGACAAGTATCCCGAGGAACCTGAGCGCAGTCGTGCCCTGGGCGTGGCGCTAGCCTTCATCAGCTTTGGAAGCCTAGTGGCGCCACCGTTTGGGGGCATCCTCTACGAGTTCGCGGGCAAGCGTGTACCCTTTCTAGTGCTCGCCGCCGTGTCTCTCTTCGATGCGCTCCTGCTCCTGGCGGTGGCTAAGCCCTTCTCGGCTGCGGCTAGGGCTCGGGCCAACCTGCCCGTGGGCACACCTATCCATCGCCTCATGCTAGACCCTTACATCGCTGTGGTAGCCGGCGCGCTCACGACTTGTAACATTCCCCTGGCCTTCCTCGAGCCCACCATAGCCACGTGGATGAAGCACACAATGGCGGCATCCGAGTGGGAGATGGGCATGGTTTGGCTGCCGGCTTTCCTGCCACACGTGTTAGGCGTCTATCTCACCGTGCGCCTGGCGGCGCGCTATCCACACCTGCAGTGGCTGTATGGCGCTCTCGGGCTAGCCGTAATTGGAGTGAGCTCTTGCATCGTACCTGCCTGCAGCTCCTTCGCGCCCTTAGTGGTGTCGCTCTGCGGCCTCTGCTTCGGCATCGCGTTAGTGGACACGGCTCTCCTACCCACGCTCGCCTTTCTGGTGGACGTGCGCCACGTATCAGTCTATGGCAGTGTCTATGCCATAGCTGACATCTCCTATTCTGTGGCCTACGCGCTCGGGCCCATAGTGGCAGGCCATATCGTTCACTCGCTTGGCTTTGAGCAGCTCAGCCTTGGCATGGGCCTGGCCAACCTGCTCTACGCACCGGTCCTACTGCTCTTGCGTAATGTGGGCCTCCTTACACGCTCGCGTTCCGAGCGCGACGTGCTGCTTGATGAACCGCCGCAGGGGTTGTACGATGCGGTGCGCCTGCGTGAGGTGCAGGGCAAGGACGGCGGCGAACCTTGTAGCCCGCCTGGCCCTTTTGATGAGTGCGAGGACGACTACAACTACTACTCCCACAGCTAGCAGACCCGCTTCTCCAGGCCTCCTCCCCTCCCCATTTAGGTCAAGGTGGTCATTCTGCAAGAGCACTGGCCAACTTTGGCTTGGGGTCCACCTCCTCTAATGAGCCTCCCCGGTCCTGAATTCCTTTGCTGGAATCCCTTCTCCGTGACCCCTCCCAGTCTAACCCCCTTCCCTAACACACTCGTTTTCATTGAGGGAATGGAGCAGGGAGGCATAAGAAGCTATTGGGCTCTTGGCAGAAGTGAAGAGGTGTGCGGGTGATCACTAGTCACCTACTGAGAGTCCCCCAAGTAGAGCCATGCATCTGTTTGTCCTTCCTGCGGATCTTTCCAGTGCCAAACTTGGTCTGCTGCACCCCGGTGCCTCCGGCCTGAATTAATAAACCATATCTGTCTGAGGAGGCCGAGTCTCTTTACTGATGAAGGGTGGGCGTTGTGACACAAAACCTAAACACAGAGAAGGCTGTCTGGGTATAAGCCCTGAAGCTCCTTTACTGCCTGGTAAAAAAAAATACAAACAAACAAACCCAAATCCCCAAAGAGTCCAAAGAGTGCTCTCCCCATGGATATTCAGAACACGCACACACACACACACACACACACACACACACACGATAGTCTCTCCTTTCCAAGCCCAGTGTAGCACCTGGAGGTTCCACCCGAGGGAGCCTGAGGATCTGCCTGGCCTTGGAGGACAGCTGGCATCAGGAGCTTTCTGTGCCCGGACTGGGTTTTCTTACACAGTGAGACATCACCTCATCTTGTCAAGAAAGGAGCAGGAGGCAGCTGTTTTCTGCAGAAAAGAGGAGGTAGTCCCCATTTTTTAGGGTTCCGGCCTGGGGACAGTGTTCAGGAATGAGAGAACAGTTACCTGTGGATCTGCCTTTCCTCAGTCGTGAAAGTTTGAATGGAAAATGGAAGGAAGATCGATGTGGTGCTAATCCCTAGTCCACCCTGTCCTGAATACATGTGGCCACTCATGGATGCCAGGGGAGTTTCCCATCTTTGATTTCCTACGATGGAGACCCAGGCTGAAGGCAGTACACTCATTCCTGTGTGTGCAGGGGAAAGGTCTGCAGTTGGTGTGTGTGTGTGTGTCCTTGTCTGAGTCTTCTTGTATAAGAAGGGTTTGTTTCTGTCTGTCTCTCTGTGTGTCTGAATGTCCTTGTTTGAGTCTTCTTGTGTGAAAGGTGTGGTGGTAGGGGGAGTACTTGTCTGTCTGTCTGTCCTTCTCTGAGTCTGCTTGTGTGAGGTGGGGGGGGGGTACTTTGCCTGGGAGGAGTGTCTGTGGACCTCTGGTTGAGTCTCTAAACAACCCCCAGATGCCATCAGAGTGGATCAAGTCTGTGGTCCTTGTCTGTTCCTCCCTTCCCAAAGAGCCTGCAGGAATAGGATGGGAAAAAAGAAAAAAAAAAAAAAGGGAGGTCTCACTGTGGCCAACCAACTCCTTAATTTTTAGTGTTTTAAAGGGGGTGCAGTAAGGTTTCAGCCTTGTGAGGAGGGGCAACATTTCTTCTGACTCAAACACTCTCCAGGGTTCTGCATAAGCAGCTGCCCAGGAGACTGTGCCGATGGGGGAGCATTAGGAGGAGGGGAGACTAGGGTGGGGCGGTGGGCAGAATGTTCTGTGTCCCTTTCCAGGGCCTAAATCTGATGCCAGTGCAGGAACTCATCCGAGAAGCTGTCCTAGACAGGTTTTGAGGGCAGAAGATGGGAATCGCAGGGCAGAGCCTGGGGTAGGGGGAGCAGTGGACTGTGAGAAAGAGAGGCAGGGAGGGAAAGGGGGAAGGGAAAAAAAGAGAAGAGGGGGAGGGAGGGAGGAGGAAGGGGAGGGAGTCGAGAGAGGTGTGGCTGGTTTGCTTGCAGTCAGTCAGTCGGGGCGGCTGCTGGGACCTGGCAACGTCGTCGTCGGAGGCTCTACTACAGAACCTAGGTGGCGGGTCCCAACCTCTGGCTCTGCTGCCACCCCCTCCCTGGTCCTTCTGGCTCACGCAGCCGCCTCTAGCCCTGCTTGGTGTGGAACAGCGCCGGTTCGGCGCGGAACAGCCCAGGAGAGCAGGTGAGAAGGGCTGGGCAGCGGTGGTGCGCTGGAGCGAAGAGCTAAAGCGCCCGCGGACCCAGGCGTTGTCCCTCGGGGGGGAGGTGCCCTTCTCCGGAGGAGCTGTCCATGGAAGGACAGCTCCCAAGCCCAGAGGTTCGGGGATGCTCAGAGTCTACAGAGTCCCAGGCACCAGTAGTCGTCGGGGTACATCTAGGAGACTACGGGATTCGGCTGCAAGGATGCCTGGGCTGGGAGGGATTGATCATCAAGGGTTGGGACTTCCCTTATCTTTACCCTCCTTTACTTTTACTTCGCCTAACATCTGCCAAGCCCAAGGTCTGTGGTTTTGACGTGTAGTGCCAGGGACGTTGGTAATATCCCTGGGGCCTCAGTTTTCTCCAGCCATTCTTAGGAAGGGGGAAGTGCTGGCCTTAAGTGCCACATCTGCAGGAGTGGCAGCACTGAGAGCCTGGGAAACCAGATCAGACTGGTGTTGAATCTTCAGGACAGAACAGAGAACCCCCAAGTTCCCCGACAAGCCAGGTCAATAGATGCAGAAATGGGAGAGTACCAAACCACAGAAAGACAAATACATACAAGTCCTCTGAGCCTGGGCCAAGGAGCTAAGGAGGAAGGAGCTGGGGGTTGTACAGGACAGTGGAATACCCACCAGAATGTCTGCTGGCAGGCGTCCAGTCTCCTCTCCAAGATATGAAGTCCTTAAGACCCGGCCAGTTTCCCCTTCCCACCACTGAGATGGCACAAAAGGAAACATTAGGTGCATAATCTGTACAGCCTTTATTAACTTTATTGTCTTGGTTGACCTGGCAAAATAATCAACAGAATACCCACATACTCATCCTGCAATTTCTAGACACAGTGGTCTCAAGGACTATTGTACTGGGAGGCACCATACCACCGTGCAAGGCCCTTGCATCCTCTGTTCAGTGGGACTAGGCATTCACAAACTCTTCTAGCCTTGGGTCTGGTTCTTCCATCTTTCTGGATGGTCTCTCCCCAGGACCAACTGAGCCTTATGCTGCTTCTGCTGTTGGTCCAACAGGTTAAATGTCAGATTTAGCCTCTTGAGAGCTAATAATGGGTAGGTTGGTTGAAATCTTGACTTACATCTGTGCAGGTTTTGGTTTAATGCGGCAGAGGGTTACCCCACAGCTCTAAAATCCAGCCTGTGTCCTTAGCTTAGCTTATTTCTAGTGCACCTTCCAAATTAACCTGCCTTTCCTAAGGCTGTCAGGAGACTCTAGAGGCCCTGACTACCTACTCTCCAGTAGGTACCATGCCCTTCTGTAGTCCCCTTGTACCCAACCTTGGAGTCTGCTGCCCACAGACTACCCAAGTTAACACTCTGCTGACAGACCCAGGGTCCTCAAGCAGCTCAGAATGTCACCCAAAGTAAAGGGCCTTAGAATACTTGCTGGCATTCAAGCACACTCTCATATATACTCTCTCTCTTTCTCTTTCTCTCTCTCTCTCTCTCTCTCTCTCTCTCTCTCTCTCTCTCTCTCTCACACACACACACACACACACACACAAGGCGGGGGAGCTTTCTGAACTCACATGCCCTCTATTCCATAGCAGACCCAAACCAGGCATCCTAGAGGGAAATCTGAACCCAGCGGATATGGTTTTGCACTTGAGATCTACAGTCTTGGAGGAAAGGGTGCTGGGGAGAAACTGATGTTGAGTTCCAGGCAAACCAAAGTGCGTTAGTGCTCTGATTCTGGTAAGCTGGAGTGGGCAACCCCAGCTCAGCTCCTCCCAATGCAACCTGGGATGTTCAGCTAGCCTTGAGTCATAGCAGCTTCATGGAAGCAGGTCCTTGCTGATGGCTCAAGGCAGGACTCACTCTCTCCCACCTCAGGATTCAGAGAGTTCACTGTGAGCAGGGGTACAGGGATGAGTTCTGAAATGGCAGTCACAGAGGTACAGAGCTCCCTACACACTACTGTCAGTCAGTGGCTTGTGGTGTGGGGGTAAGTCATGCAGACTCGATGTGATGCTGCTTCTCCTCTGTTCCCAGGTCTACAGCTGTGCTACTCTGGAGCAAGAATTCCTACGATGCCCATCCTGGAAAAGGTCCCCCAAAAGATGCCTGCAAAAGCTTCTAGCTGTGAGGAGGTGCCGGTGAGTAACCTTTTGAGCCATGGGTCTTATCCCTGATCTCTTCTCTCACATACTCTTATTCCCAGGACTGTCTTGAGTGGCACTGGCCCTGGATTGTTCCCCAGCTCTGTATTTTCCTGGGCAGAAGGCCAGACTGCAGCCCTGCCCTGTCTGATTTGGTCTCGAAGACCAGAAGCCTTGATACTGGAGTCTTAGGGAAAAAAAACCCCAGCTCTGGTTCCCGTAGTCCCAATGGGCTAAACTCAGCTGTCCATATATCAATTAAGGAGACAATATGTTTAAAAGAGACTTAATCAATTGGCACATTTGGGAAGATGGTCAGGCAAAGAGATACAGTGATTCTAAATCTATCCTAAGGCATTAGCTATAAACCGGATGTTTTAGAGGAACAATCAGGATATATGAATATATATATTCATAAATATATGTGCAATTAAGCAGTCATGATCAAGACTTAATATGTGGTCTGGATGATCGTTATCTCAGCTATGATTCTGCAAAATGGTCAGAAGTTGTTACTGTGACCATTTGGGGGAAGCAGTTTGGTTGCCAGCGTTTTCTTGGTCCAGAAGGAAGCTTCCTTATTGTGGATAATTGCTCTGCTCTGAAGGATTGTCTGTTCTGCAAGGCTTCCGACTGCACTGGTTTTTTGGGGAGTGCAAGATAATTGATGTTTAGAACAAGGTCTGGGGAGGTTTGGGAACATTCAGTTGGTCTGGAACTGAGCACTGGAGAATCTGTGAGAGATGGTTAAGTCCCTCTTGGTTTTGTTTTGTTTTGGAGACAGGATTTCTCTGTGTAGCCCTGGCCATCCTGGATCTTTCTCTGTAGATCCAGCCGGCCTCGAACTCACAGTGAACCCTCTGCCTTTGCCTCCCAGAGTGCTGGTATTAAAGGCATGAGCCACTATCACCCAGCTCAGTTAAGTTCTTCTTTGTACTTTCAGCCATGTAGAGGGAATACTTGGGCGAGGTATTGCTGTTGTTATCTCTGTTGTTTTGTTTTTAAAGGCAGATACTTCTTTCGTGCTTATGCCTACATACAGAATCTGTCAGGAGTCTCACCCAAAGTAAAGGGAACACATGCAAAATGAAGGCAGAGGTTTCAGGCTTTTATCCATTCTTAATTACCTTGTGGACCAAGTGAGGCAGGTGTCAATGCTTTGAAGGCAAAAGCCATTTCTAGCTGCCGGCTATAGCCTTAGGATGCTGGGGAATGCAGGTGACCACACTTCTTACTCCACCAGTCAAGTCATATCTCCCTCACCTCCCCCAGTCTCATCCTTCCCCAAGTGCCACTTCAGATGGCTTTAAGCCTAATGTGCTTGCCTAGGCAAGACTGAACCCCCTTCCCAAGCCCTGGCACATCCCAGCAGCTTCAGCTGCTGCCACTGGTTCAGCCCAGGAACATCCAAACATCATCTTTTCCACTGGTTTGAAACAACACTGCCTTCCCTGGGCAGCCTTTCTGGGCAGGCAGCCTTCCTCCTGCTCCATCTAGCCTTCCAGATAGAGCAGTGTGTCTCAGTGCAAGTTCCTGCATGTGCAGGCCCCTCCACTACACCCTTCTCACCCCTCCCTGGTCCTATGAGAACTTTCTGTCTTCTGCCCTTGAACTTGCTCCTCACATTGCACCAACCTCTATAGCTGACCCATGCCTCTGCTGCCACCGTCCATGGCATGTCCTTCTCCTCCCATCATGGGATGTGGCTTCCTGGAGGGCAGTCTCTTTCTCTCCACTGTCTCTAAGTCCAGTCCATGGCCTGGCTCATTTGAGCCACCCAGAAATTTGCAGACTACAGAATCCCAACTCTTAGGTCCACAAGACTCAGAGAAGGAACCGTGCCTGGAACTGAGACACCTAAACTGAGATTTGCCCATCTTACCCACCACCCAGGCTGCACCATAGCACAAGTGAAAGCTCAGGCACTCTAGCCAAGCCTGTCACCACTCTTGGTCAGACCACTACTACCTGGGCTATACCTTCTAGAGATACTTGCCTGTCCCAGCCACACTGACCCCCATAAATAGAAGAGGAGGAGGCAGAGTGGCTGCGAGGGGTCAGCTTGGTTTTCTTGGAGTGGGCTAAACCACACAGGACACTGTCCAGACCCATTCTTGTATTCACATTGTTCCCCAGGGCAGCAGCACGAGTTTGTTGCTGACACTCCACCTCTAGTCAGAGTAAGTGAGCTTCAGGGACAGGACCAGACAGGTGGGGACTTATTCATACATCAGTTCTGAGCCTCGGGAGAAGACAGGTGCTTTCGGCACACCACCAGGGTAGGGTGAGCCCTTGGCTACCTGAGAGAAACAACTCACCACTTTACAGAGAAAAAGCCCCTGGAGAAGGGCACCCCACTATATGCCAACTGTGCACAATTTAGCAACAGCGTAAAAAACTCTTGCTTCTATATTATCAAGGGCTGTGAGAGGGTAATGGGGGGGGGGAAGAACAGAAAGGCTGTGAGGGAGAGGAGAGGAAAACCACAGAAAAAAGGGGAAGTGAACTGGGGGTGTGGCTCAGCAGCCACTTGCCTGGCATGGGACAGCAGAGGGGAGGAGAGCTGAAGAGAGGGGAGGAGAAGAGAGAAAATACATTGAGTAAAAATTGCTGTGTGACCTGGGATTAGTTTCTACACTGTGGGTCTCAGTTTCCCCATCTGTAATGACAAAAGTCCCTGCCCTGGCTATGTGACACATTGAAGACAAGCATACAAGTCCCCTGGTCAACTGTGGTTGATCAGCTGGAACAGGCAGTGCCCATGTGGGAGGATCCCAGTGGGCATTGGATCCCAGAGACCACAGGCTTCTTCCTGAGATTCTCTTTGGAGGGATAAGGCCAGTTAACCAAATGTAATATATGTTTGTTGGAGCCAATCATTTTTCCCTTATTTTCTTGGGGTCTGTCAGGTTGCTGTGTCCTATGGATGAAAAAGACTGAAGCTTGGAGAAATCTGGGCAGGAAAGACTTGCACTGTGACTTACCTGACTCTATCCCCCCTCATGGAACCAACCCTTTGCCTGGGTTTCATACCTAGGAGCATTTGAAATAAGTGGCACAGGGCAGAAATGGCCACTGCCCCAGGAAGCCTTTCCAGGAAGCTGGTCGTGTCCCCACCCAAAGCCATCTTAAACCATCTGACTCTGTCCATAAGAGCATGCAGTAGAGAGCACGCAGGCTCTGGAGCACCAGCTGGGAGGAGTTCCTATGTGGAGAGTGACCAGCAGTCAGTAGTCCCGCCAATGATCTTTCATCCCAGACCCATCCTTTATGGGCTGTTAGCACATTCACATCTGTCATCCCTTCTATCCTGTGAGAGGATCATTTTTCATAGAAGAACTGGGCCCTTGCAGAGGGAGAGACTTTCCCAAGGACACACAACTGATCTTCAGCAAGGACAGGGTGTGAACACAGGTCTGTCCGGTGCCAACAGCAGGGTCATTGTGGGAGTCCAGGCCTAACATCTGCATTTTGTGCCTTCCTGAGACCTAGGGACAGTATGGCGGCAGGGACAGCAAACAGGAGGGCCCTCCACTTATAATTCTGCTGAGCTAAGCCCAGTATACAGGTCCAAGAATGGAGCATGAGGATAAGGCAGAAGGAGACATGTTCTGGCATCAACTCTGGTTTGGACCATATTAAAGGGAAGGAGTGGAAGCTCATGAACCCTCTTTTCCAGGACTTACCTAAATTGCCAGTGCCCCCACTGCAGCAAACCCTGGCCACCTACCTGCAGTGCATGCAGCACCTGGTACCTGAAGAGCAGTTCAGGAAGAGCCAGGCCATTGTGAAGCGGTTTGGAGCCCCTGGTGGCCTGGGTGAGACCCTACAGGAAAAGCTCTTGGAGAGACAGGAGGAGACAGCCAATTGGGTAAGGGCTCCTGGACAGAAGCTGCAAGGGAGAGACCTCTGGAGGGGGGAGGAGAAAGAGGAAAGAACATGGGTGAGGGTAAGAGGTAGTGGTCCTGGGAGGAGACAGAGATGGGCGGTAGGTGGGAACACAGTGGTGGCATAGGTTGGGCAACTG
>JADRCH010000092.1:2240634-2250842 GCA_019843965.1 Rhynchomys soricoides
AGGGCAGCCCCTCTGTATGAAGCAGTACTACAGGCTCTTCTCATCTTACCGGCTTCCTGGCCATACCCAGGACACTCTGGTGGCCCAGAAGAGCAGTATCATGCCCGAGCCTGAGCATGTCATCGTGGCCTGCTGCAACCAGGTAAGTGGCCCATGGCCACCAGCTCTCAGGTCTGGAGGGGATGCAGGGCACATAGTGGCTAGGTGTGCGCATCCATTCCTGCTTCCTTACAAGTGTGCAGGCTGGTCACATACTGTGAGCTTGGGGCATGAAGCCCTCCAAATAGGATTTCCTACTCAGTCTGCCCATTTCTCTTCAGAGGCTGAATTATAAGAATGAAAAGAATATTCAGTTAGGGAATGAATCCTCTGGGTTCATATCCCTAAGAAGGCAAGGACTTAGGGTCATGAATGAGGTCCAGTGTGGCCTTGGACCCTTCATCTTCACGGCTATTCATTTTCATATAGTTCCTGTCCTTCCTGGAAATCAGATGAATGGACAGAGTAAGGACTAACAGACAAGACCTCCCCCGTGTAAGACTGTGGGTCTAGAACTTGCATTTCCTAAGTTCGTGTAATTGCTCACAGTGACCTTGTAGAGGTGGTCCTTTGAGTCTTCATTTGACAGGCAAGAAGGTGAGACTTAGAGAAGCTAACGATGTGTGTAAGAGGAAAACCAAGTCCAGTCAGGTTGTCAGACATGGTTCTGCAGAGTCAATAAGGGTCCCTATGGCAAGGGAACAAGCTGAGCATGATGGTTACTGACCCCATCTGGTGCCTACCACACTATATATCCTGTATGCTGATGCTTCACAAAATGTTTCATGTAGCAAAGAACGAGGGGTTGGAGAAGGGTCTTACTCTCTTTTTTTGTATTGAAAGTTTAAGTTTGACAACCGTCCTTACTTCCCACCCTACATCCTAATTGTCTAATGTTTTCTTCTTGAGCTCACTTCAATAAACTGAGAGCTTGGGGAAAGCCTGTCGTCCGAGGGTAGCTATGACCACTATTTGAGGGCTTAAAAGCTAGCAGGAGGCTTCCTAACACCCTGACCAGCCAGCCACAAAATGAAAACCTTTCTTCATCTTCATTCAAAGAGAGTCAAACCAAGTGTTTCTCAGTCTCCGTATTATCCAAGCCTTCTGGAAACAACCACAAACCAGGCTTCATGGACTTCAATGAGGGTGACAGGTGGGGCAGTTACTTATGAATGAATACTGAAAGGGTGTAGCAGGCTGTGTCGAGAAAGAGGCCCGTTTTGCCAAGTCCAAAGCATATCATAGATGCCAAGCTCACGCGTACACAGATGCATGTGCATAGATATACCTGGTGTTTTGTGTGTTGTTATTTTATTTTGATATTTGTCTACAACTGTTGGCTTGTTGTTGTTGATGTTGTTGTTGATGTTGTTGTTGTTGTTGTTTAGATCTAGAACCACAGCTCTGTCTATAGCTGTTTGATCTAGTCCACTGGGCACTGGATAGGTGTACTGCATTTTACTTATCCAAAATCCAGCCAGGTTCTGTCTGTTGTTTTGCTAAATCAAAAGATCTAATTTGCACACATTTTTTCATATTCTTCCAGTGCACATGGATGTGCTTCTCTAAGCCCTGGGCTAAATTCTGCATATACAAGTGCAGCTGCTGAGTCATAGGCAAGCACTCTTAGTTTTGATTAACACTGCATTCCAACAGTGGTTATTCCAGTTTATACCTGACTCTTGGCAAACATGATGATTTTTGCATACCCTAGGAACCACAAAAAAATAAAATAAAATAAAAAATAAAAATAAAAAAGAGAGGAAGGAAAAGGCGTTCTCATAGTTAGGTCTAATCTGCCCTGTGCTGGGGAGAGCTTAGAGTCGAGTACAGTCACCAGCTTTGGATGTACTCCAAAACTAAACAGCTCAGAACTATAAAACACCCCAGGAACCTTGGGTCTGAGCTTCTCTGTGAAGGCTCCGTGAAGGCCTAGAGCCTTGGGCTGGCTGCCACAAGTGATGTGTTTGACCTGTTTCCCCCACAGTTCTTTGTCTTGGATGTTGTCATTAATTTCCGCCGTCTCAGTGAGGGTGATCTGTTCACTCAGTTGAGAAAGATAGTCAAAATGGCGTCCAACGAGGATGAACGCCTGCCTCCAATCGGCCTGCTGACGTCAGACGGGAGGAGCGAGTGGGCCAAGGCCAGGACGGTCCTCTTAAAAGGTTAGCTGCAGTATCAGCCCATCTTCATCTCATCCTCATGCCCATTAGCTTTTCCTCCTCCAGGGTTAAGCGCACAATCTCATCATTCCCATCAGCCATAGCGCGGGGAGCTCAGCCCTCCAACTCAGGGTGGAGCAGTGGGGAGCCTTCAAAAAGAAGGGACCTATTGAACTTTCATATTCTGTGTGATGATACTCTAGCTTTCTGGGTGAGATAAAGGAGCCCTAGAATTGTGGGTCATCTGGGAATACCGAGTGCAGGAGTTTTGAGAGAGAGGAAGACTGGGGACAACTAGCAGCTGTGTTTTACGGGTGGGATGTGTGGTGTTGATTTGGAGCCCGAGTCACTGAAAGAGCAGGCAGACGGGGCCTTGGTGTGGGGACTGTTTCTGGGAATTTAGTTGGCCTCCCGAACGTGATTCATGTTACTCCAACTGTTCTTATGAAGTATCTAAGCATCCTCTCGAGAAATCCAGTTCCTCTTCCTCGTCCTTCCCTCCCCCTTCCCCCTCTGTGTGTGTGTTCATGTTCATGTATATGTGTGTGTGAGTGCACACGTGTGTGCATGCTTATATATGGAGATCAGAGGACAAACTTAGCCGTCATTCATCAAGTGTTGCCTGTCTCATTTTGAGACAAGATCTTTCACTGTGCTGGGACTCAGTAAGTAAGCAAGGCTGGCTGGCCAGAAAGCCCCAGAGATCCATCTGTCTCTGCCTCTCCCCCGCTGAGAAGTTATACTATGATCAGTGTGGGCTGTTGATGTTATTTGTTTGTTTGTTTTTTGGTTGTTTGGCTGGTTTTGGTCTTTCCAGGCAGAGTTTCTCTGTATAGCCCTGGCTGTCCTGGACTCACTTTATAGACCAGGTTGGTCTCAAACTCAGAGAGATCCACAGCCTTTGCCTCCCGAGTGCTGGGATTAAAGGGGTTCACCATCACACCTAGCCTTGCTCAGTGCGGTTTTTTAAATTTAACTTTACATGTGTTCTTGGGAGTCAAACTGAAGTCCTTAAGCTTGTAGGTCAAGCATTTTTTAATCAACTCAGCTACCTCTCCAGCCCCAGTTTTTGTTTGAATTTTTACTCTTTGCTGCAGTTTCTCCTACCTCCACTCCTCCCAGTGCCCCTTTCTCCGACCTCCCCTCCCCTCTAGATCCATACTCATCCTTAATTTCCAAAAAGGAAAAGAGCAGGCTTCCCAGGGATATCAACCAAACACGACATAACAAATTTCAGTAAGACTAGGCATAAACCCTCATATATAAGGCTGGACAAGGTGACCCAGTAGGAGGAAAAGGATCCCAAGTGCGGGCAAAAAAAGTCAGAGATATGCCAACTCCCACTGTTAGGGGTCCCACAAGAACACCAAGCCATGCAACCATAATGTATATACAGAGGGCCTAGCTCAGACCCATGCAGGGTCTATGGCTGTTGCTTCAGTCTCTATGAGCTCTTATGATCCCTGCTTAGTGGATTCTGTGGGCTGTGTTCTTATGGTGTCCTTGACCCATTTGACTCTTAGAATCCTCCCCCCCCCTTCTTCTTCAGGGTTCCCCTGGCTTTGCCTAGTGTCTGCCAATTTTAAAAGTGTTCAGTCACCCGCTAGAAACTACTCTTCAAGTCAAAGCCATTCTTCGCTGGAGGATCGGTTTCCTTTCTTGCCTATGGTGGACATGGTGTACCAAGAAGCCAGACTTCCAGGGGCCTTACCCACTGTTAGTGATTGCAAAGGACCAGGCAATCATTCAGACTCTGCATGTATGTAACTGAGGAGACTGAGCTAGATCTAGGGAGTGAGAGACAGAGGTCAAAGTCTCTGTCTCCATGCAAGCCAGTGACGGGAACGGGACAAGGTGTAAAGAAGTCCAAGTACACAGGAATGCCATTTTTACCTTATGAAGCAATAGAAACAGCAGGTACCACATGAATGGCCCAGGGCCCAAGTCGCCTTGCTCTAGAAATCATAACAGTAACTGGTTAACAAAGATGCCTGTGCTGGTCAGGTGTCCTGGAGCCTGGCTCCCAGAAGATGTGTGCATTTTTCAGGCCCCTTCCTAAAAAAATTCTTCCTCCGGACTTGGTCACTCTCGGGTAGCATGCCCAGCTCAACTGAGGGGCCAGGGCCTCATGTCCTGCTAAGCTTTCTTCCTTCTAGCAGCACACTGTCATCGTGAGACGCTTTTTAACGATTTGTTTTCATTTCTCTTCCCCATCTCTGAGTGTGTTTGTGTTAGAGAGAGGTAATACACATATAAATGTAGGTGCTCGGGCTAGAGAGATGCTGGAGAGATGGCTCAGTGGTTAAGAGCACCGACTGCTCTTCCAGAGGTCCTGAGTTCAATTCCCAGCAACCACATGGTGGCTCACAACCATCTGTAATGGGATCTGACACCCTCTTCTGGTGTGTCTGAAGACAGCAATGGTGTACTCATATAAATAAAAAATAAATCCTTTAAAAAAAAAATAAAGGTAGGTGCTCATAGAGTCAGGAAGAAGGCACTAGATCCCTGGAGCTGGAGTTACAGGCAGTCATGACCCCTGCGTATGTGGGTGGGTTCTGGGCTAAACTCATGTCCTCAAAAGAACAGCAAGTGCTCTTAGCCCCCAGACCACCCCTCCAGTCCCCTTGACCTAATTTCTTATCTTAAATGACTTGCTATCTTGCAGAAGGCTCTGCTCCTGTCTGGTCAGTGCTCTGCCTCCCCCCACCCCCCCCCCCCCCCAATCTGTAAGGTCTAGAAGGACAGGGACCTGTTTGGTTTAACCTTCAAATCTGCCAGACCAACCACAGCAGTCATGCAGTTGCACATGTTGAATAAAACAATGAAGGCTTGCTAAGGATACTAGGCCCAGACAGAATTACCACTTACCAGTTAATTATTCTTTCTTCTGAATATTGAGCACCTGCTGAATACTTGCTTCTAAAGAGAGGGCTGCAGAAGAAACAGACATATGTGCCCCAAATCCATTTTCACGGATATGACTGCCATGTTGGAGAATTAATAACTTAGAATTTGAAGGTGGTTAATTCCCTCAGGAGACTGTAGTGAACACACACCCGACTCTTTTTCCCTCCGGGGATGGAGACAGGCATCGAAATAATCACCTCTGCTGCCTGGATAGTTTTCACTTTATTAGCAGGCCGGGCCCAAGATGACTGAACGGGTTGCCTTGAGGTCTGAGTGCTTGGGCAGCACTAATCGGAATTAATTTGTTAATGACACTTGCTCTGGTTTTCTGAATGGAAGTGCTGTCTTTAAAGGAAGTTCAGCAGAAAAGCATCACACACACCTCCCCTTGGGCAAATCAATTAATCCAATTAGTACCACTGGCAGTGTCTCTGCACAGTAGGAAACCAATTCCTCCCAGAGTGGCACCCTCTTCCCCAGAGCCGCCACCACTGAAGGGAAACAGGGAAACCATTTCAGAAATGATTTCTGTTTCCAATTGAACTACTGATGGCGGCGTGACCAAGGCCTGAGAGGGAAAAGGAAAAGATGTGGTGAGTCTCTCTCAGGGCAGAAGATCATCAGCAAGGAAGAAGAAGGGATGGAGATCCCTGGGTTTCTTATTTGATCCACTGAGTGGATGCTTGTATCATTTACTGAGATGAGGAGTAGGCTGAAAATGGAGAGATCCTGTCCACACACATTTGATTTGGGTCACCCTGAGTCATCTAAGTGGACGTGTCATGTTAGATCTATGTGTCTGGAGCAAGACAGAGAGAGAGGAAGAGAGGGAGAGAGAGAGAGATCAAAACCGTTATAAATTTGAAAGACATCAGATCCTAAGTATCATTTAAAGTTATGGGCCAGCTGAGATCATCTGGAAATGGAACAGGGTCTTGGGGTTAAGCAGAGAAAGATTCGAAGCAGCCTGGCAAGTACAAGAAAGCCAGAGATTGGAAAGGGGAGGAGGAGAGAGTGTTCAGCCACATGCAAGGCTGGTGAGAGCCTAGGAAAGAATAGCTCAGAGAGGAGCTACTGAGTTTTTCAACCTTGCCGTTGTCTGTGAGCTTGACAAGGCTATGGCGAGAGAGGAGAAATTATCAGTGCATATATGGGTAGAAATGGCAGAAGGGACAGCGACTAGACCCAGCACATGTGGGTGACTGTTCAGAAACTTGGGGATTTAAAAAAGCAGAATACTAGGACATTTCTGGAGGAGGGTAAGGGCCAGGGAACAGATAGTAGGAGAGGCAAGTAAGTGCACAGTTGTGGGCCGGCTAGAGCCACAAAGGAACAGGATAAAGGGAGCTACTGAGGAGGGGGATGGGTAAAAGGTAGGGAATGTTTGCAAAGGTGAAAGCAGACAGAAGCAGGGGATTTGAGACCCATGGGGCTCCAGCTGGCATGGTGGACTATAGGGAGACTCCCAGAGGTGGCTCCTGGTCAGGGGTGGGCAGAATCATGGTGTGAGCTAGGAGAAGTGAAGATGGGGTTCTGAAGACAGAGAAATTGTAAAGTAGCCTCTTGGGGAGGGGGAAGAAACGTCCTCGGAATGATACAGAGATTTTTGGACTCTTTGGGCCCATGTAGGAGGGTTTTGGGAACCATCAGTCTTAGTAAAAGCTATTTAACATTATTACAGTAGAATCGGTACACACACACACACACACACACACACACACACACACACACACACAGAGTTCAGCTTCTCTAAGGAGATGGGATGGGTGGGCAAGCTGGGCTTTGATGCTGGAGTCTGAGTGGAGTAAGCTGCTGTAGTGGTATGCTCAGGCTGCCATAGCCAAGTGTAACAGGCTGTGGCTAACACTAGATTGGATTGCCTCATGGTTCAGGAGGCTGAACTCCACCACCACGGTCCACAGGGCTCTTTTCTCCTGAGGCCTTTCTTAGTGACTTGCAGGTGACAACTTCATCCTGTGACTCCACACAGTCATTTTTATGTGTAGGTCCTTGCTATTCCTGCCTTCTTATAAAGAGACTAGTCCGGTTGGATTAGGATCTAGGCTGGAGAGACCCCATTTAACTTAACAAGCTCTTTCAGAGGTAAGGGGCTGGCTTCGGATAGAGATAAGTTCCCCGGTGTACTATGGTCAGTTAGAGATGAAGTTGGTCCAGGAATAGAGAGAAGGGAATATGGGCTCACACATCCATCCAACGGATGTTCAAGTTGCAGAGAACAAAGATGGCAGTGGTAACGTGAAAGGAGAATGTGATTCAAGAGCCCATATACTCATGCCAGGGAAGAGATTGGTACAGTGACAAGGAGCCGGGGGGGGGGGACCAGGGGAACTGAAAATAAGTACAAGCTCTAGATCCAAATAGAAGGGAATGAGGGACAGGAATTGCTGAGAAGGTACCTATCCAACTTGGCCCAAGATATATAAATATGAAGGAAAACAGGGCACCAAGTGGGAACACTTGGGAGCACTGGGTGGGAGCACTAAGTGGGAGCATCTGGCTCTAGTTGAAGCAGGTGAATGGAGCATTTATACACGGGTTAGCCATGCAGTAGGTGAGGACCAAGTGCTCTTGGGGAATATATGAAGACAGAGAATGGGAAGAATCTCCATGGCCAGTCATGCTCCTCCATTCATAATGTCTAGGAAGTTGTTGTCTGCCAGCTGGCAAGGTTTGTTGGGGCCCAAAGACATTTGGTGTTATTGTTGAGCTATTCCCAAATGTCATAGATCCCAACTCCCAGCCAAAGCCCACCTCCTTTTTTTGCATTGGCACAGGCCAGAGAGGTGCTATCCAGCAGACTGACCATGGGTGCTGCTCATAGGAAATGTACCCCCTAGTCAGAACATGCCCTCCTCCAGTCAGCTGAGAGACAGTGGAGCAGGGGATTGGCCATGTCAGTTCTTTACTTTGCCAGCCTTTCTCCTTCTGGACCTTATCCCTGATCCTCTACACAGCCCTCAACTAGGACTGGTCCTCTCTGTGAGCTCCCAGGTCAGAGAGTCCAGCACTCTGCCTTGACACTGAGTGGCTTATGAGGGGTCCAAGAACCACCAGGGGTTCATGGAGAGCAGACTGCATGTTGCAAAGTCCATTCGTTCCCTAATCCCAAGTTGAGTTTCCCCTCCCAAACCCACTCAGACACCATACCTGGCAAGTACCATCGGTAACCCCAGTATCTATGGTCCGACACTAAGAGTCCTCTGAGAGGCCTTGGTGCCAGGGCATACGGGCTACAACCAGAGACACATTTCAGACAGCATCCTGAAGGAATGTGGAGCCACATACCTGACCTGCCATGGCTTAAGAGGCAGTGGAACCTAAGGCCCAGCAAGCCAGACAGTGAGGTTGTGTGAGTACATGAAAATCCTTTACAATGCTGGAAAAAAAAGAAAAGAGAAGAAAGGGAGGGAGAGAGAGAGAGAGAGAGAGAGAGAGAGAGATTGCTTCCCAAGCTCTAGGGATTTTCTAGCATCGTTAAAGTGGCTAGGATTCCACTTGTAAAGCACACTGTCGCCCTCCAGTGAAGCTGTGGTTGGGATCCATTTATTCAGATACCAGCCTCAGCCACACAATAAGCTCCTCACTTTGTTCACAGCTTTGACCTGGGCGATTCCGTCCTGTATCAGAGTTTTCATTTTGCCTATGATGTAGAGATATTTTTGTCCACGTGGCCTCTGCAGCATCCTAGCCTTAGAGGTAGTGGCTGGGAGCCCAAGGCACCTAGCTCCCCAGCCTGAGGTCTATATTACAGGGGGAGAAGGGCAGAGTCTGAAGATGAACTTAGGGCCTCAGAAGGACCTGTGCATCGTTAGAGGACCCTTCTCCCCACCAAACTGTGAAACTGTGGCCTCCTGAACCCAGGAGGAGCTAACACCATTATCATGGTCTGGAAATTTAATTAGACATTCAGCCCTGAGTCTGGAAGACTACAGTGCTTGTCAATTTGTAAGAGAGGTATGGCCAGCTTGGAGAGGCCCCCCGAGCCCTCCAGCTTTCCTGGGCTCTGTGTGGTGAGCCTGGGAACAGACCTTACAGGCAGATGCTCTCCATTTACACAGCCTGTAAATATTTATCCCCAGCAGCCAATTAGAGGCAAGGCATTGCTTCCAAGGAGGGAGCTGACAGAAGGTGGCTGCAGCTGCGTGAGGCCATGGTCATGGTTTACAAGAACCACTCAGGAAGGGGGCAGAATGCTCTTTAAATATTGTCATCCAGAGCTCAGCAAGTCTGTTGGCTTTAAAACCAATTACACATTAGCAATAACAGCATCTCTGATTTAATTGGCCCAGAAAGACCTCCTGAGCTTTCAAAGAGGAATATGATTTTCTTTCTCTAGGGAGGGAGGGTCTGGGCTATGCCCCCCTCTGCAGTAGAAGCACAGAGGTCTTGTAATGAGTGCAGCCAGAGGGGCGAATGAAAGGTCTAGAGCCAAAGGTCTACTGTTGACCAGCCCCTCTTGTCAGCTATAGTCTGGGGTTTCTGTTCCATGGTGGAGACCCCAGCCTCCTCCATGGGTATAATGGGGCATGGGACCTGGTAACTGGTGTACCAAGGATGTTCACTATGTGAGAACTCTTATAATGTTTAGGAGAGGTCTCTGGGTCATTTTGCCCAAGGCCCACATGTGTGCTGCCTGTGTAGTAAGAAAGAGACAATGGCCTGCAGAACTGTAGGCTTGATGGCGCTCTTTCTTACATGACATCCTAACTTATTAGCCTTTTACCTTAGGTACATTTTGTCTCCCCTGCCTTCTATATATCCTATTCCACACGCACGCGCATACACACACACACACACACACACACACACACACACACACATGCACCTTTTAAAAAATTTCTCTGACCTTTACTTCTCCAGCCTTTGCCTCCCATTTTAAGCATTTGAAGTCTAAAGCATCTGGGAAGTGGGTTTTGCTTATCTGCCACCCTTGTCCCCAGTTCTAGAGCAATGGGACTCTTTATCTCTCATTGAAAACAAATTTTGGGGGCTAGGCATAGTGGCACACACCTTTAGTTCCAGCACTGGGGAGGCAGAGGCAGAGGCAGAGGCAGAGGCAGAGGCAGAGGCAGAGGC
>JADRCH010000092.1:2253687-2290111 GCA_019843965.1 Rhynchomys soricoides
CTTCTCCATATCAGTGGGGCATATTGGTGAGTCTGTTTGGGGGTCCATTGTTGTGCGTGTTTATGATCTGGCCATGCTTACGCACTTATGCAATGGTCTTGAAATCCAAAACACTATCCTGATTCCTCTAACTTTATTCTTTGTCAAGATTGTCTTGGCGATTTAATTTCCTTTCCCTCTTCATATAGACTTTCAAATAATCTCATCTCTATCTAGAAAAAACATTCTGCTAGGAGCTTGATGGAAATTCTGTTAAACCCACGTATCCATTTGGTGTTCATTCTTCCTTCAGCATCTAGTAGAATTCTACAGTAAAGTCATCAGAGCCTAGAAATTTATTGTGAGGATGGGAGGGCACATAAACACACAAAGTCCTTACTTTCCTTAACACTTATAAGCCCATTTCAATTCTCTATTTTGTTCTTAATGCATGGTGGATGTTTTATACATTCAGGAATTGGTCCAATTTATCTAACTTGTCAGATTTACGTGTGTAGCTGTTGTAATAATTTTAATTGTATTTTTATATCTATGGAGGCCTAAGTGATGTCATCCATTCTGTTGCTGGTATTGGTGATTCATTCTTTCTCTCAGTCTCTGTCTGTGTCTCTGTCTCTCTCTCTGCCCCTGTCTCTCTCTGCACACGCGTGCGCACACAACACAGCCCTTTAAATCTCTCTTTAACTGATTTACCTGAATCTAATCTTTAAATTGTGTACTTGTATTTCATTCATTGTGGTGCATATTTTATAATTCTATTGTGATTCTCCTTTTAACTCGCGGATTATTTTCAAGTGCATTGTTTAACATGCAAATGTGTGTAATTTACTGTTGTTTCCTGTTATTTGTTTCTATTTTGTTTCCATCAGGAAACAAACACAGCTTTCCCATTTTCGAGGGCTGTCCTATGGCCTTGATGTAGTCTGGTTTGCCATATGCTCAGCAGGTGTTTTGAAGGAATGTCCGTTTGCTATTGTTGGATGAATTATTATGTAAATGTCAAACACCTCCTCTTGGGTCGTGGTGTTGAGTTCTGTGTGCTCGCTAACTTTATACCTAGTTGTTGTGTTCACCAGTGGCTGAAAAGTGCTGATGTCTCAGCTACAATAGAACATTTCTAGATTTTTCCTTTCTGTTCTGTTTTGCTTCACATACTTGCAAGTATGTGTTACTTATACCATATGCATTGCCATGTCCTCTTGCAGATTTCCCCTTTATTTTATATAATTTGGTCCTAGCTCTCCAGTTCTGTATATTTGAAGTATACAGCACACTAATTCAGATTCATGTTTTCTTTTGGTTAATGCTTACATGAGATAGTACTTTCTTTTTTACAGCAAATTTATGTACTATTTGACAGTAAGCATGTGGAAGCATGGGGCTGAGTAACAGTCTAATATATCCTACTGCCGTCTGCCATTATTTCTAATTGGTGTATTTAGATTATTTATACATAAAATAGTTATTAACATGTTTTGGCTTAACTCATTTTATATTTTTGTTTTCTCTGTCTTTTCCCTTGATTTTGACTTTTCCTTCTTTCTTGCCTTCCTGTGGATCACATAGTCTCAAAAAAAATTCTAGTGTATTAACATTGTTTGTATAACCTTTCTAGATGCTCACATAAGTATTGCCTTGGGTTTATACAACTAACCAGTCTGTTGTGTTGAACGAGGCCGCTCTGGTGAAGTGCAGAAAGCTTACCACTTTCCCTTCATTTATGATACAGTCATCTTGTTGTGTTTAGAGACCTGTGAATCATTGTTATAGCTAGCTTTATGCTAAAACATAAAGAACTCCAGTGAACTTCTCACTCAGGTTCTCACTCTTCCCTATGTCTTTTAGGATAGACAGGCTAGAGATAAATTCTCTCCCCTAGCCCAGGATCAAAGGCAAGCGCCCTACCAGTGAGTTAGCCTGTCTGTCACTTTTCAGAAGGCTTTGATTTCTCCTCTGTGTTAAAGGGTTTCTGTTTAGTAGAATTCTGTTCCCACTTCTCCTTCCATCCAGCCCCACAGGGTCTAGGAGGAAGTCAGAGGCTGCTCTCATCACTTTTCTCCACAGATAGTGCCATTTCTGCCACTGCTTCCAGTACCTGCCTCTGTTACTGGTTTTCATAAATCTGATATGACACGTGTTGGCATAAATGTCATTTAACCTACTCTGTTTGGGTTGCTAGTCTCTTCGATCTTTAGATGGAGGGTTTCTACTAATTCTGGGAGCTTTAGCCATTGTTCCTCTGAGTACTTCTTGTTCTGTTCTCTTCCTCCTCCTCCTCCCCCTCCCCCTCCCCCTCCTCCTCCTTTTCCTCCTCCCCCTCCCCCTCCTCCTCCTCCTCCTTTTCCTCCTCCTCCTCTTCCTCCTTCTTCTTGGAATTTGATGAAGTAATTTACATCTTCTATGTTACAGGTTTTGTAGGTAGGTGCTGTTCATTCTTTCCCTCTCTTGTCTTTTTGATGTTACCCCACCTTCAAGTTCCCTTATCTTTTCTTTGCCTACATTCTGCTCTTGAATCCAGCTACTGACTTTATACTTTTATGTTTACTGGCATTATATATTTACTTCTAAATGTTTTTGTTGTTGTTGTTGTTTTTCAAGACAGGGTTTCTCTGTGTAGCCCTGGCTGTCCTGGAACTCACTCTGTAGATCAGGCTGGCCTCGAACTCAGAAATCTGCCTGCCTCTGCCTCCCAAGTGCTGGGATTAATGTCTAAATGTTTTATTTGGTTCTTTACATCTTTTTTTTAAAAAAGAGTTTCTGTTTATATACAGATGCTATCTATATATGCTGATGCTGATGCTATATATGGTAACATTCTGACTTTTTTTTAAAAAAAAAAAAAAACAACTGTCTTTCAAACATGTTCAAAATTGCTTATTGATGCACTTCATGATTACTGAATTTAAAAATGTATGTCACATAATTTGAACACATCCTTCACTTTGCTAAGGTCAAACTTTCCCCAGTCTTGTGGTGACTGGTTTCTACTGGAACTTGGGTGACATGTGTTATGGGGCCCTGAGTGTTATGTAAATCTTCTGATTCAATTGTCTCACTCTGTTACTGATGCAGCACGTGGTGGGAGAGACATTACCTCATCACATCTCAGTGAAGGCAGATATCCAAGTCCTTCATCCTGTCACACTCTGGTTAGGGAGGTAGTTCTTATTGCTGCTAAATAAGGATTCAAGGTCTCTACAGGCTTTCTGTGGTGCCATGTGAAAGATGGTAGGGTGGACTGGTCACCATTTAGTGGAGATGGAAGTCCCTGCTTCCATGAGAGACCACGGCGTCTCTATCCTCAGAAGTGGCAGTGCTTCAGTGATAGCACACTAGGTTCTCTGCTGGCCTTGAGGTGGCAGCAGGGATAGAGCTGCTGGGTTATGGGTATGCGTAGAGTTGGGGACTTGTACAGTATTCCTGTTGATATTTGGCTGAACTAGAAAGGCTATTATCTAGGGATCTTCTTTCTTGTGTGTGTGTGTGTGTGTGTGTGTGTGTGTGTGTGTGTTTTCAGGTTTGCTTTGCTTTCTGTTGTTTGGTTTGCTTTGCTATTGGGGGTAGGGGACAGGGTCTCTCTATTATATAGCTCTGGCTGGCCTCAAACTCACAGAGAAATACCTGCATCTGCCTCCCAAGTGCTGGGATTAAAAGCAAGTCCCACTACACCCTGCTTACTAAGAGTGCTCAATTCTACTGTGGATAGAGAAATCGGGTCTGTGTAGGAACTTTGTTCTCGTATGTGAGTGTTCCCACTTGTGTTTTCATATTTCTGATTTCTTCTAATCCAGATGTTGACTATTTTAGATAAAAAGGAAGGGAGAAGTATCTGTGTTGGTTTACTTAAGATGCCACAACAAAAACATGACAGACTGGGTGACTCGAGTGTCTTTCTAACTTACAGGACCTGGGAGTCCAGGATCAAAGCATCAGAAGGATGGCTTCTCCTGCAACCTCTCTCTTGGTTGCAGGCTTCCACCTTCCCTGTGTTTAAAAGGCCCTTTCTCTGTGTCAGTATCACGGGTGCCTCTCCTTACGGAGCAGTCTTGTCAGTGGATTACAGCCCCTGCTTATGGCTTCATTTAACCCCAGTTACCATTTCAATGGTTCTTTCTCAAAATTCAGGCATAATGAAGGTTAGATCTTTAATATGTGATTTTCAGGGAGTACAGGTCAGCCAACACACTCAAAGGACCCATCACTACGCAGCTTTTTAGTTTGTGAGATTCCTGTCTGGAAGACTTTCCTCTTTCTATCTCCCAAAGTCTTCTTATGTTTGTTTTAAATATAATATTTATCTACAATATCCAGTGATAAGGATGGGGGAAAACCTAGTCCATTTTCCTGGAAGACAAGACTCTCCTTTATGAAAGATTTAAAGGAGTTTTTTGTTTGTTTGTTTTTTGTTTTTGTTTTTTGTTTTAGATTTATTTATTTCATGTTTGAAAGTACACTGTCATTGTCTTCAGATACACCAGAAGAGGGCATCGGATCCCATTATAGATGGTTATGAGCCACTATGTGGTTGCTGGTTGCTGGGAATTGAACTCAGGACCTCTGGAAAAGCAGTCAGTGCTCTTAACCCCTGAGCCATCTCTCCAGCCCCATAGAAGATTTTATAACTCAATTCAAATTGGTTCTAATTCACAAGAGGCAGGTTTCATTGATAAAGACATACTTTTGTTGGCATCTCAGCCCCTGGGAACTGGGATGATAAAGATCGCCTCTTCAAGGCCATAGATTAGGGGAAAATATCAAATGTCTCATAGAAATTTTATCTCCCAAAAGAAGATATAGTCCACTGTTTTAAGAAGGAGAATTGGCCCGGTAGTGGTGGTGCATGCTTTTAATTCCAGCACTCGGGAGGCAAAGGCAGGCGGATTTCTGAGTTCGAGGCCAGCCTGGTCTACAGAGTGAGTTCCAGGACAGCCAGGGCTACATAGAGAAACCCTGTCTAAAAAAAAAAAGAAAGAAAGAAAAGAAGGAGAGTTGTTAAAATGGGTATGGTGAACAATTAGAAGCTCCGTGTCTCTAAGACTTCCAGACCTCATCTCCATGGAAGGAAATGTGATTTGTACCATTACTTGATGCACACCAGAGAAGGCAGGACTCCTAGACAGGGCTGGGAATATATATATATATATATTATATAATATATGTATATATATTTGTGTGTGTCTGTGTGTGTACAAGTGTGCATGCCTGTTAGAGAGCAGGGCCTGGGAGTCTGAGCTTCTAAGGCAGAGGCCTAAGATATGTATCTTTGTACATCTGAGTAAGTCTGGCAGCTTCTAACCTCCGGGCCTCTGGAATTTCCACACCACCGAAGCTGTGAGCCCCTGAGTGTGAGCGTCAGAAGAAACTCAAGTCCTACCTCTAACGAGTAAGTAGAGGCTTCTTGAGGAAGATTGAGTCAGTGCGTTAAGCAAGCCATGGTGTGCTCCACGTGGAGGTCATGAGACAAATGACCCCTGCCACCAACCTCAATCCCACCACCCAGTGCTTCTATTACACTTGGGCCTCACTCATGGTAGATGAGTTTGGATGTGCTTTATTTTCTGCCTTTCACAATAAACTTGTCAGTATTTGACAGATCAGCACTTGCATTCGGAGAGCTCATTTGCAAGGCCACCTGGCTGCCGGGCTCTCCTGTCCTGCTCCCTTTTCAGCCTGCCTAATGAGCCAGGGACTGGTTCCTGGTGAGTGGTACTGAGCTTCTGGGCCAGACAGGGCCAGCATCTGATAGTAGGGTCTTGGCTCCTCCTCAGGAATCTTCCTCTGTCTGAAGGAGGTCAAGCCACTACCATGGAGAGGAACAGTTCTTTTTCCCTTGGAAGCCTGTGCTGTGTGGCTGGGGGGGGGGGGGGGAGTGTCTCAAACTTTCACTCTCCCATCCAGAGGTTGGATCAGGCTTGCAGCAGCTTCCTTCCTAGCTGGACGAACTAGCTATGGGCTTTCTGGAGTGCTACAGCCTGCCTAGCCCACACTGCTTTGAGCTTAAATCTAAGAAATTCTGGTTAAGGAAGACACAAAGTCAGGCTTTTAGTATTCACCAAGGAATGGCCAGGAGGGCAACAATATATAGCATTCTAGCTGCCCATGGTCTTTCACCAGCCAGCAAGGTCATGTTCTTCCCATGTTCTGAGGCATCCTTGGCTCTACTCCAAGCACATACCCTTGGCCCAGATCTTCTTGCTAGGAGGACTCCTCATTCCTGAGTCTGACCTTCTTGGTGTTCTGCTTCAAACCTGGGCTTGGGGTTGTATGTCTGGAACAAATTCAGCCTTCTCCAGTCACTGGGCAATTATTATCAAGCCCCGTGTTTAAGTAAGGTCTTAGAAATGTCCTACAGTCAGGTTATTTAATTTCTTTTTTCCTTGACCTGCAAGTGGGACATGATACTGTTATCAGTCTCCTATTACGTATAGCATGCATGCCTAAAGGGTAACCAGCATATAACAGGTGCTCAGCAAAGGCTGGCTAATAACCTCACATCACTGAGGTCATCTGGCCTCATCTAAATCCCATAAGCTTCACCCTTTAGCTGGAGGATAACAGGTTTATCCCTAAGCTCCACCCATGTGGCTGGAGTCTGCTTCCAGCCCTCCCACCAGCCTGGCTATTAATTCCTTTCTGGATGCTTCTCCTCTCCCTCTGACTATTTGGATCTGACACAGGACTGACCAAGCAAATCTTCCCCATGTTCTGAAGGTGCTGTCTCTACTGGGAATCTAAAGAGACCCTCAGTACAGCATACCACATAAAGCTTACTGCTACGGCTATCTTCATGGATGAGTGTCAGAGAAAAGAGGGGGATCGGGGTGTGGAGAACCCTATAGTAAAGGGGAATCTCTATTCTGTTCCCAGGCTACCCCATCTCCTACCTCTCCACTAGGCTTATGAGCAATGGGCCATAGATTCTGGTCCTTAGTGGGGCCTTGACCATTCCTATAAGGCTGCTGAGCTGCTGCAGGCTTAGCTCTTACCTGGTCATAGATCTCACTCCCGTCGGGGCCAGGCTGAGGAAAGTGCCCTGAAATCCGTTACTAACTATGGATACTCTTCTTTGCCCACACTGAACAGAGGTCTTATCTTCAATGAGTGCGCAGACATGGAAAAGTACCCAGACCTGGGAGGCTGCATGACAACCACCTTGAGGACCTAGGATGGCAGCAGGGTCACACACTATGTACAGAAAACGGCAGGCATATAGAGGGGTGACACAGCCCTGTGTGCAGGAGCTGCAGAGTGTGGTGGAAGATGGGAAGGGCTTCCTGGAAGTAAAGAGAAGGATCTGACCCAGCATACCCTCCCTGTGCTCTGAAGGCACAGGCTAGACTGGGAGCCCAACCCTTCCCCAACCCCACCCCTCACCCCCCACCCCCCACCCCCACCTACCTCCTCCTCCTGCCACATAGAACACAGTGCAAGGCTAAGCATCATGAGTATCTTCAAGTCAGAGAAACAAGGGACATGGTGGGGAGAAGAGGCACTTGGCTTTCTTGCCTCTAGATTTTATTGGAAGAATTTAGATCGTTCTAGCGAGAGGAGGCTGGAAGTTGCAGTTTTAACCCTTAGTCCACATGCAAAGCTAAAGTCAGGGTCCTCTGAGGGAGTGGAGGAGTATGGATCCAGGCAGTAATCGCTGCCAGGCAGTGAGTGCATGGCAGTGTCTGTGCCTAGGGCACTCTCACCCTGGCCCAGAGGCTACAGGGTGTCTCCATTCTGTTACAGCATCCGTCTCCACAAGCCATGCTCAGCCCTCTCCTCTGGGCCTTGAAGTATCTCCTTGGAATTTTAGATCAAAGCTGTGAGGTTTTGGCTTATGATGGTCTTAAAATTCTGATGAACTTGAAAGCAAAAGGTGGTTTACTAACACCCATGACCAGGGCGGCGTGGTGGAAAACATACACTACCTCCAGAATGTCACCTGTATAGAAACAGCAGAGGCGGCAGTAGATGTCCAGCTTGGTCCCACCTGCCAGGCGGGCTTGTCAATCTCTTGGGGAATGTTTGAGGTTTTCTGTAAGAATAAGTGGTAGGCTCTCTTGGGTGACATACATTCTGCACATTAAGTGGCTTCTAGCCTATCTGTCCTGATAAGTGAGGTCTATTGCCTCAACCAGTCCCAGCAAGCTTATTAAGTTACAAGATCAACTGTAGTCTTGCCAGCTTCCCTGAACTCTGACTCTGAACCAACAACCCCTGTGGGTGATGGAGGGCAAGCAATACTTTTCTTTCACATTCTAATGGGAAATTGCCTAATTTAAAAATTCCAGGAACAAATTTAAGTACTCGGAAAAAGTCAGAGTCAGTGATCAATGTGCACAGAGAAGGTAATGTCTGTGCCGGAGTGGAGTGCAGTTGGATGGGGGAGTGGGAGCCTGCACAGGCCTGAGGACTGAAGCATCCGCCTTCATTTGGGCAGGCAGAACCAGTGGCTCCACACTGGGTGAAGCTCTGGGCACTGCTAGGGGCCAACAGTCTTGACCACTGGGTAGAGCAGAGGTTAGGACAAGACATCTGACTGCATGGTCCTGTCTAGGCTGGCAGGCTGCTGGCAGCATGTGAGACTCTGCAGGGGCCTCAGACTGAGGCCATACTCATCTGTCCTACAGACTCCACCAACCGGGACTCCCTGGACATGATCGAGCGCTGCATCTGCCTGGTATGCCTGGATGGTCCAGGGACTGGAGAGCTCAGTGACACCCACAGGGCCCTCCAGCTCCTTCACGGTGGAGGCTGCAGCTTGAATGGAGCAAATCGCTGGTATGACAAGTCCCTGCAGGTAAGTGCCCTGTTAATGGTCCTGCAACTGCATCACCTCTTCTGAAGAAGGCCAACGGTGCATGCTCTTGCTGTCTTCTGACATTCAGACTAAACTAGTGATGCTACCTCTAGACTAGCCACGTGTAGAACCCAACTAAAACCCCCTGACTGTCCGGCTACAGTGTGGGGAGAGCTTGGTCACACCTGGGCTCCTCCCACTTCCATACACTTTGGGGTACATTACTACCACCCATTCACCCAGTAAATCTTCAGCAGTTAAACAGGATTCAGGTCTGACCAGAGATGCCAGTTTTTCTGAATGTCCACCACCTGGCTTGACCGTTTCAACACACCAAAAAAAGCAGGGCAGCCCAGCATCCGATAAATGCATCCTAAGGAACAATCAAATAATTCATAGCTTTTCATTCACATGTGTCATGATAACATCTTATGTTGGTTTAGAGGAAAACACTCTTGCAAATGGATTGTGCTCTAGGTTGGCCATTCCAGACCTCTAGCCCCCTGCAAACCCTGCAACCTGCCAATAGCTAATACAATTTTGTTTATTTACAATGCCACCACACTCTCACAGTGACAGTAGAAAAGCAAGTTAACCATCCCTCTGGGTTGGGCCAGCCCACCTCCATAAGCATTTCCCAGCAGCACCTCATTTTCTCCTAGCCCCAGCCCTGAATTTGGTGTCTTATCTTCTTTATTGGTTTGCATAGTGATTCTGTTAGTTCTGACGAGTTCTGCTGCTGCTGGGCTGGCTGGTTAGCCTCCACAGTGATGCTAATGGCTTGGAATCTTTCACAGAGCAGTGGTTGGAATGAAATTGTATAATGGATGCACGGGACACAGAGCACAGCAAGTGTTAGCTACGGTTTTTCAAAGACCTAATTTCCTTCCTTTAAGTGACAGGGACGAAAAGGTGCCCATAGAGTGTGGGCACAGGTTCTCCATTTTGCAGATAAGACAGAAATTAGGTGATCCAGGGGTGCTACCAAGGTGTCGTGGACCTGAGCTTGAGGGGATGGAAGATGAGTCTCTCCATGTTAAGAAAGATCGCTGGTTGAGGGAAAGAGTCAGAGAGCAATGCATACTTAGAGGCGCTCTGTGGGTGTGTGGTTGCTTGTTGGCTAGATCATTGAGAAACACTGAGATTCCGGTGTCTGGCACAGATAGGCAAGACTGGGGGAAAGGAGGGAAGAGGCAGCTTAAAATAGGCAGCTCAAAATGTGTGTGCTGTGGTTCCCGGGAATGCTTTCAGCAAACACCCAGGAGCTCATTCTTTTGCTCATCTGTTTGTTCATTTACCAAGGGCAGACATCGTGAGGAACTCCAGAGTACCCCACTTCACGTGAGGTACAGTTCAAGAGTCAAGCCTCATCTTTCCCATTATTTTTTCTCAATACTTTTGAGCCCTGAGAATAGTCCTTTCCCAGGTCAGCTCAACATAGTCTTTGTAAAACTATGCAAAGGGGCCTAAGGTATCTCCACAGTGTCTGTGGATCCTTTCTCTCTAATCTTCATCTCAATCCTGTGAGCTGCTTTACTGGGCTGGTTTAAATGAATCCTCAGGTCGAGGGGTTCTGGTTGATGTTTCCTCTGTCAGCTGACACAACTGCAGACTAAGATGGGTTGGCTATCGAATAGAGAAAACATGCTTCCCACACCTTTCCCACCAAAGAACCTGTTCTTTCTCCTTACAAATCTTCTTACCAGCAAATCACATCATTATATTTTATTTATTTATGCAACACAATTACCAGTAGCTCTGGAATGGACACTAGATCTTGGGAATAAACTCAGTGGTGGCCAATAGGAGCTGAGTCGGTCTATTAGGCAAATGGTTGCTGAAAGCACAGGATAATCGTGTCTGCTGTGCATGCAATAAAGGATAAACAGGACTGAGCACACACTCGGCCCTATAGACCGTGCACCAGACAGTATGAGCTCGCTAAGAACCCTGCACTGCTGCAGCGGGGAACTTGGGCTGCCCTTCCATTGCCCAGAGCCCCATACGAAGAGCTTCCTTGAGACTCCCGCACTGTTGGGTACTTGCGGCCATCTGCAGCATCCTTGTTAGGAATCAACAGTCCTTGGTATCCTTGGAGGAGAAATGCCCCCAAGAGGTCAGGGGGTCCTAACCCAGGCCCAGGTCAGCTCACCTACCTCTTCTCTGTTGCAGTTTGTGGTGGGCCGAGATGGCACCTGCGGTGTGGTGTGTGAGCACTCCCCATTTGATGGCATCGTCCTGGTGCAGTGCACAGAGCACCTGCTGAAACATATGTGAGTCTGGGCAGAGCAGAGGAAGACCTCAGAGGGCTGCCATGCCGAGCCAGGAAAAACTGGGGTGTCAGTCCAGAAAATGGCTGAGCCAAAGATGAAATTTGGAAAGAAGCTCAAAGACTGTAAATGAGTGTTATGAGCCACAGATTGGAGGTGCAGGTTGGGCAGGAAACTCAGGGCAGGCAAGGGGAAGTGGGGGATCCAAGCATTGATCCAGGAAGCTTAGATCAATCTTTCTTCTTGGCCCTGAGACAGTGCCAGGTACCTGGTGGCCCAGCACAGAGGGACATCTCCTCCATCACAGGCTAGATCCCCAGCTTCCATGCTGCTAGGCTGAAGCCTTGCTTGTCTACCCTTTAGCACACATTTCTTCTAGCTTTTGTGGTGTTGCTCACTCTCTTCTCAGATGTAGGTTCCCAGTCTCTTCCATAAAAGTCTTTGGCGTGACAGAGACACAAACTAGCCTTTGGAGACACAAAGCTCAGCTCGCTACCACATTACCAATTCTCTTATAAGGACAGCCCAAACATGGCTGAACACTACAGGTGAAAGTGGATAGGCTCCTGGCTCTCTCACAAACGGAGTTTGTTTATCTGCTCAGCGGGCAGCTCAGATACCCTAAAGTTCAGGGGCCCTGCACAGCAGCAGTAAGATGCTTGCACAGGAAAGCCATGCTGCCCACAGCCCTTGGCTCTGGGGACTCAGGAGGTTGTCCTTTTGTGACTGCAGGATGTCAAGCAACAAGAAGCTCGTCCGAGCTGACTCAGTGAGTGAGCTCCCTGCCCCAAGAAGGCTGAGGTGGAAATGTTCCCCAGAAACTCAAGGCCACCTTGCCTCCTCAGCAGAGAAACTTCAAAGGTGAGGGAACCCCTAAACGTCCCCACCCCCAATAGCCGCTGAAGCATCCTGGAAGATTCCAAAGGCCCCTAGGACTCTGCCCCTCTCCAGGCTCCACCCATTCCCATTCCTCATAGAGAGGTAGTCAAACTAAAGAGGAGTTATGGGTCTCAGGAAATAACCTTGCTCAAATGTCTACCATTTTCATAAAATGCAAACCTGAAGCTATTTTTTTCCTGCAGGTTTCACCTGACTAAGCAGATTCAAGGCTGGGAACGGACTCCCTGCTTTGAGGGAGTAATAAACAACTGCTTTGAATAGGTCATTTGAATCCAAGCTATTTCAATTTGCTTGAGTTTACACTGCAACTTGACAAGGGGGCATTTTTCCCAGGGGAGGAGCTGGCTCTGGCCATAGCAGACAGAGGCAGAAGGTCTCCACAGGAACTGCTGTTGTAGGTCCCTGTGTGGGAATCCCCATTCGCTCACTCATCATACTTGAAGAGCTCTATCCTGTGTGCTCCAGGTCTGTGGTAAAACACTGGGACCTCAGAAATGAATGGGCCTGGGCTTATCCTCCATAGTCTAGCAGAAGAAACAGATCAAATCATGTACAAGCCATGAAATGCCAAAAACAAAGAGACATGGAGGCCCAAACCTGCAGATAGACAACGAGTTAAATTCTGCCTGGACAGTGGGTGAGGGTTTCAAAGGAGGGGTAGCAGCATGAGGGGCTTGTGTACAGAGAAGAGTCGGGACAACGACTTCTTTAGGCCTCTATAGGTTTAGAAAATCCAGGCTGGTATGGAGACAGCAAATGAGAAGATGGCTGGAATTGGAACATAAGAGACAAGCTGAGCCATCTTGTGAAGAGACTGCCCTGCCTATGATGAGGTGTTCCTCCGGCTTAGGAGTTGTTGGGGAGCCAGTGAGGAGTCTATGGGGGTAGCACAGGTGGGCAGGGCACAGTGTGGCCAAGCTGGTAAGGCCAGGATGGAGACACTCCTCTCTTGGAGCTGCTATAGAGGCAGCCTGGCTCTAGTGAATGAGGAAGAGGTCTCTGGCTGTCTATGGAATGTTGTTGATATCTTATCTTTTATGGTGGGGCTCCACAGGGAGTGGGCTTCCAGAAGAAGGAGACAGAGGAAAAGAGCTGAAGGGTATGCTTATTCTCAGGGACCTGTGTGCTCCTATGTCCACCAGCTTCTCCCTAATGGGGCATGAGGTGTTGCTTGGACCTACACAGTCCATGGGGGATGGTGGTCTGAGGTGAGCAGAGTCTGGAGAAGGGGGTTTCTAAGTGGCCATGGTGACAGAGAAATCTGCCCAGGGAGTCTGTCAAAAGGTCTTTCCTGTCCCAAGCATCTGCATAACTCCTGGGAGCTCAGCTCATGTGAGGCAGAAGGACTCAGCTAAGCTGAGTGATGGATAGAAGATGTAGCATTCCAGGGACAGTGTGTGTCTGGGCAGGTTACTCTTCTAGAAGCTGTGCTCACACCTGGCTGAGCCGGTGACACACACCTTGCTGGCAATGTCCCCCACACCCCATAGACATCAGACCAGACCCCAAGCTCATTATAAGAGAGAATACTAGCCAATACAGGAGTGGCACGGGCATTTCTGTGTAGACACAGGGAAGTTTCCTTACACTCTCTGATAATGATAGGCATATCCTGGGAAGCATGCCCAAGTGAACTGTCAGATGCAGTGCTTTAGAGTCAAGAAGCATCCTGGAGGGAGGTGTGGCTATTAGGGTGGGGCAGAGGGTTAGAGGAGACCAAAGCCAGCTGCACAGAAATGTTCCCATCCAAGCCAGATTTCAAACAAGAATAAAGTCTAGAAGCAGAAGGGAGGTATCACAAATGAGGGGCTGTCTGAGCTATGGTGTAGGGGTCTGGGTCTCACAGGGGCTGCCTTACAGAGCTAAGGAGAATCGATTGGGTAGGTTAGCAATCACTGGATAAGATGAGGCTTCTGTTAACAAGTAAAACAACAGGTGAGTAAAGCTCCAGTCCTCACCGGAGATACCACGTCAGTCAGATCCCAACTATTTCTGCCCCAAAGCACAGCAAGGAGAGACTGGATGAGAAATTAACTGTTAGGACAGCTGGGTGTCCACAGGGACACTGGACCTCACACAGTTCCTACACAGGTCATATAAATGGTCTTTTTCAGGCCTGCTTTGTAGGCAGCCAGAAGGTCTGTGTGTGGATGAGGCCTACTCTGCCCATGCAAATGTCTCATTTGCATGCTCCTCTCACCTTGCTGCTGCAGCCAGGCCCACCTCTCCCTAGAAGGGTCCCTCTGGGATGAGCTCATCTGCCTAAACAAGCCTCAGTTCCAATGTGCCTTCTGCCATTTGCATAGGTGAAGGTACATCTCTGACACCTTAAGGTGTGTCTGAATGATAAGGGCTATGCTATGCTTCTGGATATGGATCAGGATCAGAAAACATGGGTGGGTTCTGTGGTATAAGGGTCTTATCTTGCATGCAGAGTATCTTCTTTCTCTTCCACAGAATAGTAAAGAATCTGGATTTCATTGTTTATAAGTTTGACAACTATGGAAAAACATTTATTAAGAAGCAGAAATGCAGCCCCGATGGCTTCATCCAGGTGGCCCTCCAGCTGGCCTACTACAGGTGAGCAAAGACAAGATAAGCCTATGCCCAGGAGGACTATGGGATGGGATGCTTTAGAGTCTAGAAGCATTCCGGAGGGAAGTGTGGCCTTCAGGGTTGGGGCTAAGGGCTGGAGGATGACCAAAGCCAGTTGCAAGGGGATGTTACCATCCAAGCTAGGTTTCAAATCTGAATCAATGTCCAGAAACAGAAGGAAGGTGTCACAAATGGGGGACTGCATGAGCTGTGGTCCAGGGGTCTGGGACTCACAGGGGCTGCCTTGCAGAGCTTAGGAGAATCAGATGGGATAGGAAGAGCATGAACTTGTAGGGCCTTCTCTTTTCCTCAGCTCATCCGAGTCCCTGTGGTGTGACCCATCCCTCCCTGCTCTTCCTAGCCTTGTTCATGGCATGGAAACAATGGCACTCTCCCCCCAAGTTAGTCCAGTCAAAGACCTGAGGGTCCCTATTAATCTTTTCCTTTATCTGAATACTTCCATACCAATTCTCCCATTGTCTCTCAAACCTGCCATTTGCCCTCCCAACCACCACTGTCAGCCCCTCGGAAACTACAAGCAACCTCTGCTTGGCCAGCTGCAGCATAGGCTCCTACTGGTCTCTATGTAGTCCTGTCTTTATGAAGAGTGGGTGTGGACATATGCAAATCAGACTCTACCACTTTGCTGCCTGGCACTCCTGAGGTCCACCCTTGTGCTCTGTGGCCATCCTGTAAACTTTGACCTCTAGATCGTCCCCTTAGCCACAAATCTGCCCTCCCACCTGTCACCTCCAACTGAAGGGCCACCTCTCAGAGGTCTGTCTGGAGACATTCTCTTACCAGAAGCAACCATCTCAGGCTCTGTTGTCACCCTGTTCTCTATGATATTGAACTGACTCGAAAAAGTGTACCTTCTATGGAGATAGATGCGGGCCACAACTTGTTCTGTGACACTGGGCTCTCATTAGTCTCAGTCCTGTGGTTTTTCTTCTTCTTCCTCATAGTCAACTCCATGGATGTTATTGGCTGGTGGGAAGTGGGGATTCTGCTGGTCAGGGATGCAAGCCCAAGGTTGGTCACCTGGTTCCCATGCATAGGGAGAAAGGTTTTCTAGACACCGTCATGAGCTCTGCTGGAGTGGCCAGGAAGCTAAAACATGTAGGGATACCAGACAGTTTTTTCCAGGAGATACACCTTGATGCCCTGGTGGGCCTGGGTGGTGTCCACACTCACCATACTTACTGGTTTTGGCCAGAGGTTATGACTGAACCATTTAAAATAAAGCAGGCTTCCATGGAAGGTGTGCATGAGAAACTGCACTCACCTGACTCTACGATGTTAATCAACACTCATCGGGTCTCACAGAAAATTCCAGGTTTCCCTGCAGAGTGGTGGTGGTGTTTTGTTTTTTAACCAGCCTTCTCTTTATTTTATGTCAACACGGTGTCCCTGGTGTATAAAAGTGTGCATGGTTCTTCACATCAAAGACTTCCCGGCATTCATCTCTGGAATTCTCCTCTAGAATTCTATTAACATTAAAATGAAATACGGTGCCACGTCAGAGCTATGAAAATAAAGCCTTGCTGGAGCTATCTTTCTTTCAGGATTTATGACTCCCTGAGAACAAATCTCTGTTTGCCATCCATCTTTTATCTCATTCAGGCTTTACCAGAAGCTGGTGCCCACCTATGAGAGTGCATCCATCCGCCGCTTCCAGGAAGGTCGGGTGGACAACATCAGATCGGCCACTCCAGAAGCTCTGGCTTTTGTGCAAGCCATGACTGACCACAAGGCTGCCATGCTGGTAAACCCCGCTCTGCCTTAAGGGGCCACAGGGAGGCCAGTAAGGCCACCATGGGCTGCAGTGCTCTTTGTTACACACACACACACACACACACACACACACACACACACGGATACCCTGGCTGCAGCTGCCCTTTCAGGGCTGACCCTCTTCTTTGTTCACAGGCTTCCGAGAAATTGCAGCTGCTGCAGACAGCCATCCAGGCCCAGACTGAGTACACAGTCATGGTGAGTGGCCATTCCTCACTAGCGCCAACTGCTCAGTGACTCAGCAAGGCTACCACTCCCTTATTTTTATTTTGTTTATTCTTATGGCACTGGGATTGAATCTAGGCTTTCACGCATGTTAGGCAAGTGCCATAGCACTAAGCTGTATGCCGAGTCCTTTTTTTTTTTTTTTTTTTTTTTTTAACTTTTTATTTTGAAACAGAGACTCATCAAGTTGCCCAGGGTGGCCTTGAGTTCACTATGTAGCCCTGGTTGGCCTTTCATATGTGACTCTCTTACCTTGGTCTCTCAAGTGACTGGGATTAATAGCAGGCTGGTTCCACTGGGTACGGTCTTATTTCTACATCATAGGCGACACACCCCTCCTGCGTCCCCCCAGGTTTCACCACATGACAGTAAGTGGTGTTTGAAACCTGTTGACATACCATAATGATAATACTTGTTCACAATATGTATGGTACTTTACAGTATTTACAGGAACCATCCAGTGGGGAGGGGGCATCCTGATAAATATTGGTGGCTTATTCCCTGGCACACTGGAAGGGCGTCAGAATTTATTATCACCTGGGGCTGATTTTTCCTCTTGTTTTCTATATGTTCATTTATGCTGCCTGTGAACTGAAGGTCTTTGCTGAAAATTAATAGTGAAATCAAAATTGTATGAGGACTATTTCTCTAGTTTGAGGGAATAATTTATTTTTTAATATTGCAAAGCTATTATTTGCATGCAAACAAGAGGGAACTTGAGCTAGTGATCAATGTGTTAATTACAGATCACTCAAAAACAAGCAGAAGGATGACAAAAATCGATGAGAAAGATTGAGCAGATTATTCTGTATGTACTTGAAAGTAAATCCAACATATTTCTGGGGTTTAGAATTCATCGGTGTAGACTTTCCTCTAACTCGGCCCCTGTTTCATCTCAATAGCTGTTTTTGCTCTGTTTAAGCACTGTATTAGCCAGGCATGATAGCTCAGGCCTGTACTACAAGTACTCAGGAGCATGAGGCAGGAGGATCACAAGTTCAAGGTGAATGTGGGATCTGAGTGAGACTTCATCTCAAAAAGCTCTTAGTCAGCTTTTCTACCATTCTAGTAAACATAGGAGACAATCAAGCAATCAGCATAGAGAAGTAAACAACAAAGATGACCAACCAATCAGGACAGGAAAGCAAACAACAGAGGCAATCAGCCAATCAGCACAAAGAAGGAACTAATGGAGAAGGCCAATCAGCATAGGGAAGAAAAATAATGGGGATCATCAGCCAATCAGCACAAAGAAGGAAATAATGGAGCCAGTCAGCCAATCAGCACGGAGAAGGAAAAGCCTATTTAGGCTCACCGTTTCAGGGACTTCAGTCCATGGTTGGTGGCTTCCAGGGCTTCCAGGCTAGTGGAAGGGCACATTGTGGTAGACAGCACATGATAAAACAAAACCATTCCCCTTTGTGACAAAGAAATAAAAGGGAAAGAAGACAGGGAGGATCTGGGATGCCACGATCTGCCTCAAGGGCACACTTAGCACCATGGGAAGACCTTCCGCTGGGCTCTACCTCTTAAAATTTCCACAACTTCCCAGTGGCGCCAAGCCTTTAATGCATGAGTCTTCGGAGACATTTCAGATCCAAACTCCAGTAAGTGCCTGCTCTGTAGTCAATGAATTTTCCCCCTGCTTCATGCTAGGCTAAGTGCTATATTCAGGAAATAAAATTTGGCATCCCTAAGCGCTATCAGTAGGTATTTAACAACGAGTCAGAGCAGAGGTGCTTCAAAGTTATGTCAAACCCACATGAAGAAGAGCCCTAGGAAGTTGCAGAGAACGTGGAGGAGCAAGCTTCTTCCTCTGCTTTGAAAAGCTGAGAGGACTTCCCAGAGGAAGCAGTCTTTAATATGAGGTGTGAAGGATTGAGAAAGAGGAGGAAAGCTAAGGAGAGAGCACCACGTAAAGGCAAGCCAGTCTTGTGAATATGATATATCTGATAGGAAGAGCAGCTGGGGTGTGCAAAGGAGCAAAAGAACTGGGTTGTCTGTTACTCCAGTGTGGGGCAGAAGATGGACAAGCTTCATTAGAGGAGTGGTTTGCCAAGCAGAAACTGTAGGATACTAGAGAGAACTGTGTGGGGGCAGAGTCAAGGGATAAAGAGGAACATGTGGACTTCTGATTCAACATGGCATGTTGAACATAAGAGTTGCATGTCCCCCACTCTGGAATTCTCTAGAACAGAGGAATTTTAAGCCATATTCATATGAAAAGAGAATCGGAAAGAAGGCAACTGGCAAAGCATTGGCACTGCAAAGTAGAACAGATGGCAGCTGGCTTAGGGCTTGGACAAAGACACTGGAAAACCCAGAGGGCTGAGGTGCAGCACCTAGGGGTAGCTCAGGCACCAGGGACACAACAAAGGTAGGGGTGTGTGAAAAGAAGAGGGTTGGCTGATGGGTTTGTCTGTTTAGTCTACTGCAAAAGAATCCAGTGCAGTGTGTAATTTATAAAGAACTAAGTTTTCCCACACTTCTGGGATCTGGGAGTCCAAGATCAAAGAATCAGCCAGTGAGGTTGTTGGCCTCTGCTTCCAAGATGGTGCTTGCTGCTGCATCCTCCAGAGAAGAAGGATGTGTGGTGCTCGTGTGGCCAAGGTAGAAGGCAGGAAGGCTGGAAGCTATGTGGTCTCTTTGATAGAGGCCTTCACGTTCCGGTGACCTGCTCACTTATTAAAAGCATAGCCTCTTAGTAAATTTCATTGAATATTAACTTTTGAGATGTGGATTTTTGTGGTTCCAAGTTTGCCCCACCACTGGGGTGTGGGAATGTCACTGGGTTGGTGAAATGCAGAGATGCTAGACTGTATTTACCCTATGTCGGGTGTTGGGCTTGAGGGAAGCTGATACACAGGTCAGGGGGTGGGAAAACGCAGCCTAAGATGTGGAAGGCCAAAGCTGGGGTCCCCTGACTCCTCTGCGGACATCCAGTCACCGATGGAAACCACGCAGAGGACTCCGGAACAGAGGGTCAGCACAGAAACAGAGGGTCGGCAGTCCATGGGCGTGGGATGAGGAGACTGGGTCTGGAAGATCCCAAACTCCTGAACATCAAGACTCTGCTGGGTTGTGGGGAGTTGGGAACAGAGCTGAGTCTGAGGACTGAGAAGCCTGGGGGTGGAGAGATGAGAAACTCCAGCTTAGCTCATCAGAGGTTGCCTTTAACTTAACTGTGATTGTTTGGAAGGGTGGAGGGGCCTTCTGTGGGAGTCTTAGACAGTGTAGCACTGTAGATGAAGACTTCCTGCATGCTCCCCATGGCAGTTCTTGAAGAAAAAGACAATCCATGCTTATCCATACCGTTTATTGACTGTTCATCATGGAAAATGGGTGCATACCACTTCCTCGGGTGGACCAGAGATTAAATACCTTTAGCCAGAAAGAATGTCCAGAAAGGGAAGGAAGCTTATTGGCTGAACCCTCAGGGCCATTAGATATCTCATTAGCATGGAGAACTCTGTTCTGACGTGGGAAGTGTGGTCACGTGTTCTGGGCCAGGAATCTGGCAGGGAGCAGGGAGACACCTACCATCTCAGGTGGGTGCCTGGATGCTGGGTCTCTGAACCCACTCAACCTTACCAAGTTTCCTGGCACAGTTCACTGCCCCACAATTTTTCAAAAAATATTATTCTATAAAATTCTATTCTATTCTAAAGATAGCTCTAGGGTATAGTACAGTAGAAAATATCAATGAAAGTATTGGGAGATAATAGGAGATAACCTACTTTAAACACCAACAAAACAGAGGTGAAATATAAGAAAGATAGGGTGGCTTAGTTCAGGTGAGCAGTATCCCAAATAATAGCTGTTCAGAAAGAGAAACTCGAGAGTAAACAACAAATTAATTCAGGAAAAATATCAAAGGCTTCGGATAGTTCAGTGGCAGAGAGCTTGTCTAGCAGGCATAGATCCCTGGGTACTATCCCCAGCACAAAACAAAACAAAACAAACTCCAGAACCACAGAAAATGCTTTTATATTGAGGGAATTCACCCTCATAATACATAATAGGAAATATTCATACCAAGGAAATTTCATGGTCCTATAGACAAAGAGAAATCCTAAGTTTCTCAGAGGAAAATAGACAAAGGCCATAAATAACTGGTCTCTCAATAGCATCATCAGAAGGTAGATGATAGTGAGCAATGCCTTCAGATTCTAAGGGAAAATGATCTCCAACACATCTTCCATACCTAGCTAAACTATCAGCAGATATAAAGACAGAATAAAGACATTTTAAACAGAAGAGATTTACATTTTTTACTTACTAAATAGGCTTTCTTATAAAACAGCTAAAGACTGCGTGTCTCCAAAGTGTGAAAATGAAAGATAAAAGATTAAATAAATAAATAAATAACATGGAAGATTCAGCACACACAAACAAAACTGAAGTAGAAAGAGTCCCCAGGATGACACTGAACAGAGACTGTAAGTCAACAGCTATTCAGTAGATCTAGAGAGCAACTAGTACATAAAGAAGGAATGAGTGAGAAGAGACTGAAATGAAGGCTGCGTTTAAGAACTAATTAGAAGCCGGGCAGTGGTGGTGCATGCCTTTAATCCCAGCATTTGGGAGGCAGAGGCAGGCAGATTTCTGAGTTCGAGGCCAGCCTGGTCTACAGAGTGAGTTCCAGGACAGCCAGGGCTACACAGAGAAACCCTGTCTCGAAAAAACAAAAACAAACAAACAAACAAACAAAAAATCAATTCGAAGTAGATACATAGAAAAACACAACTTCATGATTGTCAATTCAAGGGGGAACAAAACGTTTAATGAAAAAGGAAATCTATGTCTGAGAACATAGCTAAGTTGGTATCACTTGCCTGGCATGTGATAGGTCCTGGGTTTCATCCTCAGTGGGAAAGAGAGAGAGAAAGGATGGATGGAGGTATGGAGGGATTAAGGGACTGGGAGAAATCTAATCATACTACGCTAGAAGACCCAGCTGTGGGTGTCTACAGGATGACTTTCTATAAGCACTCTCCGTTGCTCAAGCAACGAGTTGAAATATGACCCTCCTGGGAAGCTAAAACGCAGAAGCAGGTAGAGGAAGCAGAAGCAAATGCTTTATGTGTTATAACAGGAAGTTTATAAGTAAGTCTGGAAAATGCAGTCACAGCACTCTTAAGCATGGATTCAGAGCAATGAACACAAAGGGAGTAGCTGAAAGGCCTTGCCCCTGTATAGTGGGAGATGGTGCTCTCAAGGTGACACAAGCGTCTTTGGGCTTTAAACTATGAACACAGGAATAGTCAACACTGTACTTTGTCTAATTTTGTACTAACAAATTTAAAGCTACAAACTTTCGTTTTTGGAGAAACATCCTCTGAAGCATCACCATGGGATCTTTTCTGTTATTCATGGTACCTTGACAAAAGCAACTGAATCAGGAGTGAGCAGTAGAGAGGAGAGACAGGAAGGCAGCTGGTGCATGAGACTAGTACCCAGTCAGCCATGAGACCAGGGAAAAGAGACAGGGAACAAGATAGCCTCCCAAGGTCCAAGAATGTGTTTGATAGAGATAGTAAGAAGAACCCACAGTGGGAAGGCCCCTCTCAACACTCCCTGTTCCTTGTACTCTGTTCAGTGGTTACTCACCACTGAAGACAGCTGTTCATTTGATTCCCCTAGGTACATCTGATTGATAAGAGCAGTGGGGTGGGGGGCAGGTTGCTTTACAGAACATCTCCTTCTGTGGACCTTCACGAACGAAAGGATAAATAAAGGTCACCAGAGAAACGAACCATGTCCACTACTGGAGAGAGCTCTTAGTAGCTCTTTTCTGTCCCAGCAGGGCAAATAAAAGGCAGACTATGGTAGATCATGTGTTTAGCATGTGTGGGGCCCTCTGTTCCATCTCCAGCACCACCTTACATATATTAATTAATTAAGAATAAAGTTAGCTCAAGTTTTATAACTTGTCTTTTCAGACTATAATTAGATGCCTTCGGGGAGAAGCGTCTGCATCATCTTTATGCATTGCTCTCAGCTGAAGGAGAATGGCTGTCAGATTCTAATACGTGCCTTGTAAACCCAAGCAAAGTTCACTGGGAACGGGGGTTTCCTCCTAGGAAAGGCTGTACTAGTTAAATGGCCACCATATATAACAGACCCCAAATGTCTTAGTTACTCTGGTGGTAATAAGGTTCATACTGCAGGCTAGGAGCAGTGCCCACACTCCCAGACCCTAACCCCCCATACCCCACACCTCAACCTCCCAGAACCCCCACCCTTGCTCCAGTCTCCCGCTTCCCCAATTGCTCCATATGGACAGACAATTGCAAAGAAAAACCAAACAAAAGAATGCAGACCCGATCCACCCAGCCTCAAGGGGGAGGGGCTTAGAACCAAAACTCAAACCCCATCTCATTCAACAAGCACCTTCATCTTTTCTTAAAACATCAGCAGAGCTTCTGTTTGGCTGTCTCATCCCTGATTCAGTTACCAAGATTACAAATCAATTTAAGTGAATCTGCACATTGCCTCAACTAGGTGATGAACCCTGTCCCTGCTTTGTGCTGGAAGTTTATTAGTTATGGTGTGATTCTAGCCTTGACAGTTTTGACACCCTTCCTCCATGCCTGGACCCAACACATGAGCCAGCTTTCTCTCCCGTACTCTCTCTTCCTTTGGGTAGAGCAGGTTGGTGCTAGGCCAGACAGGCTCGGCCATTCTTCTGTTAGTAGCATGCAGGTGCAGTCCTGCAGTAGATGCTGGGCTTGCTAACCTTTCCTCGACACATTCTGAAGGTAGATCCCAGCCTTCTCTGGACGCAACCTGTGTGTGTAGCAGTGTGCTAGCATCCAGGAGCAGCAGAGCAGATGCTCACACAGGTTGTCTATCAAGAGCAGTTTAAGCAAGGAGTGGCTGGAGTCACACTGGCTAGGAGGAGACAAGAAGGGGAGGGGAGGTACAGAGGAATGCAGGTCTCATTGCCGTCTGTGTTCCTGACTCCCAGGCCATAACTGGCATGGCCATTGACAACCATCTTCTGGCACTGAGGGAGCTGGCCCGAGACCTGTGCCAAGAGCCACCTGAGATGTTCATGGATGAAACATACCTGATGAGCAACCGGTTTGTTCTCTCCACCAGCCAGGTACAGCCTCTGCATGTGTGGCTAGGGCCCAGGAGGACCCACAGTAAAGGCATTAGTGACTTGGAACTAGGCTTTGTCATTGCTTCTTTTCACACACACACACACACACACACACACACACACACACACGCGCGCGCACACACATACATACACGCATATATGCATATTTGCATGAATTTAATATGTATTATCTATGCAAAATAATTATACATACATACAGGATACAGTATATGCTGAAGTATCTGCATGTAATGGGTAACAGTCAGATCAACCTAATTGGCATATCTATCAACATAGTCATTTAGAGAACATTCAAAACCTTTGTACTAGCTACTTTGAAATATTTAAGTTATTGTCAAGCACACTGTGCCATCAACAATGAAGTCCCCTATATCCTCACCACTCTCAGCCCCACAACCTGGCTCTTTTTTCTTTTTAATTTATTTATTTGTATTTCATGTGCATTGGTGTTTTGCCTGCATGTATGTACATCTGTGTGAGGGCATCAGCTCCCCTGAAACTGAAGTTGCATGCAATTGTGAGCTGCCATGTAGGTGCTGGGAATTGAACTCAGGACCTCTGGAAGAGCAGCCAGTGCTCTTAACCACTGAGCCATCTCTCCAGCCCTTCATTTTTTTCTTTTAACAAGTTTTTCTTAAACATCTTTATTTATGTGTATATGTGTATTTGTCTATGTGCCTATGTGCATCTGTGTCATGTGTCTGCAGGTACCCTCAGAGGCCACAAGAGAGTGTTGGACCCTCTAAAGCTAGAGTTACAGGCAGTTGTGAGCTAGCTGCCTGATCTAGGTGCTGGAAATTGAACTCAGGTCTTCTGAAAGAGCAGCAAACTCTTTCAACCACTGAGCCATTTCTCCAGCCCCAGGCTCTGGCTATTAAGTTTATCACCTTCAGGAAAATGGTCTTAATGTTCAAGACAACGATAGTCTCCCATCTTCTAAGTAGGAATGACCACAGGCTACCTTAGCCAAGGTAGACAGGCTGGGAACACATCCATCTGGGGGTTCTAACTACCACGCAGTACTGCCTTGCCATGCACTGCATGTGAGGGGGTATCTCATTGTAGTGGACCCTGGGATCTCAAGCCTAACAGCCCTAGTTGGGGGTCCTTCAATCAGGTAATGAGGATTATGGTAATGCCAGGGCACCAATGGCAGAAAATCAATTATCAGCCCAACATTTCCTGCCTGGTGTTGTACACATACCATTGTATTAAAGGACTACAGCCACACAGACAGACTGACATTCATTAGAGGAAAGCTTCGGGGGAGAGGAGAGGACATGAAACCACACCTGGAAGTTACCACATCTGCAAACCACTGGACATAGGAGGTGAAGGGGGCCGACAAAGCTGTGTCTGAGGATAAAAGCCCACTCAGTAATTTAATTTTGTCATTACAGCAGTGGGCTTGCAGACATGAATAAATGAGACCAGAATATGACAACATAAATTCTTCGGGAACCCATCCATGGGCGTAGAGTGCTCTGGAATGGCTTCATGGCCTCCAGCCATTGCATGGAAAATTTATCTGACAATGCAGTGACTCTATTAGCAAGACTAATGGCTTGTTCTGCCCCATTAAAATGGCCAGGGCCATTTCAGAAGGCCTAAGAACACAGCACCAGAAACCTGTGGATTTAAAACAGACCCTGCCCCACACTACACTGGCTCAACAATCCTTTCTACTTATCCCTAAAATTATCTAATAAAATAAATTTGGGATGTGAGTAGTTTAGTATCTTTCCCACTGAATCGTAACATTTATGGCTCGGATGCTTTCAGAGACACCCTTTCTTGGTTTGTGATCTGGATTGCAAAGCCTTAGCCCTCTAAATACAAAACATCGTAGCCGATTAACTAAAATTCCAGGTGACAGCAGGATTGGAAGTGCTGGGTGCTGAGTAATTGTGCATGGGTGGGCGGGCCTTGGGGAGGAAATCAGACCAGTCAGGCAGTACTGACAGTAATTAAGGATCTGGGGGAAATCAACAGAGAAGACGGCCAGATTTCCTCCAGTCTATAAATTACTCCCTGTGGGAAGCCATCTAATGGCTGGGTGCCACCAGGGTGCCATTTAGTAAGTTAGCCTGATTGCTACAGTGCCTCAAATGGCCCCTAGATGAAGGAAAGCCTCCACTCAGGCCAGAGCAGCAAGTCGCCTTGGGAGCTTCCAACTCTGAAAGCAGGGCCAAGTCACGCTGGGGAGTGGGTTGGGTCTCTCCCCTGACACCTTGCACCTTGATGGGCTCATCTTTATTAAGATAGCCATGTCCGATCATTCATGCCAACACGATCCAATCTGGTCAAATCTTTGATGAGGGGATCTGGACAGGAAGCAAATACGGAGGTCTTAAGATACAGGAGCTCACCCACCATGTTCTAGCAGGTTCCCAGGTTGAATGCCACAGAATGGGCTGTTTCTGACCTATGCTTTTCTCCAGGTGCCCACAACCATGGAGATGTTCTGCTGTTATGGCCCCGTGGTCCCCAATGGGTATGGAGCCTGCTACAACCCCCAGCCTGAGGCCATCACCTTCTGCATCTCCAGTTTTCACGGCTGCAAAGAGACCTCGTCTGTGGAGTTTGCGGAAGCTGTGGGAGCAAGTCTTGTTGACATGAGAGACCTCTGCAGTGCAAGGCAGCCTGCCGACAGCAAGCCACCAGCAGCAAAGGAAAAGGCTAGAGGCCTAACTAAGCCAAGCAATCTTGACTCCTGCCACTAGCCCAACCTCCTACAGGAGTCAGACCCTACTAAGCCCTGCTCCCATTCCCCACCCCAGCTTGTTGCTCCCCTATCCTTGGGAGCTCACATGAAGCTGGCATGTTAAGAGAGAGAGAGAGAGAGCCCCTCACGATTTATCAAGGTGGCCTCTGGCCTTGACAACTGGAAATGAGACCCAGCCTGGCTTGGAAGCAGCCTGGGTGAGCTGGAAGCTCCCCTGAGGTCTTTAGAAACTTAACCTTTACGCTTCTTTCCCAGAAACACCCAGGGGTGCACATGGTAGTTCTGCCCAGTGGAAGAATCGCCATCTTATCACAGGTTTTAGGCCCAAATAAGTCATGAAGGCAGAGACGAGCTCTGGATCATTACCTACCACTGTCCCTCCACACACTCACATGCACACAGATAACCCGAGTTCATTTAGAATACAGTGGCCTGCACCCACAAAGACATTTTTTCTTTTATCTTCCATAGCACAGTCTTCTTGAGTTCAGATTATCTCATCCAGCTATTTAGAAAGAAAGAGAAAGAAAGAAAGGAAGGAAGGAAGGAAGGAAGGAAGGAAAGATGAACAATTATCTTCATTTGATAACGGAGGGAACTAAGTCTCTGGCAAGGCTGTGAAGATTAAGGTTGGGTTGTGGGTGAAGGGCTGCATGGCAGATGAACAGTAGTACTCCCTTTGGGAAGACACTGTCCAACAGGCATTGCTCGAGTGATTTTTCTCCTAAGCTATTTACACTGATCAGGGAGAACCAAGCCTTGGTTGCTCTTCTCTATCAGAAAAGAAACTCATGTATTTATTATCCAAAATATCAAACCATGCACTGTGAGGGTGTAAGACCCGTAAGTGGTAGACCCTTGGCTGGAGGGAACACCCCCCTTAGGAAGGACTGGAAGCTGGCCTTCCCCCTCCGAGAACAAAGGAGTGTACTCATTTATGCAAAGGCAACTCTGAGCCATGGCCACAGGCTGCTCTGTGGGACCCTGGGAAAGGAGACTCTTCCACGTGTCCCTAAGAGATGGAAAATGAGACAGTTGTTTGAAGTGGTGATGCACTGTATGTATGGCCACCTTATCATGTTGCTAAATTGCCAAATTATTTATGAAGTTAATGTTTGGGTTCTATTTTTATAATATAGTTCTAGATTTATGGCAATATGTACATTTTAATTTATAGTTCTGTGCTTTAAAGAAATACATGTATGAATAAAGAGCAGTATATTGAAAGCATTCTATACAAGCTATTTAAGGACTGTAAGTCTGTACTCAATAAAACATAATGCCAAGAAAGACGAGGGTGTCACTGTTCCTACTGACCAATGGTAAAAATTCTGTGATCCAAGTCAACAGTGCATTGGCCTGTATCTGGACTCTGCCAGCATCCGTGTCTGAGGATGTGACTGGAACATCGCACAAAGCCAGGAGTTTGAAGCCAGCCAGTCTGGGCAGCATAAGGAGACTTATGCATCTAAAGACAGAATTAAAATAAATGACACTGGGCCGTAAAAGAAAAGGGAGGGAGCTACATCTCTGCTAGTTCATATGGCGGGCCACATCATGATGGAAGAGAGACACTGGTTTCATGTGGCATTTGTGATTGACTGACAGGAATTCAGTGCAAAAATGAGTGTTCCTTGTAAACCTGTCCAAATGTGTCTGTGGGCGGCATAAAGTGGAGATGCCTAGCTAGGGATCCCAATGGTACTCCAGACTTGTGTGTCTTAAAACCTTTCTAGGTGTCCTTACTTGTTATATGGTAATATTGAGGTCAGCGCTGCTTATTTCTGGGACTTGGAACAAGATCATATGAGATGGCTATTGCTATTGCTTGAAAACAGAGGGAAAATGTAAAGATCTAGCATTCTTGTTGCAAGCTCACCAATACCAGGTCACACTGGTCTACCCAGCAAGACCCTCTCCATAAGTGAGCAATCTGTAGCACAGAGTGGAGAGTCTCTAAATGGAAATCCCAGAGTTTTCCCGGCAAAACACTGCAGCACGCTGGTTAGCAAGTCAGGATGTGGGAGGAGGAGCAAGAGGAAGAGGTGGTGAAGGAGGAGGAAGAAAGAGAGAAAAGAAGAGAGGAGAGTAGCTTAAATCTCAAATTCCAGAAAGAAGGATGCCCACCGTGAGCAGTGAGCAGGAGCTCCAAGTTCAACATACATGACAGGTCTATTATGTTGAAAGACCCTGAGCAGCACAGATGAGGAAAGCCGTTTCTTCAGCTGACAGCCCCAGGCTGTAGGGCAGTATCGCTGAAGAGTCAGTAGGTAAGAACTTTAAGCATCACACCCACAGCCAGGAGCAGAGAGAGAAGAAACCCCTGGATCCCTGCCTCCTCTTTGTCCACTGCTGATGCTCAGATAGCTGTCTTCACTCTGAAACAGTTCAGGATGCAGCCCAGAAAATGGTGCCACTCACATTTAGGGAAGGTCTCCCCATTAATAAGCAGTCAATTCTGAGGACATGTTGACAAGCTTACCTGGGCTAGATAATTCCTCAATTGAGACTCCTTTCCCAGGTGACTGTAGGCTGTGGCAAGCTGACATTTAATACTAACAGTGCAATATCTGCTAGCCCATCCAGGACACAATCCCTTGGGGTTGACAGGGTATGCAAGCCCATGGAGAGTGAAGAAACTACTTAATGTCCATCACAAACCAAAGTCCCAGAGGCATCTTCATCTGTGAAAAGGCAAAACAAAACAAAAACAAACAAAACAAAATAACAACAACAAAAAACCAAAAAACCAACTCTTCCCATCACACACACACGTGCGTGTGCACACCCCAAGACAGGGGCAAGAAATTCTGCCATCTACTCAAGGTGGTAGATGCAAAGGAAAGAAATGCATGAGAAATCAAAACCACAAGCTTTGCCCTATGAAGATGAGAAGTCTGCATTTACACAATCATTTTAAAAGGCCAAATTGGCCTGATACAATAAGACTCAGAGAATTACATACAAAACCACTTCCCACCTTGGACACATCAAACACCCACAGTGGGAAACTGTCTATTGAAGATGAGCTCACAGTCAGAAATACAAAGCCAAGAAATAATGTGCACTACAGGAGAGCTGTACAGAGGCAAATGAAATCAGTACCACAAGCACTTCAGAGAAACTAATAAACAGATGCGTTTATTATTGTTAAAGACACTGTTGAAGGGAGACAAGATAAGGAACTCTGACGTACATGTAAGGGTTGAAGGAGGAGCATCCTCGTTTGCTTTGTGTTGCTGTGATAGAGACTGTGGCCAAACACAACTTAGGCACAAAGAGTTGCTTATGTATCTCCATCACAGTCTGTCACTGAGAGAAGTCAGGCCAGGAATTCAAAGGCAGGAAACTGGAGGCAGGAACAGAAGCAAAGGCCATGGAGGCATGCTGCTTACTGGCTTGCTTTCATGGCTCACTCAGTTTGCATTTTTATACAACCTAGGACCATCTGCCTAGAGGTCACACACCTCCAAGTGGAGTAGACACTCCTACATCAATCATTAATCAAGAAAAGGTTCCCATGAACTTGCCCACAGGCCATTCTGAAGAAGACAACTCCTCAACTGAGGCTTCCTCTTCCCAGATGACTCTAGCTTCGGTGGAGCTGACAAGACAAAACCCAGCAAAGGGACATATTAGACAGAACATGGGGAAGCACTAGTCAATGAGAAACAACCGAGAATATTCTAGAATCTAACAAACAATTCTAATCAAATAAAAAAGTAACACAAACTTTAAAATACTTAAAAAACACTAAAGATACCACATAACAGTTCTGCTTCCAGAACACCTCAGTGACAAGGGAGCATAGCTTATTAGGATACCACCAAACAATACAGGCCATTGCTATTGTTCTTGCTTACCAGCCAGAACTAGATGACAAACCCCTGTTGCTGAAGACATCGCTTGATTTGGTCTCAGAATACCAATAAATCAAGCTGAAAAATGACCTGGAAGTGGGCTCCCTGCTGGCTAGCTTTCCTACCTCTGGAATGTGCTATATAGTCAACAGGAGATAAAAACCTGTAACAGTCTTCCAGCTAAGAACCCTGTGCTCTGGTGCTCTAGACAGTACCAATTTGCCAGGCAAGTCTGCTCGTGGCTATAATTGTGGCACAACTGGCATGGGAGTGTCCAATCACTTTATTGTTAGATCTGAGTCTCTCTCCATAAGAGGAATTCATGTCTGGTATCATAAGCCTGGTCAAACCCCATAGTGAGGGAGATCGTAGACCCTAAGATGGAAAACTACTAGTTTCCATCTACTAGTGTCTTGCTGAGTAGACATGGTACCAAACTGCCTCCCAATGTCCACACCCACAGATTAGTGCGGCTCTCCAAAATGGTCAGAGAAGCTTCTGTTTGTAGGTTATGCAGAGAATAGGGGAATGTTGAGTGTTTGGCTGGGACCAAGACAATGATGTCATCTCCTCCGAGGCTCGGGGAATCCTGTGGAAGAGGATGAAGGAGGGAAGAATGTGAGAGCCAGAGGGCAGGAGGGGTGCTGTGCTGGGAAATGCCATTTTCTAGTCACAGCACGTCAGGGCACTATGAAAGCTAGCCAAGCAGGGAAGAAGCCTCCAGCTACTGCACCGGTGAACTCACAGCAGCTAAGTAAGCAAGATCTGCATAGGACTGGACCTATGCAGATCCCATCCCAGATGGGGAGGGATCCATGGAGTCTGAGACAGGAGGATAAGGAGTTGAAGGCCAGCGTGGGCTACATAATGAGTTCAGGCCAGCCAGAGTGCCTTAATGATACCTGTTGGGAGCAGCCTAAGCACCCACATCCGCCATTACAAGATGGCGCCTACATTCGGCCGAGGACAAGTTGTAAACAGGCTAGTGTGCATGCACCTGGTAATTTTCCACTTCAGAATCTCAGCCTCTCTCGTGGCGGCATCTGGCCTGGTGTGCGGGAGCCAATGGGGAAGCTCCATGTCCCAGGCAAGCGCTGTGACCCATATAAAGGGCGGGCATTCTATTGTTCAGGGTCTCCACTCGTGGCAAGCTTATGCTCTCCCTCTCAAGAGGCATTAAAGCTTTACTGCAGAAGGATCCTATGTGTGCCGCGTCGTTCTTGCTGGCGAGACCGTAGCGTGGGACAGATACCCTGTCTTAAAAAAACCAAATCAGATCATGGTGGTGCATGCCTTTAACCCAGCACTAAGGAGGCAGAGGCAGGCAGATCTCTGAGTTCAAGGCCAACCTGATCTACAGAGCAAGTTCCAGGACAGCCAGGGCTACACACAGAAAAACCCTGTCTGTCTCAAAAACAAACAAACCAAAAAGAAAAAAGAAAAAGAAAATAAAGGGAGTGGGGGTGGGTGGGAAAAGCCCAATAAAAATTATTTTTTTCAGCATAATATTTTTACCGATTATTTGGGAATTTTACACAATGTACCCTGGTCACACTCATCTCCTGGTTCTCCCATGTCCACCCTCACCCTTGTAACTTCCTACCAGGAAAAAAAATGAAGGAGAAGAAAGAAGGAAGGAAGGAAGGAAAAGAGAGAGAGAAAAGCTTAGTGCATTTGTCCATACACTGTGGCATGGTCAAAGCCCCAGTGGCCAGCCCCCCCAAAGAAAATCGAGTCCCTCCCCACTCCCACTCCATTTATTTTTATGGACAAACATTTCAATCCAAGTTTTGGTCTATTGTAGAGATTTTCACTGTACCTATAATCTTCAGTCCCTTGGATAAGTCGTTAAACAAACAAATGACATGCAAAGGAATTGTCGAAATCAACCAAAGCATCAGCTTTCTTAGCCAAAGATGCTGCCTTCAGCTTTTCAGTCTAAGATCTATGTCACAAGGACGACATCAATTTATCTCCTGTGCTGGCTAGATTTATATCAACTTGACACAAACTATAGTCATCTGAGAGGAGGGAACCTCAACTGAGAAAATGCCTTCATAAGACTGGGCTGTACACAAGCCTGTTGTAGAGCATTTTCTTAATTAGTGATCAATGGGAAGGGCCTAGTCATGGTGAGTGGTGCCATCCCTAAGCTGGCCTCTTGGGTTCTATAAGAAAGCAGACTGAGCAAGTCATGAAAAGCAAACCAGTTAGCAGCATCCCTCCATGGCCTTTGCATCAGCTCCTGCCTCCAGGTTCCTGCCCCGTTTGAGTTCCTGTCCTGACTTCTTTCCATGATGAACAGTAATGCAGAAGTGTAAGCCAAATAAACCCTTTCCTCCCCAATTTGCTTTTTTGGTCATGATGCTTTAGCCATAGAAACCCTAACTAAGACATCTTTTCATAAAATAATCACTGGGCATCCCATTGAAATGGAAAGAGGACTGAACATGGCATTATATACTGATAAAAAATATTTTTAAAATGATAACTAAAAATTCAGAATTGGTTACAGGAACTTTGAAAAAGACACCCCATCGTTGCAAAGCTCCGAGAGACAAAGCTTAGCTTCATATTTCTCACCTCAGACTTGTGCCAGCTCATCCTGTGGGCACACCCATTTGGATCTCAGGGGAGCTGAGTGAGGTTCATTCCTACTACTTCAGAGCAGTAACTGATGACCCCAGCTGGGTACAGTGGACCTCTACTAGCTTTCACTTTTTTATAATTTAAAGATAAATCCCTGCATATGTAGATACTTAAAAATCATTCCTTAGTCTATTTTTCTAAATGACAGTGATGATTTGGTTCTTAATGAAAATACAGACAAGGATGGTGTGATGTGCTCACATTAATCACATGCTTTGCCATGACTCTTAGCTTACCCAAACCTTCTACTTCACTTGAATCAAGATTCCAGTTCCAAGTCTAAAAAAATAAAAATAAAAAATCTTACTACCTTCCTAAAATAACTATCTTATTCAAAGAAACATAATTTTTAGACCTAAAAACTAGAGCAGAGATTTATTTTTTAAAGATTTCTTTCTTTTTTAAGGTTTATTTTTAATTATGTGTGTACATGTTTGTGTGTATGGATGTGTGTGCCCATGGGTTGCAGATGCTCACAAAGGCTGGGTCAGGTTGCCTGGTGTGGGTGCTGGGAACTGATCTCGGGTCCTCTGCAAGGGCAAACACTCACTCTTAACCACGGAGTTGTTGTTCTAGTCCCATAAAGACATGATTTAAATTGTCTAAAATGCTCCATATTGTGCAATACATTTCTCTTAGCTGAGGTTGGGTGGGTTTAGGCTGAGGTGACTATAGGCTATATTTTTATTTGAGATCTAAACTCTTATAGATAAGAACAAAAAAACTTCTTCTTAATATATATTGTATTTGTATGTGTATATGTATGTATATACATATGTATGTATGTATGTATGTGCGTATTTATGTATATGTTTGTATGTGTCTGTATATAGGCCAGAAGTCAACATCAAGTGTCATTCCTTGGGAGCCATCTTAGTTTTATTTTGTAACAGGGTCTCACTGATTGGACTGATGGCTGGTTACCACCTTAGTCTAGAGCCTAGACTCTAGACCGCTCCTTCTGCCTGTCTTCCTCATGCTAGAACTTTAGTGCCTATCATTATGCCTGGGGTTTTTTATGTGGGTGTTGAGGATTAAAATCTCGTCCTCAGGTTTGCATGGTCAGCATTTTATCAACAGAGCTACATCACCCCAGTGTTCTCAAAAGAAAGAAGAGTAACTGGGCTCAACCTGTTGGTTTACTATGTTACTACTGACATCTAAAATGTCAAGACAGAACAAATGGAAACCACTGGACAGTGCCCTAGCTTACGCAGACTTAGGTCTACTTTACAGTAACTTTGACCCATGTCAGGATTACCCAAGATTTAGGTTGACATTTTTTATCCAAACTCTGTAAAAACAGCATCCAGTGGCAAAAATAAATACATAAATAAAATAAAAATAAATTGTGAGGGCATTTTTGTTGTTAGTTTTTAAATGGATTTTAATAAAAAAATGACCAAATGATAATATCAAGAAACCTCCCTGGGAGTGTAGGGGTTGGCCTAAGACTTTTAGGACAAACCCAATCTGCTGAAAAATAATTGTAAAAGACATACTTTAAAAAGGATTAATGTTCAGGAATGGAACACAAGAAATATTATTTCAAAACAGAGAAAACGTGTAACCTAGGAGACCAGACCTTTAGCACTTATGCTTCCTGGTTAAGTGAATCTTCAAGGTGTCCCATCATGCTATTGGCTTGGATTAGAAAACACTACTAAGCAATACTACATTGTACAATGCAAAAAGTAAATTTAAAAAAGCAATGTTACAAAATAGCTCCACTGGAGTCACGGTTCCCTCCCTTTCTTCCTCACTTTCTTTCTTTCTTTCTTTCTTTTTTCTTTTTTAGTTGGTTTGTTTTTGCAACAGGGTCTCATATAGTCAAAGCTAGCCTTGAACTTACTATGTAGGTCAAGGATGAACTTGATCTTCTGATCCTCCTGCCTCCACCTCCCAAATGCTGAGAGTGGTTGGAACCCATGTGTTTTAAATAAGGAATGAAACCAGGCAATGGTGGCACATGCCTTTAATCCCAGCACTCGGGAGGCAGAGGCAGATGGATCTCTGAGTTTGAGGCCAGCCTGGTCTACAGAGTAAGTTCCAGGACAGCCAGGGCTACACAGAGAAACCCTGTCTCAAAAAACCAAAAAAAGAAAAAAGAAACCCATAAATTTGGTTATGGAGACAAAATCTATGGCATACTAATTTCTTACACATCTGGCCTTTTATTTCTACACCTATTACTAATAATATTAGAACATGTGGAAAATTCAACTTTGTTCTTAAAAAAGAAATGCAGAATGGTATAACATTGTATCTTCAGTAGTGGGAGTATCCGTTTACTTCCCTAAACTGGAATGTAACAGGACAAATCAAGTTGTTGTCCACAAATAAGAGTTATAGTATTTAAATATGAATGTCCAATCTTCCCTAGAATTAGAACTGATCATGTGAGGCCATAGCCTCAGAATCAAAGATTAGAACTAAGATTAGAAGATAACATCTCAAACTCCCAGTGGCCAACCCCTTAAGGGAAACTGAGTTCTTTCCACGCACACCCCTGGGTGGCACACACTTTTAATGCCAACACTCAGAAGTTAGAGGGGAGTTTGAGGCCAACCTGATCTGCATAGCAAGTTCTAGGACAGCTAGAGCCAAAGAGAGACCTTGTCTCAAAACCACAAACCACAACAACAAACCCCAGCTAGTGGCCTATAAAAGGACTCAGTGTGCTGGGCAGTGGTGGCGCACGCCTTTAATTCCAGCACTTGGGAGGCAGAGGCAGGCAGATTTCAGAGTTCGAGGCCAGCCTGGTCTACAGAGTGAGTTTCAGGACAGCCAGGGCTACACAGAGAAACCCTGTCTCCAAAAACCAAAAAAAAAAAGGACTCAGTGAATATAGTCTCTTGGACCAAGATTGATTGATGACGTCAGTTCAAGCCATGAAACCCACAAATTAGAAAGAGAGAATCAGTCTTACAAGTTGCCTTCTGACCTTCATATGCATGCCACAGTATGCACAGGCACGTGTGCATGCGTGCGCGCACACGTGCACACACACACACACATAATTAGACAGGTGCACACACAAGGAGAAAATGAAATATAAAAACAGATTAGTAGTAAAACCAAGAAGAAAATCCTTACAGACATGTTCAATAAAGTTAATAATCCAATGAGTAATACCCTACTGAGGGGTAGATTTATCTTCTAAAAGTGCACAAAGCTTAGAGAAAAACCAAGCATTTAGTGCCCTGGTTACTATTACTGTTGCTAGTTAGGGTTGCATTATGATCAACACCATGACCAAAAACAACTTGGGGAGGAAGGGTTTATCTGGCTGACACTTTCACATCACTGTTTATCATGGAAGGAAGTCAGGACTGGAATTCAAACAGGTCAGGAACCTGGAGGCAAGAGCAGAGGTCACAGAGGAGTCCTGCTCACTGGCTTGCTCCTCATGACTTGCTTACAGAACCCAGGACGCCAACCTAGGAGTGTCCCTATCCACAACAGGCTGGACAGGAGTGTCCCTATCCA
>JADRCH010000092.1:2290121-2303172 GCA_019843965.1 Rhynchomys soricoides
TCCACGACAGGCTGGACAGGAGTGTCCCTATCCACAACAGGCTGGACTGTCCCCGTAAATGTTATGACTCTGATGGGAAAGGTGTCCCCAGTGCAAATGTTCCAGCTCCAAAGGGAAAGGTATCCTGGCAGTCGGGCGCTAAGGAGTACCACACCATAACACCCTGCAATAAACCTCACACAAGACATTTACTGGGGAAAAGACAAGAGGGTGGGTGAGACGCCAGCTTTATTTCTGTAGGGTTTCTTCCAGGTGGAACTTTCCAGGGTAGAGATTGGTGGGACATCAAGCCCTGGTATTGAGATCATCTCCAGCTTTCTACTTTGTAGGCCAGAGCTTGGTCGCTCTGTCTGGAGGGGCTGATCTGGCCAATATGAGTGGTTGGAATGTTCTGTGGACAGAGTCCGATGGTTGGAGGTCCTTGGGGGTGGAGCCTGTCCACTCCGGAGCCTCAAGGGGCTTACACCCCCATCGACCACTAATTAAGAAGATACCCTACAGGCGTGTCTGCTTACAACCTGATCTTCTCTAGGCATCTTCTCATTTGAGGCTTCCTCCTCTCAGATGACTATAGCTTGGGCCAAGTTGACAGAAATCTAACCAGCACAATTAGAACCGTCCAAAAGACATGAGGCCGTACAGACCAAAATAAAGAGCAATGATACCGTGTCTGCCTTTCTTCAAGTTTGCTGGGCTCGTGTGTGTTGAGTCGCTGCCTGCTGTTGGGTCATGCTGTAAACTGAAGTAACCAGAAAAAGCCATGCCCATGTAAAGGATTCTGCATGGCTGATTGGTTGGTTTGGGCTTCACCATGGTCGCGAGGCCTAATGTTCAGATCCAGAGTCAAACTTATCTTGGGTTATTGTTAGTCCTCTTACTATTCATTCAGTGCTAACTTCCCTGTCTGACTTAATATCTTTTCAGATATTATGTAAAAACCTTTGGAATATATTAACTGAAGATTAGCATCCATAACGTCAACATAAAGTATCATCAGACAATAAATATCTGAAAAAAAAGAGAAAAATAAATAAATATCTGAAGCCTATCACTGAGTTGTCCCACCTTGCCCGCCCACCCACTGTGCTCACCAATGTGTTTGGTAAATGTCTTGAATTGTGACTTCCTTCTGTTCTGTGACTTTAAAAGTATAGAAAACAATTTCTGTCAGAACATGTTATTGGGGGCAACCTGAATTCATGCTTCTGGGCCATGATTACTGGTTTTTGTCTCAGAATCAACTCTTTTCTTTCTCTTAAGGAGAAAGTTGGGTCTTGCGTGGCCAGTGTGAAGCAATGTACTAGAGAGATTCGGAATTCTACTGGCGTCCTTCTTCGGGTCACGAGTATGGATGAACCAGCATGTGTCACAGAAGAACAGACTGTACACAGGGGGAGAATTAACATACACAACGGTAGCATATGCAGAGAGAGGAATTAATGGGAAAGAGCTTTTAATCCTTGCATTCTTCATGAAGTGTACAATATCAGCCATGTCGATTTTTATAAATGTGTGTTCCACTCACAAGAAGGCAATTGTTAGGCTTGGCTAACTGCTGTAAAATAAACAAACAAACAAACAAACAACAACGAATCTCAGGGACAAGACAAATGCTTCCTTCTTCCTCTCTCAAAATAAAACAGGTCATAAAATAAAATAAAATAAAATAGGTCTCTAGGGCTGTGTCCAGGGATCCAGCTTCCTCCATGTAGTGTGGGGTCTCTCATCCGTTGGGGCCTCCAGGTTCTCCCTGGTTGTCCGCACAAGTCTGAGAGGGTAGCAATGAATGAGAAAGAGGGGGAAGGGAGGGAGAGAGGAGGGGGGAAGAAAGAGAGGGGGAGAGGGAGAGGGAAAGGAAGAAGGAGAGGGAGGGAGGGAGGGAGAGGGAAAGAGAGAGAGATTATTTAAGGTAGCCAAGTATTTGGAAGACTTCAACAAAATATAGGCACACAATATGTCTGTTTGTATGTATGTATAATAAATCAATCAAAAACAGGTCAAAAAGGAGGGAAAAAGCAGCTCCTAATCCACTGCACTTTCCTGCTTTCCTGCATGGCTTAGCAGGGTTCCTGAACCTCAGCGGAGTTAATACAAAATGCAGGCTGCAACTGCATGGTTAGCGATGAAACTAGGCAACTCTGGACAGTGCTATCAGACACTCGCTTTCCCTAACTGGCGGGAGTTAGGCACTCACGCAGTCACGGCTAACACTTACCACAGCAGGTGGAAACTGAGTTAGTTTATGAGGCTGTATACCAATAACTCTGTTCTAAGCCTGCGGATTTAGGACAGAAAAACCCTGGCCCCGCCCAGCACGTGGCCACCCGCACCTCTGAAGGCTGGAGGGGTGGTTGCCTAGCAGCAGGTGTTAGAGTCCTTGACAACCTCTCTCAGCCAGGACACAGCGCCATGCCAAAGCAAGCGGTGGTGACATTGCGCTATGGGCCCTACAGCGCAGTGGGCCTGTCCGTGGAGCACCGCACCTACCGACTGCAGGGTCTGCAAGGTGGGCCACCCCACTGAGTGCCTGGTTTGTCAGCCTTAGCCTCCCGGATGCAGCCTGAGTCCCCTACCTAGACCTTCCTCCTCAGACCCTGGTCAAGTGCCACCTTCCCCAGGAAGCCTTCCTGGGATGATTTAGCACTTCGCTCTGACTCCCCCTACTTGGATATAAAAGCTGAAAATGAACATATCTGTGGATATCCTGAGTGTTACCGGTCAAAACACACAAGTTCGAGGAGAAAATAGATTTGGGAAGTTTAGGATGAGAAATAGCAAGTGACCTTTGTAAGTCAAATGGCTGCAGAGTGGCAGGGCCTGAGATACTACCCCTTGCTTGTTCATTTATGCAGTTAGCCTTGTGTAAAACATGTGTGCATAAACTCAGGCCGATGTTGAACTGTCGAACAGGATGTGTTGGTTACTGAGAGTCGTGCTTAAAGCCTCACAGACTGGAGCCAAATGCTCTAAAAGTCCAGAGGACACAAAAATCAGTTTAGGTTCAGCAATCAGGGATGACTTTCTGGAGGAGGTGGTATTTGAAATTTACATGTGAGAGGTGGGTACGCGTTTCACTGTTACAAAACATCGCTCTCTCTAAGGTTGAGAGGTTTCTGTAGCAAATCCTGTAGTGTCTGTGCTAGAAGTGATGTCAGCTTGACATAAGCTAGCATTGTTGGGAAGAGAGACTCTCATTTGAGACAATGCCTCTACAAGATAGGCCTGTAGGTAAGGCTATAGTACATTTTCTTAACCAGTTATTGATATGGGGAGGACCCAGCCCATTTTCAGTGGTGCCGCTCATGATCTGGTGGCCCTGGATTCTATAAGATCACAGGCTGAACAAGCCACAAGGAGCAAGTCAGTAAGCAGCACCCCTCCATAGCCTCTGCTTCAGGCCCTGACTCTGAGTTTCTGCCCTGACTTCCCTCAGTGACAGACTGTGCTGTGGAACTGTAAGCTAAAATAAACCCTTTCTTCCCCAAGGTTCTCTTTGGCCATGGTGTTTTATCACAGCACTAGAAACCCTAAGACAACATTTCTATGAGTTTGTTTCAGCTGCCAGCATCAAATGCTGCAGGCTATGTGCCTTGGACAATAGAAACCATATTTCTTTCCATGCTGGAGGCTGGAGGTCTGGCTAGGTAGCATGATTTATGGAATAGCTCTCTTCCCAGCTTGCTGACGGCCACTTTCTCTCTTACCCTCGGGTACTGAGAAGATGGATACAGTAGCAAACAAACTGCTATCTCAAGGAGACATGGATCCTCTTTTTACATTTTTAAATAATATTTTATTATCTTTGACATTTTTATACAATATATTTTGATCAGATTCCCGCCTTCCAGCCCCACTCCCAGCTTCTAATTTACTCACTCTCATGCCTGCTTTATTCTTTTTTAAAAAAAGATTTTATTTATTTCATGTATATGAGTACACTGTAGCTGTCTTCAGACACACCAGAAGAGGGCATCGGATCCCATTACAGAAGGTTGTGAGCCACCATGTGGTTGCAGGGATTTGAACTCATGACCTTTGGAAGAACAGTCATTGCTCTTAACCACTGAGCCATCTCTCCAGCCTTCTCAGGCCTGCTGTTTTTAAAATCCCAGCTAGTTAGCTCTGTGCTGCCCAAATACTCTTAGGTGTGAGTCTATCTCTTGGGGCATGGCAAACCTGGGAGACACGCCCTTAGAGAAAACTGACTCTTCCTGCCCCAGCAACTATTAATTGCTAATTATGTCAAGGCTCAGAGTGGGACTTCATGTCCACCCACCCACACCCCCTTGGCATGCTGGGATTTTGTCTGGCATAAGCCATCACAACTGCTATGAGTTCACACGTGTGACTGTCCTGTTGTATCTTTACACTGAAGTTTCACTTTAGCCAAATGCCACCTTTGGCTTAGTCTCTCTGCCCCTCTGTTCCACAGCAGTCCCCTGAGACATGGTAATAGGGAGTGTGATATGCATATCCCATTTAGGGCTGAGCCCTACTGGCCAGCTTTTATAGCGCCAGAAGTAATCATTCCTTTTACCCAGCTACAAAGTGACTGGCCTGGCAAACATGCCCACACTTGCAGTAGTGGCAGCTACATTATGGGAACAACTAAAGACTTTCTGATTAGATATAAAGGACACTCTACAAGTCGGAACCCCTACCCAGCACCATGGCATTGCTAGGTAGTCAGGTTATAAGCTGTAAAGACAAACCTTCTCTTTTTCCGCTAAATGGACAGAGTATTAAACCAACTTCCAAAGACTTATCGATATACTCACAGATCAGTAGATCTCTCATCTCTCATAAGAGAAGCTTCTTTTTGCAATAGGTGGCAACTGGCAGAGACCCACTGCTGGAAAATGTACACAGAATAAGAAACTCTAACCCTTTCAAGCTAGGGGCTCCCTGTGACTTAACTTAACCTCAGCTATAGCCTAATGGCCGGAGTTAGGACTTAACCACACAAACTAATATTTAATATTTAATATGCATAAAATCTGCTTATAGGCCTGCACTGTGGCCAGGGAAATGGCATTAACAGAGGCTGAGCACAGGGGCTCTGAAGATGAGGTAACTTAGTTCTGACATGGCCTCTTTCTGAGCCTCCCTTTCCTGGTTGGTAAAGGAGAATGTGAGCCCCTCACTGGTGTGAGTCTGATGGGAAGCGCAGAGAGACAAGTGAGCACTGGGCCACATGGGGCAAGGACTTATTTTCAGAGACAGTCATTGGGGAAGAAGGAGGGGCTCTCTTAGGACATTTGAGGAAGTAGTCCTGTCTGGTAGAGGATGGTAGACAGCAAGAGAGGTCTGTTTTGCCCTTGACATCAAAGAGTCAGCAAAGGTGCCTAAGTGAAGAACCGTGAATTAGGTGGGGGTTGTGGTGCACGCCTTTAATGTCAGCACTCAGGAGGCAGAGATGGGCAGATCTCTGAGTTTGAGCCAGCCTGGTCTATAGACCTAATTCCACAACAGCCAGTGCTATACAGAAAAACCCTGTCTTGAAAAACTACAAAGAATGAAAGAAAGAAAGAAAGAAAGAAAGAAAGAAAGAAAGGAAGAAAGGAAGGAAGGAAGGAAGAAAGGAAGGAAGAACGAACTTTAAGGAAGTACCTTAAGGTCCAATTCTGAAGGGAGAAATTGGAGAAGAGAAATGGAGGAAGTTGAATTGTTAAGAGACACCAAACCAGCATGTAGAAAACCACGTTCTAGGATTTAGAAGAAATGAAGGCAGGTGTGATTCTAACTATAAACAAGATCTGGACTCCGATGACATCCAATGCCTCCCTTCTCCCCGTCTCAGGTCCCGGCCTCTCCCTTTTCATTGACAGTCTGGCTAGAACCTTGCACCCATTTTCATTCCTCCTCCTCCATGACAACTGTTACTCAGCCTATCAATTTATCTCAGAGGCTTTGTCCTCGGTGTATGCTGGTAATTCAGTCTTAGGCCTGTCAACCTCCCTCCTCCTCCACTTCTGTTCAGTCATCATCATCATCATCATCAGCAGCAGCAGCAGCAGCAGCAGCAGCAGCATCTGTTTGTGTTGTGTCATGGCTTCCAGCCTAAGCTCCCTGTAACCATCACCATTTCCTTGTAGTCTGTTCTCAGAACCAGAGCGGGGTCAGAATATGACTTCATTCCCGGATAACTCTGGTGGCCCCCAGCTCACTCGGGATAGAAGCTAAAGACCTTCCAAGACCATCAGGCTCCTCCTGACCTCCTTGACCTCTTTACACATCCACTCCAGCCACACCCACACCCTCACTGACCATGAAACTCTCCAGGGATCCCAGGCACTTACACCTGATTCTCAGGAGCAGTTGCACTTGGGATGCTTTTTCCGAATGATCTTCTCTTTCCTTCTTCAGCCTTCAAGTCATCAGCCTTGAAAGTCACCCTCATGGACAAGACCTTCTGAAATCTCCTGTGCATGTGCGTGTGTGTGTGTGTATGTGTGTGTGTGTTCATGTGTGTGTGTGTTGCATGCTTTGCACACATGCTGACACTTGTGTGCAGTTCAAGGGATAAATAGCAGGAGTTGGTTTTCTCCTTCCACCATGTGGGGTACTGGGTATCAATCAGACTAAGGCTGGCAAGCTTGACAGCAAATGCCTTTACCCCCTGATCCATCTCAGTGGCTCTACCTCCGACCTCTTCCATCCCCCTCCCTCCTCCTGTTTATAGATAGCTGCTAGAGCACTGATCTTACCTCCTCACGTCACACATACTTGGACATACTCTTCAGAGGTTCCTATATGTCCTGTTCCCTGCTGACTCCCAGTTCCTAGGAAGGTGTCTGGAACACAGAAAGTGTTACGAGACTTTTTCTAGGGAGATGTGACCACATTTCTATTCACCCCAGATGGGGTACTAACAGCAGGCAGAAGAAACAACTCCACCCATGTCTCACCAGTGAGCTTACTGGAATTGCCCACTTACAGAAGCAGGAGTGATTGAAAGGCAGCTGCATCATAGGAAAGACCAGTCTTGCCTGGGCAATGACTCACAAGAGTGGCATCTCCGGAGCCTTGCTCAGCTTACTGGTATCTCTATTGAAGGGTTTCCTCTCCCCTAGTCATGGCTCACTGCTTAGATGACCTTGAGAGTGGGGTTTCCTGATAATGTTGCTTTCTAAACATTCTAGGAAAGAAGGTATCGAATTTGAGGATATAGCCACTCATCAGAAATATGGATACAAGGGTTGAAGGGAGACTGGAGCAAGAGACAGAACCAGGCAGGGGACAGCGGTGTTGCCTAAGGACAGAGTGCTAGGGCCAGATTGGGTAGTGCAGAAGTGGGAAAATGCAGAAGTACCAGAAGGCGTGTTAAACAGAATTTCAGAAGAAACAGCTCCCAAACTGTTTAGCTCCAACTATCTCTAGAGAGAGATGCATTTACAGTTGTGGGTTATGGAAAGATTAAAGAATGGATATTCTCATATGGTTCCAGTTGAAAGACAAATGGGACAGTGAGCTGGAGGGCAACTTGGGAGTGTCTATAAAATGTAACCCACACAACAGAAACCAAATGTTTCGTTTCCAGGTGCCTTCTCTATTGAACCCCGCCCCCACGAAGGTAACACAGCTGGCATACTAGCAATGTTTTCTGCAACATTCTTGGAGGGGAAAAAAAAAAATGGAAGCAATCAGAAACCGCAATGGCTTGAGATGCTGCAGCACATCTGACACCTGACATGGGAGGGGGAGGCCTGGGTGGGTGAGCACAGCACTAGGCAGGTGTAGAGCCCCTCCTGTGTTCCCTGCACACCATGATCTCTCTCTGCTTGAAAAGGCAGATGACAGAAAAGGGACATAAGGTAGAGTCAGGCTGGTTTTTAAAATATTGTCCTTTTCTATAATGTCTAAAATTTTTACAGAATCACAAGTCTGCTTTACATTTGTAATCTGAAAATCTTTAGATGGACTTTTAATTTCGGGGGGGGGGAAGTGTCTAAAGAAAGACAGAGAAGCCAGGGAGTTGTGGCGCACACCTTTAATCCCAGCACTTGGGAGGCAGAGGCAGGTGGATTTCTGAGTTCGAGGCCAGCCTGGTCTACAGAGTGAGTTCCAGGACAGCCAGTGCTACACAGAGAAACCCTGTCTCAAAAACCAAAAAAAAAAAAAAAAAAAAAAGAAAAAGAAAGAAAGAAAGAAAGAGAAACAAAGAACCAGTGTGCATCTGTAACCTTGGAGAGCAGGGGGTGGAGGGTTAGGAGTTTGAGGCATCTTGGGCTACATGGGGCTCTGAAGGTGAGGAGGACAAAAGAAAAGGAAGCCAGACAATCAGTCAGTGTGGCAATACCTGCGATCCCAGCATTCAGGAGGCTGAGGCGGAAGGATCGTGAGTTCAAGGCCATCCTGAGCTACTCAACATGATTCTGCTTCCACCCCCAACCCCCCACCCCCGAAAAGTAAGAAAGCAGTGGGGGAACAGAATGTTGGAGGAAAGAGAGGACGGAAGGAGAGGGAAGGAGGAAAGCAGACATGGATCAGAGAGGAACAGAGAGGCTACGTGAGCTACTGAATGAGTGGTTCTCTGACCTCAGAGAGGTAAACAGTACACAGGTAAAGGACTCCGTGGAGCCCAAAGCTGAGCGGGGGCAGGTGCAGGCTGCTGGTCCCTCTTGGGGAGGGAATGGTATTTTGAGGAAGTCCTGGGGTATGTTTTGATGGTTGTCGAGGTTTGTAAGGTATCTGCAGGTGGCCGATTTGTAAAGCCGTGTACACCCGTGCTTGATAACGCATCTAATAACAGCTGCCAACATTTACAGAGGACCTGGGGCCAAGGGCCAAGGGCCAAGGTGTTAATAGCAACAAAGCAGGGAACATTAACTCCCCCACCCCACCCCCACCCTCCCACTTTAGACCCCGTGTTAGCCTCTGAGTGAGCAGACCTACTTGCAGGCCCTCCTCTGTAGGATCTGCTTCTGAATTCTGCGTACGACTTTTAAAAATCATAGCTCTTTTTCGTTTCCCGAAGCCCCGCTGTCTTTGGAAGGATGTCTGATCTTTTTTGAACGTGCCATGCCCTAAGCAATCTAAACGCTCTTGTTCTTTATTATTGGTGAATTATAACGGCTCAGCAAAAACAAACAAACAAAACTCTCCACTAAATCAGTGCTTAAAAGAGCCATAAGTAATTGCCCTGGCCACGGTTTCTCTTCATCTACTGTACTTGAGCTTGCCAAATGACACCCTCAAAGGGATTAGAAGGCTCTGGAACTGACCATTAGAAATGGAATCCATCTTTATTTAGTCAAGGCATCCAAGTGCCACTCTCCCTCCCCCAGCGATGCTATAGCTGTGCTCATTAATGGTCTCTGGCATTATGTCTGCTCTGAGTAAAGGAAGGAAATCGATCCATCAGTGTACCAGCAGCATTGACATCATCCACAGATGGTGCACAACTCTGCCAGCTCGGGGAGGACAGAGCCTCCCCCCTGTCCCTGCACTTTATCCGGATTCCCTGTGAGGAATGAGGTGCCACTTCAAAGAGGCGGGTGTTCTGCAGGTGGTTTACTGCTTCTGGCTGATTTATGCTGGAATTTAGCCACTGCCTGTGTGTAGACTTTGTTTCAGGGAACATATTTATCTGACCTTTCTTTGAACAGACAACCCAGTAGCAGCCCAGGAAACCATGTCCTCCTCCATGCCGAGGGGTGGCATTTGGGTGAACTGCGGGAATTCGGGGGTGGGGGTTGGTTTTGCTCATCCCTTAAGCCTACACCAGCCCTGCTACAGTCAGGCTCACTAACTACTCTGACTGGAAGGGATTGAAGTCCTGAGCCTGATAGTGTGACAGACTCTGAGGTGGTTGTCACAGTATACAAATCAGACAGGTAGCCAGTACCACAAGGGAATGTCATGGTACTCAGCACAATTCTGAGTTTGCTGTTTTGGGGAGCCTGTGTTGATCCCAGGTTCCTGCAGGAAGGTCAAGAGACCTGCCCATAAAGAGTTCAGGGTGCCTGTGCCTGGCCACACCCTAGGGAGAGAAGATCCCTTCTTGTCTGCTTCAGTTGCTCATGGGAACCCTTACCATGCACCTCTCAAGTCCATGGGGGTGGCTTATTTTGTTGACCAAATCCATTTTCACTTACACCTTGTCCTGAAGAGTAATCCTGTCTCTATAAACTACTCCAAACCCGGGTGTAACCTGAGTTTCAGTCAGATGGGTATCTTAGGGACAAGTCCTGGGCAGCTGGGAAGTGCTTGCCTCCTGAGGTCTCTGGCTGGCCTGACTGCCTTGACTCCTCTTCTCTCAGAGTCCCTCAGGTCTTAGAAAGCCAACCTTAGGAGTCTGGAGCAGAGTGACAGCTGGGCTCCTGAGCTGTCCCTTTCAGATTCCAGTCCACTCTCCAGGAGGGTCTACAGACCATGTTTCTAGGTCCTAGAAGCCACAGTGCACCTTCCCACCCGTAGCTACTTCCTATTGGGGAGATGCAATGGGCAGGGGAAGGTGAGGCCAGAAGTCCCTACCCAGGGACTAACATCACGTCTTCCTAGTTGATGAATTGTCCTTCCAAACCAGTTGGACCACTTCCAGTTAAACAAGCCACCCGCCCAAGCTGAGTGCCCTCTTCAGATATGTTTAAGATCAAGACACTAAAACAGGATACAATAGCACAAACATGCCAAAGAAACGATGCAGGCGTTCTTTGGAGAGAGGCATTAGCTGAGATAGGTCAATTAGGGCCAGCACCGGGTGCCTGGGGAGCGTGATTGTGTTAATGGAGACCCTCACCGAGCCTTTCTCAAGTTTCTTTCCAGAAGTGAAATCCAAATTATGCAATTAAAAGGCTCACAGCTGGGGCCGGATGTTCTTGAACTGATTGAAGGATGAGGGAGTGGACACAACAACATTCTGAAACAGCGATTGTCTCTGTAATTAAATGCAATTAGCTGACAAAAATGTCTGCTCTTCCCCTCCGAAAACTGATTGAAATGCTAAGACTTTTAAAAAACAGGACCCCATCTGACGCCTTGTTCCTTCTAACCCAAACGCTCACCCGAGCAGGCAGAATGCTAAAGGTGAAGGGCGCACCAGCTCTAGGATGGATGGGGCCGTGAGAGCATCAGGGGAACGGGAGATGTCTGGGGAGACTAGCTGTGGCCGCTGCGGTGCGTGCTAACCACAGACGAGATGGAGTGGGCGGGGCTGTAGTGGAGACTTGCCTAGCCTGCCTAAGACCTAGGTTCAATCCTCAGTGTAGGGGGGAAAGAAAGATTGTCTTAACAAATTACCTGTGGCTAGGTTGTAGGAAGGAGCCACTGGATGTAAAATGATAAGTAAGCCTCAGACTCAAAGGTGAGATTAATAAACCTTCTTAAAAGTGTTCTGATTATTATAGACATCGTGGGAAATGCTGAGAGGATCAGTAAACATTTTACATAATTTCACCTCAGAGAGAGGAAGAACCCCAGAACTCCCTTCCCTTGTTCTTTTTCTTGAATTTTGAGATAGGCTCTCATGTTTTAGCCCAGGCTAGCCTCTATCTCAATATCCTTTGCCTTAGTCGCCCTCAGAGCTGGGATTATAGGTGTGCCACCACACGGCTTCTTTCTTACATACGTAGCTTAATTAATATTGAGTATATGTTCTTAATATAGTATATTCTGATTTTTGTTCTTATCACAAGTATCACTCTATTTCTAAAAGTTTCTTTTTATTTTTTTATTTTTTTTGGCTTCTCACACAGGATTTTTCTGTGTAACTCTGGGTGTCCTGGTACTCACTCTGTAGACCAGGCTGGCCTCAAACTCAGAGATCCACCTGTCTCTGCCTCCCGAGTGCTGGGATTAAAGGCGTGTGCAGTACCATCCCCTTTGGTTCTTCACTTAGGCACCTTTGCTGACTCTTTGATATCCAGGGCAAAACAAACCCACCTCTCTTGCTGTCCACCATGTGCACACCAGTGTACATCACGACACACATGTGAACACAAAAGAACAATTGCAAGAGTTGGTTCTCTCCCTCTCTGATGCTGGTTTCTGGGATTGGATTCAGGCTGTAAGTCTTGGCAGCAAGCACCCTTCCCCAGTGAGCCATCTCATCAGCCTATAGCTTTACATTTCCAAATTAAACTCTCATTACGTACACGTAGCTCTGCTCACTCCCCATCCTTTCATTATCAGGCTTGTAAACTGTTCACAGAATTTGGGTATTATAGAGAGAACATCTTGTTGCAAAAATCTGCCTGTATTTCTGATTTTTCCCCCTTACCAAATTTCTTTTAAGTGGAATGCTCTTGAAACATGTTTTATAAGGTTTCTGCTTCGGCTACAAATTGCCCTGTGGAAAGGCAACCAAATTATATTTCCGCCAGCAGGAAGAGAAGTTTCTGGATCCTGGTCACTTCCAATACTGAGCACTGTCTCAACGATGCTGACCTGTGAGACACTCAGTGGCCACTTCCAAGAGATGGAATATTTCCTAACAGTTCCTCCAGGTCTGAGGAAATTCACAAGCAAGACCTGTGTCACTTGGGGGTCTGTCTTTGCTTTCCTGAGACTGTAAAGACACCTGGAGGTCAGGAACGAGCTAAGTGCCCACCAGGTGGTCAGCTTATGACCGAGAACATCCAGGAAGGAGACAAGCTATTGACATCAGTGAGGACATGGACATAGGCTAATGTGGAAGCTATCCACGTCACCCATGTCCCTCTTCATTTTACAGCTGTGTTGGCCAAAGACGGACATCAGATCATCCTGGAGCAGATAGAAGACTGGAATCTGGTGGAGCTTGTGGTAAATGAGGAGACAGTCTTTCAATGTGATATCCAAGACCTGGAGTTTGGTAAGGCTGTAGGAGGGCTCTGCCCAGCCCTCGGCTTTTGCTGAGCAGTCCTACTGTTTCTAGTGGAAATGGTCAGGGAGCCATGCTGAGAATCAAACTGGGGTTCTTTCTGCATTTCAAACTCACTTCAAGAGCCCTGTTCCCCATGGCACATGAAAGACAGCATCTGTGTGCTAGTAGCACACACTCACACTCACACATTCACACACATACCATATACACACAAACACAATCACACAAAACATACACACATACCAT